>JARHVA010007110.1:0-395000 GCA_037957365.1 Torreya grandis | reverse complement strand
ATTAATGTACCTACTATATTGTTCTAGCCAATTTGAGTTATTTTAAAACTAAGGATACTAAACATTAGTGCCATGTCTTGGATAATATCTCCATGTGGTGCTAGTTCCCCATTTGGGTGATAATATCTTGGTCTAAAATCTATGTCATTATATTGCTTTTTGAGTCACTATTTTTACTCTATGTTTACCAGTGTCTATTTTTTGTAACTGAGCTTGTGTGGTGAAAAGTGTATTGTGAGTGTAATATAGGAGCCTAATATATATGAAAAACCAATATTAATGCCCCCCTTTTGAGAGTATTTGTTAAACTTGTGCAAGAACTATCCTAAAAATAAAAATCTCTACAAAATGTGTTTTATCCATAGAATTTATGATAATTGCATGATAATCCAAAATAATGTGCATACATAACATCAAAATTTAAGAGAAACCAAGCATAAGTATGTAATGTAAGACGGATGTCATGTCTAGCATTACACAAAGGTGTCAAGATAGATGTAATAAATGTATGTAACATCAAATCTAAGTATATTGAGTAACTACCTAGGGGATGGGGCATGATGTCCATCATGGTACCCAATTAGGAAGGGAAGATACATGAGGTCCCTCATTGCATTGGAAATTGGTGTGTGTAACAGGCAAAGACAAGTGTCATGGCCATGGCACATATAAGAAAGCATACATATAAAACACATGAAGCACATAAAGTAGACCAAAGGGACAAAATATAAGGGACATGGGAACATGTCACTAAATTTGATAAAACGAGACATATAAGGACATGTTCAAATGTCCCCATACACAAGAAACAACCAAGTTGGCTTAGAGACACATAAAAGGACATGTTCAAATTTTTACATAAACAATCAAGAAAGCACACACAAAGGACATGGGCACATATACAAGCCATACATACTATTAATAGAAGTGGTGTAGAGCCATAGAGTAATGACATATTTAAACGCCCTTGAATAGAAGAAGCATAGAAATATAATCAAGTCTAAACTAAGTAAGCTAGAAATGAAAGTATGAATAAATATGGAATACAAATTTGTGTAAAAGCTAGGATTTACATACATTGAGTCTTAAGTACTGATAACCAACAAATAATCTGAGTAAGAGTAGTAATGATCAATATCAAGATATAAAAATGCTAGGACTAAGATGTAGAGTATGGAAGGATAAAACATGTTAATAAAAATTATGTATAATATGCCCCCAAGTGGGTGAATATGTCAAGTGAAGACCCATGTATTAGTGTATATTCTCTCAGTGGGTAGATAATAACAAGTATGGGCTGATGTAATGGACCTAAATCTTGTAGTAATCTGCAATCACTCGACAAGAACAAGTGAAACATGTATATATGATTAAACTAACTATACTAAGATAGCTAGTATATGTAGTATTTGGAAAATATAAGAAATGTAAACATATCAATGCATAAAATCTATAAATTTTGTGTTTTTTGAGTAATGTTTGAATGTTTTTATGTTTTTGAGATATTGTATTACTTTTATATTTTTTAGAAATAAGTTATGTACAAGGAACATGAAAATGAACTATGTCCAAAGATCAAGAGATAAGGAAAATAAATACAAGTAGGGAGGAACAATAGGAATGGTAATATCTCATGTAATATGATTACTATGCTATAGTTCAATGTTGTTGTAGTAAGAATTTGAGTAATCTTCATTATTGAAATCATAATAATCATAATAACCTGGACTACTAGAGGGAATTGCCTCACACTGTGGTGTTGACCCTTTTGAATTGTTCTTTGGATTATTGATTGTGATTTTCCCCTTTCAAAATATGCTTATTGTAGACATATGGTGTTGTGGAGGCTCTTTTTCTAGAAAACCTTTTTTGAGAATGCTTATTGGATTATCATGATTTTGAATTTATAACTTAAGTTATTTTTCTTTTTATAAAATTTACTATGTATTTGGACTTGTTGCCTTGATTATATATATATATATATATATATATATATATATATATATATATATATATATATATGTGAATGGTTTTCCTTAGGATGTTCAATAAATCCTAAACCTTGTTGACCAATGCTATCAACTACTAGAATAGGAGAAGTGATGCCTTGGGTCTACTTGCCCAAACCTTGACCATGAAAATCAAATTATTATAGATATTTTTGACCAAATTCATACCATTTTGAAAGTTTAGACTCATTTTAGAGAGGTAGATTTGTATCTTTTACTTGCTTTACCTGTGCTTGTTGTACTGTTTCTTGTTGTGATTGTGCTATGTGAACCTTTTGTTGTTTTGAGTTATGCTTTGGTAACCATTTTTGTATTATTTTTGAATTTGACCTTTTTTGAATTTATAGATGTTCCATTGTATGTTGTTTAGATGATGTGTCACTGTTTGATTCATCTGTATCCATTATCAGTTGTATTTTCTTTTTCAATGCTAAACATGAATCAATGTGGTGCCCATGTATTCTATGATATGCACAATAATATCTAGATCTCCTTACTAGGTGTAGAGGGGGTAGGTTGATCAAATTAGCTTTAATAATTTCCCTTAATATCTCACTTAAACTCTTATTTGATCTTTGAATACTTTTTAAATCACTAGTTGTAGATGTACTTTGTTGTGATTTATGATTTGGATATGAAAGAGTGTTAGGCATAACTTTGCTAGTTGTAGATGCATATACATGGTTTATGCTAGCATATTCTGAAGACTATGTATATGTAATGTGATTTTCCAATAATGTGTCTTGTTCACTTAATAAATAATTTTGATTTTATAAATTTGATATTAGCTTGCTCATATTGATAATTTGATCCGTTAGAGTCTCACAAGTGCAAACCCTAATTGCTTTTGATTGAACATGTATGCACACGCCTTATAGGGAAGAGGTGTAAATAAGTTGAGTATAGGGATTATTTACAATGGTATAGGATGCCTCATCTCATGGAGGAGTGATATCATGGACCTAGTTAGAGGGAAAGTAGCTATCACCCTCATGGAGATGATGAGGAGAAGGAGATTATTTCTTGTACATAAGATATGACATTAAAACTTGAAACATAGTTGTTATCTTATGTGATATATCCTCTATGTATGTAAGGATTTATTTATTAATTTAATTTCACATATGAGAAAGATAACATTATATGAAATATGTCATATATTTCAATTGATATAAAGCATCATCTATACATGTGTTTATGTCTTTTCTAAATTCAATCTGAATTAAAGGGAATAATAATGAAAATGAAAGTATTAAACTTTGAAAAAAAAAGTGATACACTTATTCCATCATTATGATCATGATTATATCAAATAAAATCATAAAATGTATGGATCTAGAATTTAAATGCTGAAAAAGTAAACCCTAGGGTCATCTAGAGTTAGGATTTATGCAATGTTCAAAATAAACTAGGTTCACCAAATGTTTTAACCTTTTAGGACTTAACACATGTAAATACTATGGTTGTTAAAGAAATGAGTAGAATAGATCAAGGAAATAATATGCAATAAATACAACCACTGATTTGTTATAGTATTGACTAGATTTGAAAATTTTTAAAATAGTAATAAATAGTGTAAGTGATGACTTAGCTAGAAAAAACCTAATATAGATGATCTAGGTTTTAATAATTTAGATGGAATTTAGTTTGAGTGTCATAAATAGGATCCTACTATCAAAAACCCTCCCAAATAGTAGTGTCATAATTAGTCATTATCACCATTATTAGAAATATGGTGGTAGTGTCCTTACATTGGTAGTAGTGTCCTCATTTGTTATCTAAATGATTTCTGGGTTTTGTAGATCAGTTCTTATTCTAGCTCTAGTCTAATTTTAATGTATGTTAAATTAATAATTTTTCTTGTAGATTTGTTTTCCTAAAAACACCCTAGGTTTTCATGATTGTAAGGGTTTGAATGAACACCATGAGAAAAATGGGTTAGTGGGTTTGATGTTTGGATATGTGATCCACTCCCCTATGTGGACATGATACATACACACTAATAATCTAAGGAGTGATCAAGCTTGATGTAGTTCTCCTACCTAAGTGCTTGGTTCAAGTGCAAGTGAATGCTAGAATGCCTGAGTGTGAATGCATGAGAGGATGCCTTAGAGGCCACTTAAGATATGAATATGTGTGTTATGGCTAAATTATTTAATGTATAGGAGTAGTCAATATAATATTGAAAGAATTAGGATCTTTCCCTCAATGTGAAGTGGTAATTTTTTGTGCTTCTTTGTGATAATATCCACCTAGGGTGTAAGAGTGTGAGAGTAGTGTTAATATAGTGTTCTCATAAAAATGACTTGGAAGGGTGACTTAAGAATAGTTTTAGGTCTACCCTAATCCTCTTAGGGAGATGTAAATTACCTTTTTGGAGGTTGTAAGTATATAAATCACTAATGAATTATGCCATTATGGGTCTCATGTGGTGTTTTATAGGCCTGGGTGCTATTTGTAGTTACCATGTGACTAAAAGTGGATCAAAAGGGCCCCAAAGATGGGTCAAGTGTGATAATAATGGTAAAGTGACCTCAAGAAGATATCCAAGGCATGAATGGTCATTTTTAGATGTTTAAACTCAACCAAAATGAATTAGGCAAAATAAGAGGTAAGTGTATGGAAAAACTCTAGGGGTTTGAAATTGAAATCATACTAGCCAAGATGGTGCAAAGTCATGGAATCATTTAGCTCATGATTGAGACCGGTCCATGCATTTACGTTAAACAAATCAATGAGACTCAGGTGGTTGGGGGTAATTGGTATGCCCTTATAATCCACTAATTAATCATGGGTATATGTCTCCTTGGGTTAAATAGAGAGCATATGCAAGCCCTTAGACTTAAAATCAACCCATTATATGGTAAAAAATGGGTTCTTATACTAAAATAATTAAGAAGGAATCTACTTGAGGTGTGTTTCAAAAGAAGAAGACACAAAGATATTCAATATTTTACACCAAAAGATAGGTAGTGGACATCCCTCAGGTAATGCAATAGCTCATAAAATCTTAAAGATGGGATGCTACTGACCTATAATTTTTAAAGATGCCCACAATCATGTCAAGACCTATCATGAATATTAGGTGTTTGGAAAAATAGAAGTGCACATTGCCATGCTCTTACAACCAATAATTGAAGGATGCCCTTTCACTCAATGGGGTCTTAAGTTCATTAAGATGATTAACCCAAACTCATCAATAGGCCCAAATTCATCCTAACAACCACTAACTATTACACTAGATGGAGAGAAGCTATGGCTACTAATAATTCTAGAATACTGGATGTTATCAAATTTATGGAATATAATATACTGACTAGGTTTGGCACTCCACTCTCTTTAGTCTATGATAATGGTCCAACCTTTCAATCTACATAACTTACTAAGTGGGCCTATAATAACCAAATTACCATCAAGTTCTCTTCAAATTACTATCTACAAGGGAATGGAGTGGCTAAATCTACTAACAAGAATTTGATGGATGCCATCAAAAATTCATCACAAGATAAACCAAGAGAGTGGCATATTCTACTGAAGTATGAATTATGGGAAGATAAAACAAGACATAAATAAGCCCTCAAGGCCTTACCATTTCTGCTAGTATATGGATGATAACTAATTTTATACATCACTCTTAAAATCCTAATGAAATAATTTATGCAATAATACATGATAGAGGATGAAAAATATAGTACAAATTACTAGACATAATATATATAGAAGATGTATGAACTGAAGCACTACATAATTTCATCAAACACCAAAACATTATAAAAAGGTGGTTTGATAAAAGGTCTAAAATCAAGAATTTTAGGATCTTATACCTAGTGATTTTATAGTATGAAGCATATGAGAAGAAAATACAACATGATAAGTTCAATCCTTTATAAATTGGCCCATTTTTAATTTCTAAAACACTAGGTAACAATGCATTCCACTTGAAGGACCTCCAAGGTAATGACCTTACTTTTGTAGTCAATGGATAGTTTTTGAAACATTATTTTATGGCTTATATAACTAGAGATGCTTTTGAATAACTATAATTGAACATGTATATGTAGGAGTAGATTAGGTTTCATGCTTTCTAGAATAAATTTCCTACTTTCTAGGTTAATATTTCATGTTTTTTTAGATTAGTGTTTCCTATTTTCTACATTTTCTTTTATAGTTAGTTGTTATTATTTATAGATTAGTTTTCATAAAATTGTAGAGTAGACTAACCAATTTCCTATGCTATAATTATAAAAGCCTTGCTAAAAATAAGGAGATGATATAAAATGAGACACAACTGGCATTCACTAGAATTTTTTTTGGTAGTGCTTGAGGTTTCAGGATTGAGGTATGTGTTATGACCTCAAATTAAGTTCTAATTGGATTAGGTGAGGTAATAAACCTTTAGGATTTACTATGATATAATCATGGAAATTTTATAAAGAATTTTCACTTCCAAAAGATCAACTGCACTATTTCATGATAAAACTTGAACAATATAAATAGAAATTTAAATGAATGCACATTAGCAGGGACACATTGATTAATACAATTTTTTTAATATATACACTTAGCCAACGGTGATTCTCAACCATTTTCTATATGTTTTATAAAAAAAAAATCATGTAAACTTATGGAATAAGGGTGATTCAATTAATCTCTACTAGGGATATGGATTCCTGATTAATAGTAAACAAAGGTTTCAAGTGGAATCATATGTATCTCTATTGGGGATATGAACACCTTGATAGTAGGAGAGTAATACCAAAGTTTCTCTTATTATTTAGTTACACAATTTAAATCAAAATGAAACCTAAAAGGTTTATTTAGGTCTTTGTTAAAAATATCATAACAAAGGGGAAATAAATTTTATAAAATCATACACATAGATCTTACGAATGAAAAATGTTAGTATGTTGCATTGGGAAGAAATAGTATTTTTCAAGGGTCTGGTTCACTTATTCCTTCCTTGTTAGAACCAAAGTTATGTTATGGCACATAATCAAGATTTTGTGTTCTGAAATACTTAGAATTATTTCCCCATTGAGTCACCATTTGTTGTTCCCTAACACACAATCCTCCATTTTTAAATTCAAATAAAGATCCACTATTGTTTATAAATATTTAGTCCTATGATCCTTGGAAATCCATGACATCGATTTTGGCATGCATAAGTCTAAGTTTGTCCTCAAAGTCTGAAGTTACATAATTCTAAAAGAAAGAAAATACAAGATTGGGAATTATTTGTGATTTATTTTTAACCTTAGATTCTCATAATTTTATTAAAGCTGAACTTATGATTTTTATTGGATAGCTAAGATAATGTGTTACATTCTAGTATTTATATGTTTTTGTGTGTGCAAAAGTATATTTATCAAGGAATTTCAAAGTATCCACATTCATACCTTACCTTCTATAAGTTTTCAAAGCTTCGAGATTTGGGTAGGTGGTAGGATCAAGATCATTTGCATCCCTTTAGCTTTCACAAATAATCCTAAGTATTAAGAGACCCCAAAACTTTGAGATCAAAAAAAGTGGTACCATCACATTAATTAAAGCTCACCATCACATTAATTGAAGCTCACCATAGTTAAATCAAAGATACATACCTTTAAGGAAACTAAGCCACTACAAGGCATCCATTTGATAAGACCATGCTCACTCGAGACAAATTAAGTTTCATAAAAAAATCTAATTCCCCTAAATCCCTGAGCTTTGATATTATTCCATGTGGTGTAATACAATGAACTAAAAACATAGAAGGCCAAAGTAGATCCTAAGTATTATGAGAGCCCAAAGCCTAGGTGGCATAATATCATTCACTAAGATCACTATAGGAGATGTATAAAACCAATAGCCTAATGATATTGAGTCAATGAGTCTTTGAGATGTACAATTCGAAAATTCAAAATAACTCTAGAGCCATGAGATTGCTCCATGTGGCTCAATCCTGTTAATTTACAGCCATAGACCATATAAAGTAATATTATAAGCTTAATGACCCCAAGTAAATGGGATTAAGATAAATGTCATAATCAAGGAGATGCATGGAGAAAATATAGATAAATAATTTTACAACTAAGTAAATGTCGATAAGTGAGAATTCAAAACCTATATTAAATTGATGTCTGGGCACAAAAAGTTAATGAAAATTTACCATATGGTAAGAGATAACCCACCAAATATGAATAGAAAATTTAAATCTAAATGAGAATAAAATAAAAATAAAATATTCACATTGATGTCACATGAAATGTGTATTCAAGACTTAGGATTTTGTAATATATACAAAATCCCAATAAAGACAAGGCACTTCACCATTATTCTAAAAGTTAAATATTATAATTCTGATCTCTCAAGAAACTAAAAGCCCTAGTTTTCTTAGTGAATTCACAAGAGATTCCAGTTAATCAATGAACAAAATATAAAGTATTATATTATTGAAATGGCTTATCCAAAATCAACATGTATCTGGACCCCCTCTTCATACTCCATTTTTGGTAGCACTAAGTATATAGAAATTATGTTTGATAAGGGTTCCCTTGATTTCAAGTTCCCTTATTATTTGTCCATTAATAATGTAGCGAGGGCCATAACACCATACTCCTCATTGGATCATTTATCTTAAGAGGAGAAGTACATCGATGATTTGTTGTTGATGAAGAACATGGGACTACACAATGTGACCACAAAACCTAAGGTAAAGCCCTGTATTGACTTGCTTCATGATTTATTATTTAATAGCACTTGCACTAAAAATTTCTTGTATATTAAAACATGAAAAAATGTAGTTGCATATGTTTCAAGGTGAACATTTGATAGGTATCTCTTGCTCCTAGGTGAGGTTTCTTATAACTAGGTTTTGACCAATGTATGGATGGAGTATAACTTTGTAGAAGGAAAATTAAAATAATGGTTAGTAAAAGGGGAGAAGTTAAATACAAAGGGAGGTATTTCCTTTCATTGCATAATTAAGTTTAAACTAGGTATTAAGGTATTAATGGCCCTTATGAATAGGTTATATGGTTTGCATAGTATCACTTATATGTTATTAGAATGGGTGCCATTATTGGATATTATTTTGACTTCAGACAAAATTATGGCACTAGGTGAAATTATTAGTGTCAGATTGAAAGGATAAAAGTTTAGACTGGAATAAAGGTAGGCTGATGGAGATTTTTGTATGACATCTTACTTTTTGGATGCAGTCATTGGGATGGTCCATAAAGATAATGGAGAATCATGACATTCATCCACTAAGTTCCTAAATAATATAATTTGTGATGACCACTCTTTTTTTGTATGTTTATAGATTCAAGAATGAAATTACCAAAATTTTTGAGGATGTTTATCCTGAGGTCCACTAGGCCATGTATGGGATGTTTATGATTAGCTATCTAAAATTTTGAAAAAGACGATCTCCAAAATACACCCCATTTTTATTTGCCATGCCATGTCCTAGAAAAGGTGGCAAAACAAGAGACTTCACAAAACAAGAGACTTCAAAAAATAAGAGACTTCACACTAATTGTATAAAAATGTTGATGATGATATTAAGATTAATTAGTAGGATTATTATCATAATACTCCCTTAAGTATTAGGTAGACTCAATTCATAATAAGGGCACACTTCAATCAAATAGGAAAGGCTAGGGATGATTACAATTTGAAGGTGGCCCAATATAGAGAATGGGACCCCAGGGAGAGAGTTAGGAGTTATCTTAAATTACTCAAGGAGAGAAAAGGAGTCACCATTAGATATGATCACTAGGGATATGAGCATGATTCCATGTTTATAAATACTTCAAATGATTATGAAGTCTATACATGTATGATTGATAATGAAATGCCAATGAAAATTACTCAAGCCATCCAATATGACCCAAAAATCACCAAAGAACATGAAAATTAAATGATAAAGGACTCATAAAGAGCTTAGAGTCATCAACAAACTCAACCTTATCCTTAAGACCTAGCCAAATAGGAATAACCTGTAGAAACCCTTGTTTCCCTGAATTCTGAAACTAAATATTTTTTTGGACTATTTTTGTGTATTCTGATTTATTTTTGGTGTTTTTGCATGAAATAAAGAAGAATGCATTTTTTTGCAAAATAATTTCAAATAATAAATAGCAGTATAAACTTATAACTGGCTAATCTAAGATCTTATTGTTCATTTCAAATATTACACTAGTGAATCTCTGTCATGTAACAAAATAATATAAATATTGTCTCTAAAAACTTGATTTTTCTTCAGCAAAACCCTAGATTTGGTATGAATGATACGGCTTTCTATTTGCTTTTTCAAACACACATTCACCATCATCAGTTATGATACCGTAGTTGGTAGGATAACACTGTGAACTCTGCTGACGTCATTCTCTGTCGATCAAATAACACTACCAATGTCGATTTACTCTATCGACATCGGTAGTGAGTCAGCCGATGTTGGTCCCTTAGCTGTCGATGTTAGTCTCTGAGCTCCCTATGGCTTTATACAGCCTACTATAAAATGGTACAAATTCCATACAGTAGTAAAAAAATAGTACAGCTTGTATGTTAGACGCCTGATCTCAAGAAATATTATGCTAATATTGAAGATATTTATCTAAATAATTCCTAGACTAAAAACTTGATGAAATAAATCCCTGTGAATCTCTGTGATAACCTCTGTGTGAAGTTATCTCTCAAAATGGCAATAGATCAGTTGATATCTCACAACCTCTAAATTGCACACACTGAAGAGTGTACGTTCTCCAATGCAAAGATGGAATACTGGAAACCCTTGGCTCAGTCTTCTAAAAAACACTTAACAAAATTTGTCTTCAACATGAATAATTATGGCACTCCCTCCAATGAGAAACCCTTATATCCTCTAAAAGGTGTGTTTTCCCTAATTAGGTTGCATAATTAAAAATTAGGGTTTCATAATTAAAAATACTTCAAATAATTAATATTTAATTAAATCAATCAAATATTAATATCTCCCTCAATACATATCTGATTCTCAAACCGTTGTAAGTAGGTAAATAAGGGAGTGATTCCACACATGATCATATCATAATAGGGGTGCTCCACTGCATGTCAAATATCCCTAAAAAATAAGAACTCAGGCAAATGTGTCTGAAAGATCCCGAATGAAAGCCAACTAGAAAAATTTTGCTAGTTGAAGCCAAGCCAAACTCCATCATGACCCTCTATCCATCCTATCAGCCTATGAGGGTCACATGATAGGCTAATCATCAACTCTAAAAATGTCAACTAAAAAGGGGACATGACAATCTACCCCTCTTAAAATTGCTTATCCTTAAGCAATCGCTGAACAACAAACCAATCAATCCACCTGGATCCCAAATATAGTCATGATCTATACTACTATCAATTAATGCAAGCTCTTGAAATATCCTTTGAAATATAACCAAGAGGAGTCTATAATCAAATTGGAGAATGAAACTCAACCAAACTCCAAAATCCCAAATACCATATACACATTCCACCATGCTATGCAAAAGGTACATTCTAACTCTTCAACAACTTCCAAATGGAACTATGCCAAGTGCAGAGAATCCACACACTATACCTTTATTGTAATCAACATATCTCTGCAAAACACTAGCCATGGTCTCATCACCCAAACTCCTATGCATCACTGATAATGAAGAGACATCACATGTTAGATAGCAATAACACAAACCAACCTTGCTTGCCATCAACTCCTACTCTAAGTCATGCACCAACAAACAGTCAACCCTAGCACCTATCACCATGCCATGTCTATCACAACTCTCATCCCATGGTGTCAAATCATCCCAAGTATCAAGATAAGGATCCCAACATCCAATCCATGAATATAAATCAACTGGAAACTCAAGTAAACTCCTCACCTGAGTAATGTGAAAAATACCAACTGACTTCATGCACCTGTCTCTTGTACCCACTACAATATCTGAATCTAGAGTGTTAATTCTAGACATACTCATATCATCATTAACATGTGACTTGACTGTAAAAGAAAGTTGAGTCCCTACCTCATACACTAACTCATGAACTAAACTCACCTCAAGACAAAGCTCATCCACATGTCTCTCCTGTATTGGTGCCAATGTGCACTCGGCAACCCACTCTACCATGTCATGTCGTATGAGCCTCTCCATCTGATGAAAAAAATGGCTTTGATGTTGTTGTCCTGTATTGCCTTAAGAATGTGTGTCTTCCCATCAACATCAAAATGCATTTCCATGTCCTTGAGATGAAGAGTGACTTCCTCAAGTGAATGAAGCCACTTCATGCCCAAGACTAAGTCTATATCCCCCATGTTCACCACATAATAATCAGCCTTGAACTCATAGTTGTTCAAGTGCAATGGGAGGTCTCTAATCATCCGCTCACACCTAAGAGTGTAACCATCAGCTACCTTAACTCTAATGCCCTCAAAATCCTTGATAGTGAGTCCACCCTTCTCCACAAATCTAGCATATATAAAATTATGTGTGACTCTTATATCAAGAAGGGATATGACCCTCCGTCCTGCCAAAACTCCATGGAGTCTGAATGAACCCTCTTGTTGAATACTAGTTAGGCATGCCTCCTATATCTAAAACTCTAAATCTACCTCAGCCTTAGGCTCTAAAGCCTCTGCCTCTGACTCCTTAAAACTCTCCTACTGTTCAAAATCTTCTAATTTTGAATCCTCATAATAAGCCCATATCACTCGATTTGCCTTGCCCTTAGGCCTTAAAAGACAATCATGATTGGCATCATAGGGTCTTTTGCAGTAGAAGCAAAGCTTCTTCCTACGTAGATCATTAAGAGCCTCTTGATCCAAAGGTGGTGCTGTTGGATTGGCCTTTGAATCATTTTTAACCCCTGATTTATCTTTGTCAAAATCTAATCTCTCTCTATTTTCATTGAAGTCCTTATTGTCCCTAAATGAAGAAGCACCTCTAGAGTTGAATTTACAGGATGGGGCTGCCATCTCCATACTACGTGCCTTCTTCATAGCTTCTTGTAATGAAGGTGGATCAAAGGCTTTGATCCAACCTCTCAATGGTTTGGATAGGCCCTCTATGAAGAGAACTACCAATCTACGCTCTGAAATGTTTGGCACCATGAATGCCAACCGCTGAAACTCCCCAATGAATGACTCCAAGTTACCTATTTGTTTCAAATGTGACAAATCTCAAAATTAAACTTTAGGATCTTTCTTGTCAAACCTCTCAACCAACTTATCCACAAAGTCCTAGTACTCTGTCACCTAGTTATGCTGAAGTGTTACCATACCATGGTACCACCAATCATGTGCTACTCCCTCCAAGTGCAAAGTGGTGTATTTGATGGCTTCTATCTCTGTCATTGGCCTCAAAGCCAAAAATGTGTCAAGCTTATGAATCCAAGCTTGAGCAGTCATCTTACCACTCCCATCAAAAGTGGTCAAAGAAAGCTTGCCTGTAGCCTTCTTCAGCTCACTAAGCTAACCTCTAGGCCTCCAATCCTATCTAACTAATCTGTAGTGATCTCTCCTTTGATTAAAAAAATGATCAAAGGACATCCTCTCCCAAACATGAGGAGCTAATAATTCCCACTCATCATTTTCAGCAATGAGTGCATCTATAAATAAGGGGTCTCCTACTACCTCCTCTGTTGGAGCTTCTTCTGGTTCATCCTAAACAAATGTAGGACATGTAGGCCTATCAGTAGTCCTAAAATGAATTAGCTGTGGTCTCTGATTTATTATAGCACTCCTATTATCTCCTGGTTCCCCATTTTGTTTAACAAGTGGGTTCATCCTCTCTACCATAGTAGTAAGTGCCTGTGCCATCTGCTGCTGCCCTATAACCATAGCATGAAAGAATTCTCTAGTGTCCTGATCCTCATTATTCCTGTGGACCCTGGGTGGGCTATCCTCATGCCTATCACTCATGATGACTGGTTCCTATTCTAAACCCTGTTCGCTTACAAGCAATGCTCTCTTGCGTGTGTTGTACCTATGTGGTCCTAACTCTTGGGGCTACATAAGATTGTTAAACCCTTAGGATGGCATGAATTTAGCTCTGATACCACTGTAGAAACCCCTGTTTCCCTGAATTTTGAAACTAAATATTTTATTGGACTATTTTTGTGTATTTTGATTTATTTTTGCTATTTTTGCATGAAATAAAGAAGAATGCATTTTTTTTGCAAAATAGTTTCAAATAATAAATAGCAGTATAAACTTATAACTGGCTAATCTAAGATCTTATTATTTGTTTCAAATGATTACACTAGTGAATCTCTGTCATGTAACAAAATAATATAAATATTGTCTCCAAAAACTTGATTTTTCTTTAATAAAACCCTAGATCTGGTATGGCTGGTATGGCTTTTTGGTTGCTTTTTCAAACACACAGTCACCATCATCAGTTATGCTACCACGATCGGTAGGATAACATTGTGAACTCTATCGACGTCATTCTCTGTCAGTCAGATAACACTATCAATGTCAGTTTACTCTACCGACGTCGGTAGTGAGTCAGCTAATATCAGTCCTTGAGCTACCGATGTCAGTCTCTAAGCTCCCTGTAGCTATGTACAACCTACTATAAAATGGTACAAATTCTATACAGTAGCAAAAAAAAGTATGGCCCGTATGTTAGACACCCAATCTCAAGAAATTTACGCTAATACTGAAGATCTTTATCTAAATAATTCTTGGACTAAAAACCTAATGAAATAAATACCTGTGAATCTCTGTGATAACCTCTGTGTGAATTTATATCTCAAACTAGAAATAGATCAACTGATATCTCACAACCTCTAAATTGCACACACTGAAGAGTGTATGTTCTCCAATGTAAATGGAATACTAAAAACCCTTGGCTCAATATTCTCAAAAAAAACACTTAGCAAAATTTGTCTTCAACATGAATAATTATTGCACTTCCTCTAATGAGAAACCCTTATATCCTCTAAAAGGTGCGCTTGCCCTAATTAGGGTTTCATAATTAAAAATTAGGGTTTCATAATTAAAAATACTTCAAATAATTAATATTTAATTAAATCAATCAAATATTAATATCTCCCTCGATACATATCCAATTCTCGATCCATCTGAAGCTGGTGAACAAGGAAGTGATTCTACACATGACCATACCAAAATAGGGGTGCTCTACTGTATGTTAAATATCCCTAAAAAATAGGAACTTAGGCAAACGTGTTTGAATGAGCCCAAACGAAAGCCAACTAAAAAAATTCTACTAGTCGAAGCCAAGCCAAGCTCCCTCAAGACCCTCTATCCATCCTATTAGCCTACAAGGGTCACATAATAGGCTAACCATCAACTATAAAAGATGTCAACTGGAAAGGGGACATGAGATAACCTATCTCTCCCACATAAGAAGATATTAATCTATTAGAAGGGGAGGCTATTAGTCAAAGGGAGGAAAACCTCAAGATTAGAAAGGATATTCTCAAAGGTCTTCCTAGTCCTCATATAGGATTAATTCATTAAATTTATACGACTTTAGGCACATCAACTATAGTTTTTAGGACTTCACCTCTTTTAGATGGATAAACAAGCACATTATCTTGGTCACCTTTAGATCCACTCACTTCGGTCACACAAGTAAGTCTCCCTAAGTTTCTAAAAATTTATTTCTCATCTCTTTCATGTACTACTCCTTCCAATTAAACACTTTTAGTGAGTACATATCCACCCATTACCACAAGTGAGGGGACATCTACTCAAATATTCCCTACTATAATGGTCTCTTCTCCATCCACTCTTACTTCCACCAGTATTATTCCACTACCTATCCCTTCACCATCCACAATAGTTGTTCCTACTACTGAGGCTCCTTTGTTGGTTTCATCTTCCCCTTCATCAAAAAAAATTATCACCAAGGGAAATTCAAAGTTATTCTAGCCTCCTTCAAAATTTAATAATTGGAAGAAAGGCCATTATTTGGTTTAGCTATCTCAGGAGGATCCCTTGATGAGGAAAAAAATGAGGAAGATCATGGACATGTAATTTCACTAGTGTATTATAATATAGATGAGGAAGAAAAAAATACAAAATATATGAAGGGATCAGAGTAAGAATTAACTGAAAGTAAGAGCACGTGATGAAATAGAGGAAGAGGTAGAGTTGGAAAGGAAAAAATCCATAAGCTTGGGAAGCCTAACAGAAGAAAAAACTCTAGATAGAGAACATGACTAGCATATTCTTATTGAAGCAAAGAATTTGGACCTTAATAAGGTAGTTTATTATCTTGTTTCTTTCCTTACTATTTTAGATAATCAAATTATTAATTTACCACCTACTAGTTTTGGGTCATAATCTACTAGTTATATTGATTCTTCCATTATTTTTACTCCAACCCATTAATGGCTCCCAAAAATAGAGTCTATTTTGATAACTTAATGTTAGTTTATATTTTAAATCCATGAAAGCTTCTTGTCCCCAAAAAATCCTCAACTAAATTGGAGCTACCATTACCTAAACTACACCCACATAGTCTACCATAATGATAATTTTGAAAACCCTAGGGTAGACAAAGTATGTGGCAAAAATCACCCCTCAGAGGGAATTGTCTAGATGGAAAAGAATTATTTATCTTCCCCTTTAATTTACCATCAAAATACGTTCCTCGATGGCACCTCTAGTGATTACTGCACCTCTGATGAGTACACCACCTCCTACCTCTACAGACCCCAACTAACCTAAAGAATAAGGGGAACTCATTATGCCCTAATGGGTTAAAGAGTTATAGGGACATAAAGATGATAGAAAAAAATTGGTCATCATAGAGTTACCTACAATATCCACCAACTTTGACAAGAAAAGTGATACAATTAAGAGAGTGAGTAAAATAAAAAGGATGAAAGCTAGCACATGGGAGGAAATACTATTAGAGTAAAAGGAAAATCAATTGTCCTTGGATAAAATCCCCAAAAGTAACCCAAATGACATCATAAAATATGGAGTGGAATTTTTTTTCTTTCATGGATTCAACTAGGGAGTCCATGAAAGAATTGTATAAGAGTAAAAAACAAGAACAACAAAAACTTCTATAGATACAAATCATTCATGCTCCCAAATAATTTGTGGATAATGTACATAGTGAAACCACAAGGTTGTAAAATATTTTGAATACAACTTGAGTATTTAGGGTTGAGTCCCATCCCAAAAGGGTAAATGTGATAAATCTCTAGCACTAATTAAAATAATTTGAAAAGAGACTCAAATTTCTAGTTCAATACATGAGAATAATGAATACAATCATATAACCTAATGTCTACCTAGGATGCTACATGGGCTTTGAGTTATGTGATTTCAAATAAGGATGGTGCCTTTAATTGGCATGCACAAATGAAATCCTTGATAATGCAATTTACATGACATCAAATGAGGCTTTATAAATCTTAAGAGATATGAGGGTCATAGATGTGATAAAATCCATTGGAAAATTGATAAACATGCCTAATTTTGAAGCACATATTAAGGAAACTATAGATACATTTAAGAATGAAGTTGAAATAATAATTTATAATACCGATGAATTAATTATTAAGCTAATAATTTTTTTGAAATATGGAGTAATTAAGGATGAAACCTTTAGAGATGGGTTCAAAGCTTCAAAAATAAAGTATATAAGGTTAATGGGTGAAGATGTCAAGATACTCAAGACTTATATGATTAATTTTGACTTTATTAATAATGAATTTGAAATTGATTATGACTTATTTAAGAAAATCAAATCTATAAAGGTGGCTCCTAGGTGAGTAACAAACACATAAAAAACTACAACTACTGCCATCCCATCACAAGGTCCCCCAATTCTCTGGATATGTTGTAATTTATACTCAAACAGGATTAGTTTTGATTCCTAAAGGAGCTACAATGGTCACTAAAATTAATTTAGTTTTAGAATCTATCATGTAACCATTTTTCTCTCCTAGTGGTGAAACATCACCCCCACCCTATATGTATGTATGTATGTATTTTCATATTCTAAATTAAGTTGGGATTGGTGGTCCTAGATTTATCAGTATATATGTATTGTATTTTGGTCAATGGATCTTATTTATGTACACACTTTTCATAAATGTAATCTATATATGAATTTTTGACACATAGTTCTATAATTTGAAATGTATATTTAGACTTCATTTGAAGGATGAGGTATCCCATATGTATCCTCCCAATTCCAAAGGTAGGAGAATTTTGGCTATTAAGATTAATAATAAATTTTGAAGATTATTTTGCAATTGGTCTTGATGTGCAAATCATGTTATTCTCCAAGTTTATGAGTTTTTATGGAAATTCCATCAATCTAATATATTACTATTTTAGTTATATATGAACATTATTTTGTTACAATTATTCATAATGTGCTATAGCTAATTTGAATAATTTTTTGTAATAATCATAATCACTCTTTGTAGATGTGCAATTACAATATTACAAACACATCAACCTTTGATTATGTTCACTAAAGTTCACTGCATTCTTATTTTTTTGGAATCTTGACTATGTTTGACTATCTATATACTAATATTAACATGCAATAAGCATTGGTTCCTAATTGTTTGTCCAACACCTAGTTCAAAATCTAGATTGGAAGGGTTTCATATTTTTTTATTCACAAACCTTATTCACTACCATACTCTTATTTATTTTGAGTTTCTTTTGATCCTACCCACCTTAGGTTAGACTCATCATCAATCCACCCATCTCAAGTAGGTTTTGACTCATGTCATATCCAAACCATCTGATCTAAATAAATACTTTGATCACCATTATTCTACCACCAAGTTATTTATAAAACCCAATACCAAATATATAGGTAGACTGGTGCTCAAGATCCCATCATATAATTCTATAAATATTATTTTTGAGGCATCAACACTATTTTAACCTATGGACACTTGAATTGATGCTTCTATCCATGGATTAATGATTTTATTTGGTACATAATATTCATTATATTCAAAAGTGACCACTTGTTCTTGTTAGGGTTTTATGTTACCTTTCTACTAATATATATTTATTTCAAAAACAAGGTTTGTATGACTACATATAACTCAAACCCTAGTTCTTCACCTTAAATCATGTTACCTTACCAAAAATGGGTTAGTGGGCTCACAAATTCAAACTAACCTTAATGATCCCTTTGTTAATGAGTGCTACCTACATACTGAATACTCTAAAGAGGGCCTCAAACATATGTAGTTCTCCCCTAAGTGTGGCATTGTGTGTTTACAAGGGAAAAATATGCTATATACAAGGGCACACAATGATCTAGCTTGTAACTTGACAAATACTACTCATGGGCTATTATTTGAATGCTTCATACCTGTAATATGACTACTCCTATGATTGAGATAGAAATGGAGAAGATTAGAGTAGTATAACTTAGATGTGAAATTAATTGAATGAGATTGAATATGTTCTTACTTGGTATTTTATATATGGGTAATGAGTATGATTTAATTTATATTTATACCACATATTTTTAAGATATCTCATAGAAGGGTTAGATAATATAAATAGGCTGACACATACATGTTTAAATATTTACAATTTAGATGAATTTAGAGATATAGACACTAAATAAGGAATTTGGATACTATCATTAATGCCAGTGTCCCTATTTAAACAATAGTGTCTGATAGAATATAAATCTTTTGAAGGTCTAAAATTGACAAGAAGGATATAAAACATATTTCAATCTTGTTGTAGTGTACATGTGATTTGGGTCATCAAAATGATAGGGTTAGACCATAAAATAAGTAGATAGGCACAATGAGATGGTGAATGTGAGGCTTTTGGAAGCATGAAAGTTTATAACTAAATGGTAAATCCCTAATTGGTATTTGTTAAGTGTACAAGACTGAGATGCTATAAATAATCATATTTTATATAGCTATATTTCTCCCCCTTTAATACAGTAATGTATAAGGATGGAATTACTAAGTCAAAAGAAAAAATGCATACCAAAATGTATGCAACACACCTTGTCTTTGTTTGAACCATGGAAAATTTGTTATTGGTGTATGACCTTTAACTAAGAGTATGTTATAATATAAATTAGTGCATGTAATCTAAAATTAAATAATTGAAATGATTGAAAAGTAAAGAGATCAAGGAAGGAGTACACAAGTGTGTTAATGCAACCATGTTGCCCTTTGGTACTTTGATTTGGTAAAGATGATCCCTTATTTGAGATGAGAGAGGTTTAAAACTAAATTGTGGAGATTTGAATAGGGGATTTAGAGAGTAAACATTTCCCCAATCTAATGCAAGGGTGAGTTGTGACACGACCATTGAGATAATTAAATCTCAATCACATAACTCAAGTGAATGTATAATAAAGATGAGTTAAGTGGTCTAAAAAAATTAATTTATAAAATGGGAGTTGTGATAATTACATTAAGGGTTCTGAATCTCAACTGCACTACTCAAAAGATCTAACTGCTATAGATAAGAAAGGTTCAAAATGGTCTTTTTTGGTAAAAATAGTGCTTCTTGGTAAAATGTTTTAAATATGTATTTATATTTTTGTGCACTTGTATGGAATATTCACATCTAATGTGTCTCAATTTGATGTATATATCAAAATACAACCTTTAATCTATACATGTATATAATATCTATCATAATTTTGAAAAAGTATATCCCAAATCAATAAAACTCAGTGCCAAATGTATATGATTCTAACCCAAGTGTATATCTGAATTATGTAAATTATATTAAATTATACCAATGATGTATGTGTGGAGTCATGTATCTATGCCATTCCCCCACTAATATTTCCCTCTTTTTGAGTTTATGGAAATGAAATATAGTAGTCACCTTACCTTTAAAGGATAAGATAACTATATTATCTATGTATGAATCATGTAATATATAGGAGGAACATGCCTAAGTAGCTATGAATCTCACATTATGTGATCAAAATAAACCCTAATATCCATGATATACTATTCCACCACTAGGTAAAATAATTATATTAATCACCAATTATATAATAATGTTGATGATGGGCTTAATATTAATCACTAGGCTTATTGTCATAAGACTCCCCTAAGTATTGGGTAGATTCAATTCACAGTAAGGGCACACTTCAATCAAGTGGGAAAGGTCAGGGATGATTAAAATTTTAAGGTGGTATAATATAGAGAATGGGACATTAGGGAGAGAGTTATGAATTATCTTAATTTCCTCAAGGAGAGAAAAGGGGTCACCACTAAATATGGACACTAGGGATATGAGAATGATGCCATGTTTTTGACTGCTTCAGATTATTATGAAGTCTAGACTTGTATGATGGATAATGAGATGTCAATCATCATTGCTAAAACCATATAATATTATAGATAAATTACCACAAAACATTCAAATGAAATGATAAAAGAATTATAAATATCTTGGAGTCATCAGTAGACTCAACCATATCCTTAAGACCCAACAAAATAAGAATAACCTCTCTCTAATATTAAAAGGTACTAATCTATCAGAAGAAGAGACTATCAGTCAAAGGGAGGAGAAAATCCATACTAGAAAATATATTCTCAAAGGTCTCCATGGTCCTCATCTAGGATTCCCTAATTTAATTACTACAACTTTGGTCACATCAACCATGGTTGGGAGGACTTCACCTCCTCTAGATGGACAAACAAGCACATATCTTCAGCACCTCTAGATCCACTCACTTCGGTAACACAAGTAAGTCTTCCTAAGTTTATGAAAATTTATTTCTCATCTCTCTCATCTACTACCCCTTCCCATCAATCACTTTTAGTAAGTCTATCTCCACCCATTACCATAAGTGAGGGGACATCTACTCAAATATTCTCTACTATAATGTTCTCCTCTCCATCAAATATTGCTTCCACCACTATTGTTCTACTACCTATCCATTAACCATACATATTAGTAGTTCCTATTACTGAGGATCCTTTATTGGTTTCATCTTCCCTTGATCTCCTATCCGACCCAAAATTTCTCACCAAGGTAAATCCAAATTTATTCAAGCATCCTTCACAATTAAATAATTGGAATAAAGGTCATCATTAGGTCTAGCTGCCTTAGGAGGATCCCTTGATGATGAAACAAATAAGGTAGAGCATGAACATGTAGTTTCACTAGTGGATTATCCCATAGATGAAGAATAAGAAAATGTATATTCTATGAAGGTACTAGAGCAATTAACTGAAGTAAGAGCACAAGATGAAATAGAGGAAGAGACAAAGTTGGAAAGGGAAAAATCCATAAGCTTGGGAAGCCTGGCAGAAGATGAAACTCTAGATGGATAACATGAATATCATATTATTACTAAAAAGGATATAAGATGGATCTTAATAAGGTAGTTTATTCTCTTTCTTCTTTCCTTACTATTGTATATACTCAAAATTTTAATTTACCACTTGCTAATCTTGGGTCACAAACTACTAGTTCTATTGATTCTTCCATTATCTCTACTCTATACCAAATAATGGCTCCCAAAAAGAGATTATCTATCATAATTTAATGTTAGTTTTTATTTTTAATCCATAAGGGCTACATATCCATATAAAATCCTGAACTCAATTAGAGATATCATTACCTCAACTACACCCACATAGTCTACCATAATGCTAATTTTGAAAAATGTAGGCCAAACAAAGTATGTGGAAAAAGTCACCCATTAGAGGGAAATATCTAGATGGGAAAGAATTATTTATCTGCCTCTTTAATTCCCCATCCATATAAGTTCCTCGATGTCACCTTTATTGATTACTCCACCACCAATGAGTACACCAACTCCTACTTGTATAAACCCGAACCAACCTAAAGAATATGGGAAACTCATTATGCCCCAATGGGTTAAAGAGTTACAAATATAGAAAGATGATAGACACAATTTGGTCCTTATAGAGTTACCTATTATATCTAATGATTTTGACAAGATAAATAATATAATTATGAGGGTGAGTAAAAGGAAAAGGGTAAATCCTAGCACAAGGGAGGAAATACTATTAGAATAAAGGGAAAACTTGTTCCCCTTGAATAAAATCCCCAAAAGGAATTAAAATTACCCCATAGAATATGTAGAGGTTTTTTTTTTCTTTCATGGATTAAATTGGGGAGGCCATGAAATAAATGTATAATAGTAAAAAATAATCACAATAGAGGTTGTATAGATACAACATTCATGCTCCCTAGGAAATTATAGATAATGTACAAATTACAAATACAAGGCTATACAAAATTTTGAATATAATTCAAGTCTCTAGGGGTGATTTCCATACCAAAAGGGTAAAGGCACTAAAACTTTGGCACCATTTAAAATAATTATAAAAGAGACTCAAATTTATAGTTCAATACATGAGTCACAATGCATAAAATTACCGAACCTAATGTCTATCCAAGATGATGCATGGGATTTGAGTTATGTGATTTCAAAGAGGGATGACACCTTTAATTGACATGTATAGATGAAAGCCTTGATAGTGTAGTTTTCAGGCTAGGAAAGTGAGGCCTTAAAAATATTAAAATATATGAGGGTCACAGATGTGATAAATTCATTAGGCAATTAGTAAACAACCTTAATTTTGAATAACTTATTAAGGCAAAGATAAATATATTTAATAAGGAAGTTGAAGGAGTTGTTTATGATACTAATGAATAAATTTTGCAACTAATCAATTTTGTGAAAAATAGAGTAATCAAGGTTGAAATCCTTGAATATGGGTTCAAAGCGTCAGAAATAGAGCATATAAGGTTAATGGGTGAAGCTATAAAAATATTTAATCCTTCTATGCTTAATTTTGACATTATTCTTAAATGAATTTGAAACTGCTTATGCATTGTTTAATAAAATCAAAGCTATAGAGATGGTTCCTAGGTCATCACTAAGCACATAGAAAAATATAGTTACTTCCATGCCATCACAAGGTTCCCAATTCTATGGAGATGTAGTAATGCATACTCCAACATGAATAGTTTTGATTCCTCAAGGAGCTACAATGGTCACTATAATTACTTTAGTTTTAACATCTATCATGAAATATTTTTCATCTCTTAGTGGTGCCACATCACCACCACCCTATATATGTATGTATATATGTATTTGCATGCTATAAATTAAGTTGGAATTAGTGGCCCCAAATTTATTGGCATACATGTATTATATTTTGGTCAAGGGATCTTATTTATGCACACATTTTTCATACATACATGCTATATATAAATTTTTGACACATTGTTCTATAATTTAAAATGTAAATATAGACTTCACTTGGAGGATGAGGCATCCCCTCTCGAAGCATATATATATATATATATATATATATATATATATATATATATATATATATATATATATATATATATATATATATATATATATATATATTTGTATATTTGTATCCTCCTGATCCCAAAGGGAGGAAAATTTTGGATGTTAAGATTAATAAGAATTTTTTAGGGTTATTCTACAATTGGTCTTGATGTGCAAATCAAGTTCTTTTCTAAATTCATGATTTTTTAAGAAATTTCATTAATATAGTATCTTATTATTTTAATTGTAGATGAATATTATTTTGTTATAGTTATTCATATTGTACAGTAGATAATTTGAATGATTTTGTGTAATAATGATAATATCTCTTTGTAGATGTGCAATTGAACTATTACAAATGCATAAACGTTTGATTATGTGCACTAAAGTTCATTGTATTATTATTTACTTGGAATATTAACTATGTTTGACTATCTATGTAATATAGTAATTTGAAACAAGCATTGGTTCCTAATTGTTTGTCCAATCTCTAGTTCAAGATCTAGCTTAGAAGGGTTTTATCTTGTTTGATTCACAAACCTTATTCACTACCCTAATCTTATTATTTTGAGTTTATTTTGATCCTACCCACCTTATGTTAGATAATCATTAATCCATCCAACTCAAGTAGGTTTAGAATCATATCATATCCAAACTATCCAAGGTAAACAACTACTCCACTCACCACTATTCTACCACTAGGTATTTTTTAAAACCCAATACCCCACAACTCATACCTTGGAGTGAATTTTATTCACCAATATTTCTATGCTAGAGTCTGCCTCATAAGGTTCCATGTTGTGCATTAAATTGACATCAATACAATCATTAATTTAATAGTTGTAAAACTACTTAGTGACTGTCATTACGAGTTATGTGGTGTGTATTATACATACATTGTGGTGTGAGAGGTTATAAATCAATTCTCATAGACATTATACAAAATTAAACATAGAGTTTAGTTTCCATGTACCTTTTAATATATATAAAACACCTAGGGTCCCTTATTAATATCATAGTAATCCTCTTTTATCCATTTGATTTGTGGTGCACTTGAGAGGAGTCTATGCCCAAAGAAGTTACTCTCATTGTACCTTTGGAAATAGGGTCAATGGGCTAAAGGCATGTTTTTTACTTTATATTTAGTGATGTGAAATATATGGTTGACACTAATCAATGAATGAACAGGTATATTTAAGAGCTTACACAATCATTTAAACCCTTTCCTAGATCACCCTTCATACCTTGATTTTTGCTTGAATTGTATTTATAGTCATTAGGTTTGTTGATTCATAATTTGATCAATGACTAAATGTTTATTTCATATGTTACATAGTATTGTAAACTTAATTACTACATATTTTGTTACTATGTAGCATGTTATTAATTATGTTTTTACATGGATTCAATGTCAAATTAATAAAGAAGCTATGCTAAATAAGGGCCAATCTCATGTCCTTCCTATTTCACATAGTTGCACTAATACATCATATCATTTTTTTTATCCAATTTATTTTGTAAAATATTAAATGACTTTGGAAAAGAAGAAGCATATGTATTACATTGTATTAAACCTTCAACTTCAAGGGATCTTTGATTTTGTACTTCACACCCTCTAAAAGGACACATTATGGCTCTCATTTCAGAACCTAATTCTCATGAACAATTTGGTCCAATTGATGAAGAAAAAAATATGAAATATATTCATGAGCATCCATAAATTTTTATTCATTATTATATGTCGATAGACATGAACAAAATAGAGGTGCCAAAGATAGTTGTTTTAATATTTCCATTTCCACTATTATATCTATTCTCATTTCTACACTTACAATTACTTCTATAGTATCATCCATTACTTTGGGAACATCACTTGGTTCCAAATATATATATACATACATATATATATATATATATACATATATATATATATATATACATACATATGTATATATATATACACATATATATATATATACATATATATATATATATACACATATATACATATATATATATATATATATATACATACATATATATATATATACATATATATATATATATACATACATATATATATATATATATACATATATATATATATATATACATATATATACATATATATATATATATATATATATATATATATATATATATATATATATATATATATATACATATATATATATATACATATATATATACATATATATACATATATATATATACATATATGCCTATTCCCTTTTATTATAATTATATTCCCCAATCTCCTCTATAAATGCTACTCTAGAGCATACCATTCTTTCCTTACAAGTTAAGTTATCTTAAATCAAGAAAACCATTTCTCATGTTAGCCCTTCCATTGACTCATGTTCCTTGTTACATAGACCTTCAAAATCTAAAATTACATCTTATCTATTACCATTTGGATTTGTGGCTCTTGAGATTTCTCTATATGAAGAAAAAGGTGATCTTGAACAATATTTATGTGCATTCCATATAGCTTATCTAGACTATGTAGATAATGACAAATTGTTGACAAATCTCTTTATAAGAAGGATCAAAGAATATGCTATTATATATTTTTATGATCTTAATACTTAATCAATAAAGGATTTAAATCCTTTAGAAAATAAATTTTTAATGCACTTTTATATCAACATGGATTAAAATCTATCATATGCTCAATTTGCAAAGCTCAAAAAAGGGTATAATAAAATGATGAGTGAATATGTTATAAGGTAAAATACTATGTTAGTAAAAGTGACAAATCAAATAGATAATAATGAGCTCAAAGATATATTTATTCAAGAGTATATTATGCTTGATAGGTTCAAATATTTTGATGAGCTATGCTATATAGTTAAAGAGTGCAAGGTTACATTAATTACCTAAACAAGCTCAAGTACAATTGAAGTGTTATATCTACTTTAAATGTCAAATTTCAAAGCAAGATAAATTATAAGAGTGTTTAACACTTTTATATTTTGTTTTGGATAGATAAGGGTTAAGGGGTTAGAATAATCTAATCAATGGATGAAGAAAAGTTTTCTAAAGTAGAATAATTAATTTAATTCAGATAACACAATATAATAAATTTGGAAAATTACCAAATATAGAAATTATAATGCCAATTCTCATATCCAAACAGGTAGACTGGTGCTCAAGATCCCATCATCTGATTCTATAAATATTATTTTTAGAGGCCTCAACACTACTATCAACCTGTGAACACTAGGGTTGATGTTTCTATTTATGGATTGATGATTATATTTGGTACATAATATTTATTGTATTCAAAAGTAACCACTTGTGCCTATTAGGGTTTTAAGTTTCCTTTTTTTGATATATATTTATCACACACACAAGGTTTGTATGACTATATATAGTTCAAACCCTAGTTCTTCACCTTAAGTTATGTCACCTTGCCAAAAATGGGTTAGTGGGCTCACAAATTCAAGATGAACTCAAGGATCTCTTTGTCAATGAGTGCTACATACATAGCCAATACTCCAAAGAGGGCCTCAAACATATGTAGTTCTCCCCTAAGTGTGGGCTTGTGTGTGTACAAGGTTGAAATATGCTATATACAAGGGTACATAATGATCTAGATAGTAAATTGAAAAATAATAATCATGGGATATTCTTTGAATGCTTCATATCTATAATATGACTTCTCTTATGATTGATATATAAATGGGGAAGATTAGAGTACTATAACTTAGTTGTAAAATTAATTGAATGAGCTTGAATATGTGCTTGCTTGGTATTTTATAGATGGGTAATAATTAGGATTTGCTTTATATTTATACCACATATTTTGAAGATATCTCATATAAGGGTTAGATAAATAGATAGGATGATTCATACATTTTTAAAGATTTACAATTTGGATGAATTTAGAGGTATGGACACTAGATAAAGAATCTAGACACTATTATCAACACTAGTGTCCCTATCTAGAAGAAAGTGTTTAATATAATAATTTTTTTCTAAATGTATATAACTAATAGTGAATGATATAAAACATATTTTAAGCTTGTTGCAGTGTACATCTAATATGGGTCATCATAATGATAGGGTCAGACCATAAAATAAGTAGTTATGAATAATGATATGGTGAATGTGAGCCTTTTAGTAACATGCAAATGCAAAATTGAATAGTAGATCCCTAATTGGTATTTTTCAAGTGTACAAGACTGAGATGCTATATATAATCATATTTTATATATCTACATTTCTCCCCCTTTAATATATTAATGCATAGGGATGAAATTACTAGGTTAAAGGAAAAAATGCATACGTAAGTGTGTACAACACACCTTACCTTTTTTTGAGGCCTTGCGAATTTGTTATTGGTGCATGACCTATAATTGAGAGCATGTTATAATATAAATTAGTGAATGTAATCTGAAATTAAAAAATTGAAATGCTTGAAAAGTAAAGAGATCAAGGAAGGAGTATACCTGTGTGTCGATGCAACCATGTTACCCCTTGGTACTTTAATTTTGTAAAGATGCTCCTTTATTGTAGCTAAGAGAGGTTTATAACTAAACCTTAGAGATTTGAAGAGGGGAATTATAGAGTAAACATTTCCCCCAATCTGGTGTAAGAGTGAGTTATGACACAACCATTGAGATAGATGAATATAAATCACACAACTCAAGTGAATGTATAATAAATCAATTTAATTTGTATAAAAAACTCAATTTATAAAATGCGATTAGTGTTAGTTACATTTAGGGTGATAAATATTAATCACACTACTCAAAGGAGTCAACTGCTATAGATAAGAAAGGTTCAAAATGGTGTTTCTTGGTAAAAATAGTGCTTTTGGTAAAATGTTTTGAATATGTATTTTCATTTTGGTTCACTTATATAGAATATGCACCTCTAATGTGTCTCAAGTTGATGTATCTATCAAAATACAACCTTTATTCTATACCTGTATATAATATCTGTCATAATTTTGAAAAATTCTATCCCAAATCTATAAAAGTCAATGCCAAATTTATATGATTTTGACCCAAGTTTATATCTAAATCATGAAAATTATATGAATTTATACCAACTATGTATATGTGGATTCATATCTATATGACATTCCCCCATTAATATTTCCCCCATTTTAAGGTGAGGGAAATGAAATCTAGTAGTCACCTTACCTTTAAAGGATAAGATAACTATATTATCTATGTGTAAATCATGTAGCATATATGAATACCATGTATAATTAGATATATCTATGAATCTCATAGCATATGATCACAACAAACCCTAAGATTCATGATATGGATCACATAAACATCTAAAAAGTAAAAATATAAAATTAATAAATAATCAAACACACACACAATAACACTCAATGCCACATAATGGGTGTGTTCAAATTACACACACTCAAAGGGAGGAAATATTCAAATGTCCACACACAAGGAAATATCACTTAGTGAAACTCAAGCCTAAAAGAAAGGAAAATATTAAATTTTTCCACAAGTAAGAGAATAGAAATTAAGAATTACACAAGTAAGTGATAATGTGAATAAATGAGGTATAAGAAACTAACATAAGCATATAATACTAGTCTTTACATACATGTGTTAGTAAAAAATGTCACATAACATAACATAACAAGTATACAATGTAGGTTGTAAGCATGAGTATATACATGTGTAATGTTTAGTATATAATCCCAACATGATATGGTAATAGTGATTATAAAATAATATAACTTGTATCAATAATGATCAAGGAAGAAAATTCCCCCAATATAGTGTGTCATGTGGGAAGAAGAAAGGACCGACATCTGCATGTGCATGTTTCATGAATCTAGTGTATTCCCATATCACACTCAAGTATGTGGGAAAAATATTTATGTATAAAAAATAAATGATATGATATCTATTAATATAAAGTATATAACATAGATCAAAATGAGCTAGTAAACATGTGTATTCTGAATAAATTTTTTATTTTTGATTTATTTGAATCTTTTTGTATTTTCTTGGAATATTTATTTTTTTGAATTTTTTGAATTTTTGATTTGTTTTTATTTTTTTAAATATTTGGAATGAAAATTCTAGACTATGATCATGTCTAAGGGATGTTTATAGGAATATTTTAACTTGCAATATGGTACATCAAGCTCATGATACTTTCAAGAGGCATGTATAGGTGTCAAATTTTAAATTGTAGAATTTGTGGTATTATACATATGTTACATAGGACTCAGTCATTGTGAGGAGGTAATTGAAACAGTAATGGTTCTTGGAACTCATTGTTTAGTGCTTTATGGTTTCTTCACTACAACTATAATTGGAACATTTTTATTTTCTCTTAGTAACTTGGTGGATCATGTAGGTGTAGATGGGGACTCCATGGGGTCCACTATGTATATCTAGTGTAATGATCTCTTTAGTATTGACTACCTAAGAAAGGGGATTTTCTATTGCTAACCCTTTAATTCATTATTAATTTCAGTAGATTATATAATTATATATCTTAGAATAAACTTATCTTGTTCAAGTGCATATTCCTATGGAATTTTAGAAACTATAATTACCCTATTGGTATGAATGTATTTAATACACCAATACACCATGAAATGTGTCATACAGAGTTTATGTATCCAAGGTTATCCAAATAATATATCAAAGACTCTCATGTATGATATAATAGAAAATTTAATGATCACATGTGCTGGAATAACTTGCAAAGGTAAATCAATCTCACCAATAACTTGCTGTGATGTCTATTGAATGCTCTAAATATTTTGGTCAAAGGGTATAAATCATCATGTGTATATCCAAAATGTGTGAGATGTCATGGTACATACATTTGCACTATAACCATTATCAATCATAACACTATATATAGGTTGATGATCAATGTATGATCTAATAAATAATGAGTGAATATCTAAATAATCATCCATAATTTCATTGTCATCGAATGTAATATAAGATCTCTAAACCATAAGAGGTATAGTGCATGTAAGTGTGCCAATAATATAATCTAATGGTTGCCCATAATGTTATGGAGGAGGATGTACATTATATGCCATTTTCACTTCTAGATTTTTCCTAAAATGATTTTGTAATGGATCATTAACCATATTTTGGTTTTGATGGTCACCAAGTTGTGATCTTGAATATTTTGGAGGATCATCAATGGTAAGCTATTAATTATCAATAAGATCTTGGATATTATGTTTCAAGGTATAACATTACCTTTAGAATGCCTGATGTCTTGGTGATAGTCACAATATGCATTAGCATCATATCCTTTTGGAAGAGGTTGAATTTTATCAACTATTATATGAGGAGGGAGAGATATGAGATGACATTCCACACATTTTTTAAGTAATGAAGCTGAAGACTTAGGTAATTATGTAAACTATCTCTTATGTGCATTAGATAAGATGAGATGATTAAGTTTTCATGAAACTACATTAACCATTATGGTTGGTTCCTTTTTAGGTCATGTAGGTTTAACCTTGTAGCTTGGTTTGATATGAAACATGGTAGTAGATTTATTAAGTGTGTTTGTGACATACTTAAGCTTTTTCAATGAAATAATTTTCATTTCACTATCTCAAACAATATGTTATACATAATGAAAAGATTTTAAATTGAAAAAAATAGACTCATTTAAGTGAAAAAGCAAGATTTGATTAAAGATATCTTGAAACTCTTTATCTACCATTGTATTTGTCATTTTGGCCAAAATTATTTTATACCTGAAAACATATTCATTAATAGGTTCATTAGTTCTTTGTTTGATCTTAATAATTTGTGCATATGACATATTTTTAGTGACGTTGAAAGAGAAATGTGCTAGAAACTGATCCACTATAGGTTTTCATGCTTTCACTGACTAGAATGATAAATGATAGAACCATATTAAAACATATTCCTTTAGGCTCCTTGGAAATAATTTTGTCAAAAGTTTATCATTTGAAGAATAATCAAGGTGTGCTACATAGAAAGATTGGATATGTTAATCATGATCACCCTTACCATCATAAAATGTGAACTTGGGTGAAAAAAATAGTTGACAAAGGGTGCAAAGATATCTCAAGTGCAAGAAGATTATGTAATACATCTTGTGAATTAATAACATGAGTTCATTTCAAAGAAGTTTATTCAATGTTGGTAACCTTAGCTTCCAAAGCTTTAATAACTTGGAGAAGAGTTTTCAGAGTATATCCTTTGACAATAATATTAGATAATTAAGAAGTCACCAAAAGGTAAGAAAACACCACTTGTGTTGATGTAGGCATTGTAGCTAGTAATTGAGTTGAAATACCAATTGTTCCCATGGAGGATGTAGCAATAGTTGTTTGATCTTCTAAGAATAATGGTTTGAAAATGTATCCTATGCCTTCACTAGATGTAGTATGTAATGATTTGATAATGGGGAAGGAAATTATAATTGATATGATAGGCATATCTAGTAGCCTCAATATTTGTATCAATAGGGGGCAATGGTTGTTCACTAATACCTTTTGTTTTTTAGCTTTCCAATATAGTATGTAGGATCTTGTGGAGATTTTCAGGCTTGTCAGGAATATGCTCTTTAAACAATGAAATAAATTTAAATTTATATTGATCCAATTGTTCATGTTCATTATTTTCATGTGTTTCATTATCCTCATGATTAGATTCATCCTTTATAAGATAATTTTTAGTCTTTTTATCATTTTCATTATTGGAACTCTCATTATTAGTATAATTTGACATGGTATTATCTTGAGACATTTTAGGTGTCCTAAGGGGTAGTTCAAGATTAAATAGGAATACCAATTAATCTAGGAATACACCTAGGTTGCATACAAATAAAAAAAATTGAATCAATAAAATAAGCAAAAAGCTTAAAAGGTTGAAAACCTTAGGGCAAGTTAAGATTTGCATGAAAAGAATTAGAGGTTGAGTTCCTAAAATGTCTAACCCTTTTTATATATATTTTAAGATAGATAAGGGTTAAAGGGTTATAATATCCTAATCAAATGGATGAATAAAACTATTCTAAAATAATCCAATTAAATTAATTTAAATAAAAAATACAATGAATCTAAAAAATTACCAAATATAGAAAGTATAATTCCAATTGATATTTTGATAATTGTAACATAAAGAATAGATAACACTTAGTTTGTTTATAGTTGTGCATAAGTATCTAATATATATTAGTATATAAATAGGTAGACTGATGCCCAATATCATATATTGATGCCCAAGATCCCATCATTAGATTATATAAGTATTATTTATGGATGCTTGAACATTACCATTTACCTTTGGACACTAACGTTGATGCTTCTACCCATGAATCAACACTTCTATCTAGTATAGAATATTCATTACATTCAAAATCAACCACCTATGCCTATTATGGTTTTCTATCCTCTTGTTTTGATATATATGGATCATGCACATAGGATTTGTATCAAAATATATTTCTCAAACCCTAGTTCTTCACCCTAAGTCATGTCACCTTGCCAAAAATGGGTTACTAGGCTCACAAAGTTGAGCTGACCTCAAGGACCCCATTGTCAATGAGTGATACCTACATAGCCAATGCTCCAAAGAGGGCCTTAAACATATGTGTTTGTTTCCTAAGTGTGGAATTATGTGTGTACAAGGGTGAAATATGTTATATGCAATGGCATGTAATGATCTATCTTGTAACTTGAAAAATTCTACTCATGGAATATTATTTGAATGCTTCAAACTTGTAATATGATTGGTCCTATGAATGATGTAGAAAAAGGGAAGAATAGGTTAATAGAAATCAATTGTTAAATTGATTGAATAAGATTGAATATGTGCTTACTTGATATTTTTTAGATTGGTAATGAGTAGGCTTTAATTTTTATTTATACTACACCTTTTGAAAATATCTCATGCAAATGTTAGCTAAGACAAATAGGTCAACTCATAAATTTAAAAATATTTTCAATTTGTATGACTTTTGAGGTACAAACACTAGATAAAGAATCTAGACACTCATGTCAATGTTAGTGTCCCTATTTAGATGGTAGTGTCTAGCATGATAAGAAACTTTTGAAGGTCTATAAATAATAATGAAGGATATCAAACATATTTTAAGTTTTATGTAGTGTATAGGTGATCTGGGTCATCAGAATGATAGGGTCAAACCATAAGATAAGCACTTAGGTAGAGTGAGATGGTGATTATGAGGCTTTCAATAGCAGGAAGGTATAAAACTGAAGGGTAGATCTTTAATTTGTATGTTCCAAGTGTACAATAATGAGATTATATATATATATATATATATATATATATATATATATATATATTACAAAGAACAAACCCAATGAATTAAATAATGAAGTTAAAGTTAAAATTAATTTTATTTCACAACCAACACAAAATTTCCAATTACAAGCTCCACCAAGGAGGCAATTTTCAAGGTGTGGACATTAAAATTTTCTCATTAAGTGCTTGGAAATGTTTAAAACTTACATCCTTCATTTGCATGGCATACTATCCATTTCTTTAACTTTAAATATATATGGGAGCATTAATTATTCAAAAAATATCTTGAAAATACTTAGAACATCATTTAAACATCCCTAGTCTACTTACAGGCACCTACGAGACCTTTTTTAGTAGTTTTTATCCTTTGATGATTGGACCATGCAAGTTCAGATAAGGTCACACTTTTGTCTTGTCCACTATCATGACCTTATCCTTTGTACTTCAACATTTTTTTTTAAATTTAAGATGTTGCACTTAACCCCTCCCATGATTTTAATAAGTTTGTTTCGTATAAATTTTCAAAATATTATCCTATATAAGCACATCAAGGCTTCCTCAAATACATCTAACACTCACCTGGATATTTTATTTCATGCTTCGCAAAAATTAACTATTTTGTCCAAATTCAAAGTTTTTGCATTCTAACATTCATAGGCCAAGTTTGAGTTCAATTTATTATAGGTAATGGGCATCCATTATCAAGAATTTTAATCAATTCTATAGCTATATTAATATATTTGAACAATCATGGATTTTACACTCACTCTAAGAGGGAAAAAAACACCATATTGAGGCCCATTTAGGCTATGTAGGCAACATTCAAATTACACAAAGTTTTTTGAAGATATCTTGGCTATTCCCCTAACCTATTCCCCCATTATGAGCTAGGGTTTTAAGTTTTTCAAGTCTCCACATGGAAAATAGACACACAAAAAACAAGTAAACCCTCATAGACATGCACACAAACCCAAATGAAATAATTATTTGCATAGTCAACTACAGTTAACTAGGACATGACCATAGTCATCAAATAAGGCCACATTGTGGCATTGTCCTCCGAATATGGCCTTATCCTAATGAAGTTTAGATTCCTATTTTTAGACATGAAATAGTACACATGTATTTATAGGTATTTTACAATCATATTTACCTAGCACAATTATCATAAAATAAGTTTCATTGAGGTTTACATATCTATTGCTCATACTATTTTAAAGCTAATTTCCAATTATGTAAATTATTTATTTTACATCTAGATTTATATATTTTTTGTCTATGAATTTCAATATTTTATATCTATTAGTTTGATTCATTCATTTCAAAATAGATTAAACATTTTGGTGAACCCATAATTTTATTTTAAGAACACTTCTTGATCGCTTACTTTATTTTTGTGTGGTCTAATGTTTTAGCTAAATTTACAATTTCATAGAAATTCAAATTTCTTGATTCCTTACACATTTGTTTTTAAATTTTATTTTATATTTATTTTCTATTTGCTTATGCTTGTTCTTATAAATTGTGTTCTAACATTTTAAAAACTACTTAGTAACAATTATTATGGTTATGTGGTGACCTATTTTATAGACATCATGGTGTGAGGGGTTTACCCCAATACTCATAGGTATTGTACAACACTAAACACATAGTTTAGTTGTGATGTACCTCATAGTATATTAGAAACACCTAAGGTTCCTTGTCTATACCATAGGAATCCTATTTTATCCATTTGATTTGTAGTGCACCTAAAAGAAGTGTATTAACCAGGAAAGTTAGTCATATCACACCATCAAACACATGGTTAGTGGGATACAAACATGGTTTTACCTCTATAATTAGTGCTCTAAAATATTGGGTTGACATTAATCAAACTATATTTGAGATCCCACATAATCATTCAAACCCTTACCTAGATCACTCTTTATATCTTGATTTTTACATGTATTGTATTCATATAGTCATGAGGTATTTTTTACATTCATGATTACTTGATAGCACTACATGTTTTATTTATTACACTTTATTTATTTACATTCATTTTATATATTATGGGTAGTCAATTTTTCTTGTTTTATACTCATGTTATGCCTTTTACTTATAATAATGATTGAAAAAATCAAATAAGTGAAAACTTATAGAAAAATCATATATCGATGATTATGATTTTGATAATATGATAATGAATAGACAATTTGGTTTTGATCAAATTTGGGGACATGATTCCTCTTCAAATTCACCTTTAGATTCCCATAGAGTGCCTCCTTTACCTTCTTAATAACTAATAATATAGATTAAAAAGAGTAATTAAAATCTTAAATAAATAAACATTCAGATGAAAATATATCAAAGCAAGATCAAAATATTTTAAAAAAAGGATTTCTTAAACCAGGAATTTTAAAGAAAGATTCAATCTCTAAAATGATCACTCATAATAATGATGTTATCTCTTCTTTACAAATAGTTGATATTGAGCCTACATGTCATAGCTATTATCTCTTATCAAATAATGAGGTTGAACATCCTTCCTCTTCCCTTAGCATATCACAAGCTACAATTTAAATCTATGACACTCTTTCTAACACATGTTATGATAGTGCCTCTACTTTCACCTCATGATTATATTCACATGTTGACAATACATCTCTTGCTAGTAATAATTATTCTAATGTTATTGATTAATAAAAATAAACTAACTTATAATTAAATATATCTCAATCCAAAGGAAGAGACCATCTCTACTACAGCTCATATTGAAGGGTTTCTATTCATATTCAATAAAAAATACCTAGGATTTGAGCTTGTGAATCCCTTTAAGATCAAATTATCACTATGAAGAAATCAATATAAGAGTTATAAAATCAAAATTGATATTTTAGTTCTAATAACATATCACTTAAAAATAATAGAAAATATACAAAGAATCTAAATTATGCTAGTGTTAATCATCTATTTACATCTTCATTTAGATGTCATATGCCTCATAAGCAACATACATCTACAATTAATGGTTAAAAAAGTATACAAAATGATAATAAGAGTCCAAGTGAGATTATAAGAGAAATTCTTTGAAACAATTTGATTACATTACCTTTTATGCCTCCTCTAAGAATATAAAAACACTATCATGCATATCGTAGATTACATGGGCATCTTATAGATATTTTTTTGTCTTTAAAGAATAAAATAAAAAGTATCATTGATAGTGGTGATACTTTAACAAAAACATCAATTAAAAAACCCACTTATATTGCATCTCCTAAATAACAAGTGGAAAAAGAACACAAAGAGAAAATATGATACAAAAAGACTATTTAGAACAAGAAAAGATTCAAAAAAAAAAAAAAAACTAGAGAAAGCTCGATTACAAAAAGAACAAGATGAAAACACAAGATTTCAAAAATAAAAATACAAAAAGAAAATTTACACAAAAATTAAAGATAAGTAATAAAAAAACTTTTTAAATTTTTTTCTTATGAAGAAATATCCAAAGAAAAAAATTCCTATAAAGTATAATGATACAAATATGGTTGCTAATGAATCAAGTATTATATATACTTCATGCATAAATCAACAAGATAAAGTCAAATCATAAATTACATCTCTTCTTAATTTTTAGTCAACAAAACATGATTATATTTATTTAAATATGGCATTTAATATCCTCACAATGATGCATATACTCAAAAACCAATTGTAATATCTAATGCAATGAATTTATCACATAAAGATACAAAATAAAATCAAAATAGCATATCACACTTTACAACACAACCTAAGATGTTAATTCTATGCTATGACAATCATTAAATTGATTATTATGATCCAAAATCTATAAAATATTCATGTGACCATGATGATAGAGGACCTACACATAAGCATCCCTTTGATGGGATCCTTGGCTTTTAGTTACATACTTCATTTGTGCATAGCCTCTCAATTTTACTTCTTTGTAATTTATTCTATCCCCATTCCAAGAATTATTCTATCCCTTGTATTTATTTTCACTTTTGGTACTTTCCATATTAGTTTCAAATCAATTTGAATAATCTAAAACACATATATTATAATTCTTCCAATGCATATTATTTATGGCATTCCACTTGTTTAATCTTGCATATCTATCATGCTATGGTTTTCATTACACTTACATGATTATAACCTCCTATTTTTAAACATGAAATGAGAATACATAAATTCTTTTCATTGGGAAAATGCACACTATTATCTTAATCATTTTTGATACATTACTATGACTCATTTAAACATACATTAGGGGCATATCATTTGCCATCTTTCTTGACACATTATGCTTCAACACCTTGTTGAGGATTGTTCAAACCCATCCCACTTACTATATTTTATAGCCTTGCTTATTATCACTTTTTGAATCTATTAAGTTCAAATATTTAAAACTTCCAAAAAGTTCATATATGTCAGAAAATCAAAATATTTGCAAAAATTCAAAATTAGGAGCTAAAAAGCATTTTCAATGTTGTTACCTTAATTATTTTCATATGTTATTTATTTCTTGACAAGTACATATATATTTTATTTTTTAATACACACTGATTTTTCTAAGGTATGTTAGTGTGATACATGACATATTAGTACATGGTTTCAATGTCAGGCTTCCTTTATTATCCAATAACCTTACTAAGTTGGAATCATCTCTTTGTTCTTCATGAACACTTGAACAAGTTGTATCTATCTACAACCTCTCTATCATAAAAACATTTTTCTAAACACTCATATGTTACATTGTGTCACATGAATATGTTATTTTATAACAATGACATTGATACTTATGATCAATATAAACTAGTCTCATTTATTTTATGCTTCTTTTTTCTTACTTTACTAGATGATAAGTTAAAACTTGATTAGTTATTATGTGTGGTCCTTGGCCTTATGTGTGAAAAATATACATATTGTTTTTATGACATAATTATACCATATGAGTGTTGCCTTTGGCCTTGTGTGTTTATTCAACATTCATATGTCTCATGTATGTGGCCTTCAGACCTTATGTGTAACATATTATACACAGTGCACATAATTGTATCACATTTCTTACTTGTTCATTACTTATTAATATGGTTACATGATTCATATCATGCATTACTTATATATATATATATATATATATATATAATTAATTTAGTGGCATGATGCATATCATGCACATCATGCTTATGGGATTCAATGCTATATTTATCTCACACATGTTTCATAAGCAATTATATGCTATATTCAATACTATGATGCAATCCAATTCAAACAATTCAACATGATAGCACTCAATTATATCTTTCACATATGATTTATTTTGAGATAAGTAAATTATAGACTACACCTCTCATCTCAAAATGAGTGTATCATAATGGATTTATTTTGAGAAGTTAAATTCCTAAGGGGTAAATTTAATATTTATGGCATTAAAAAGTGATTCATTTTTTTTAAAATATGGGGAAATGTGACATGCATGTGTAATCATTACTATAGTTACAAACTATAATTTGAAAATAATTACAAGTTAACGTGGCATTTGATATCAATACACTATAATACAACGGGCATGATATTCATTCATGTTCAGATTACTATATGAAATTTCAAAAAATTTCAAGTTAAAAAGTTAAAAAGTTTAAAATGGAAAATAGATCCTTCTACATCAACATGATTTATCTTCATGTTTCAAGAGGGAAATGTTAGAGCTTAGTAACATTCAAACATCTATGGTTACAATTTTCCTATGCAACAATCCAAAATTTGTGGTTCCACCCCTTCAATTATTTTATAGAGTACTCTACAAATATTTAAATGATAGTTAGAGCATAAAATATTTTAAATTAAAGAGCTTATGGTTTCCACATTGAGACTTGATCACTACCAATTCACTACAAGTTCAAAATTTCTCAAAATGCCTCAAAAAGGGGCATGCACTTATCCATTTCCAAGTTATAGGGTAATTATATTGCATACTCTTTTATGTGTATACTTTCCTTTCTCTCTTTGCACTTATTTATTTTAATATAGTAAGTTCACTTTGTTACATCACTATAATAAAGTGGGGGAAAATGTAGATGATAAATTTTAATCATTAAGTGCTTCAAAATGTTTAAAATTAACATCCTTCTTTTGCTTAACCTACTAGTTATTCTGTTAACTTGAAATCTATACATGAGTAATCATTATTCTAAAAAATGTCTCGAAAATACTCAAAATATCATTTAGATATTCCTAATATGCTTATAGGCACCTGCCAAACCTTTTCCAATAGTATCTATCCTTTTAGAATGATACCAAGCTAGGTCAAATAGGGATATACTACATTCTTGTCTTCTAACACAACCTTGTTTACCATGATCTAATGGTAACTTTTTAAATTTGGGACATTACACATAACCCCTATCATAATTTTAATAAGGTTTATTAGCAAAAATATTTGAAATATTATTATATACAATTACATCAAGTCATATCCAAATACATCTAGAACTTACTTGGTAATTTTACTACACACTAAGAAGAAACACTATTCTTTCCAAATTCAATTCTGCTGCATTCTAATAGTTAAAGGCCAAGTTTGAATTCATTTTATTTTAGGTTAAGGTATCCATTATCAATCATTTCAATCAATATTATATATACATTCATACTATTAAAAAATCACATATCATACACTCACCCTAGGATGAATAACTACATCATCCTAAGGCTCATTTGGGCTATGTAGACAATACTCAGATTGCACATAGTTTTATAAGGATAGGTCGACTATTCTCCTTACCCTATTCTCCATTTTTGGTATTTTAACTCTAATATGTTTATTGTATAGGAGTTAGGGTTTTGTGTTTTTTAGGTCTCTACATGGAAAATAAACACATAGAAAATAAGTAAACCCTTGTAGATAAACACACACACACACACACAAATCAAAAAATTAGTCACCATCAACCAAGATGTAGTCACAGTCAATAGACAAGGTTGTATTACGACCTTGTCTTAGTGTAGTTTGGATTCTTATTTTTGGATGTGACATAGTAAACAAAATTTTTAAGGTATTCATAGTCACAATCAACTTGTTCAGTCAGAATAAAATCTATTTGAGGGAGGCTTTCATATCTATTGGTCAATTTACTATTTTATCCAATTTATAATTTTGTAAATTATGTATTTTAATTCTAGATCTGTATATATCTTATATTTTAATTTCAATAGTTTAGATACATTAGTTTTATTCATTCAATTAAAATATATTAAACACAAGATTATCATCACCTCCTCATGTATTATTGCAAAACTATTTGAATACAATCTTATCACTCATGCTTGACCAATGGAAGTAGATATGTCTAGACCACAATCTATTTTTTTGATGGAAATGCATATTGTGACTACCCTAGATGTCTTAGATATTCTTAAAATATATGTTTCAAGATCAAGTACTAGTTTTAGGATCTCAATAATGAAAAAAATATTTATATTGACACATATACTAAAGAGGCTAAGCAACAAGTAGATGATAATTTAAAGCTCAAAATGTACAAGGACACTTTTCCAAATCATGAAGAAATAAATAAAATAGAAAATTATGAAGTAAATTATGCATATAATGTTATCCTCATCTTTCTGCATATGGGCATCCATTTCATAACATCATTGGTACAATTATAAGCAAATAAACATCATGTCCTATGATCACATTTGATGATTGTGAAATTGTTGTTGATGAATCATACACACACATAGTCTTTATTTTAAATTTTTTTGACAATAAATCCATATGAATTGTTATGATATACAATGGATCAACTGAAAATGTGTGTACCATAACACTCCTTTAATCTCTTAGTTATACAAGTCAATATTTATAGAATACTTTTAGAGTTGTTAAATCATTTGATGGTATACACAAGATACTCTAGGGAATATAGTGTTACCTTTAAAATTGGGCCCTCTCATAGTGTCCACTCCATTCTTAGTTATGCCAAGCACATCGATATTTGATATGCTATTAGGATACCCTTGGATAAAAATGATTAGATAAATACCTTATATAGTGCATAAATGTCTCAAATATATTATGGTAATCAAGTGGTAAAAATTCTAGGAATATAATATAAATATTTTTTGGAACCAATGATATTTACTCTTTTTACAGAATAGGTGGAAGGTACATATATTGAGAAACATGACAATGCAATAGTATATATAACTATTCAATAGTATATTATAGAATTAGTTTCTCCATCTATTTATGACCATGATATAGGTACATATGAGCATATTACGGAGTTAGTTTTTCATATACTTATGACCATGATACAATTAAACACAAACATATTAAATTAGTTCCAAAAATCATGGTACACTATCCTAAGTATAAAGTGGCACATAAAAAGATGTCTTCATTTGCTAAGACATCACATGCCATTAAAAGAGCTTCACCGTAGGTATAGGTTATTGCATATCCTTCTATTACACATGAGGATACATGTATAAATGGGTATATAAATAATGATTTAGATGGTTATATGAAAACATATGGCTCTTATTCAGATTTAGAGGTATCTAAAGTTGATGTTTCCTATTCACATGAAGTCATTTCTTCATATAATGTAGTTGGGTATACATATGTGCATCCTCTTGATGAGATCTTTGGTTGGACAAAACCTTCTAATTTATCCCAATATAATGATCGAAATGGGTATATTAATTATTTATCTACATACTTTCTCTTTTGTACATATCATATTTACTTTTACTTCATTACTAATTCTTCTATCACCATTCCAAGCATTCTTCTATTCCTTATATTTATTTCATTTCAGGTACTTTCCTTCTTGGTTTTCAAATTGATTTGAACAAAAAAAACTATCTTACATTGCTTTCAAATTCTCAATCCACTTGCTCACCTTTGCATATCTACCATGCTATGGATTCCTTTGCATTTACATGATCATATCTATTTATCTACATTATCCATAAGCAAACTTAAATTCTTGCCCATTAGGGGCATGAACATTGTTATTTACATTTATATAATTACTTTTCACATAATTGGGGCATTAATTTCCTTCCTTTTTTCCATATTATGCTTTAGTACCTTGTTGAGGATTTTAAAAATCCCTCCTACTTATCTTTTAAAAACCTTTCTTATTATCACCCCTTTTCAAATATTTTTCAACTCAAAAATTTCAAAATTAAAAAAAAAATGGAAAAATTCATACATACATACATACATACATACCTACATACATACATACATACATACATACATACATACATACATACATACATACATATATATATATATATATATATATATATATATATATATATATATATATAACAAAATCAAAATATTTCAAAAATTCAAAATCAAGACCTACAAGTATTTTCAAATTTTGCTAGCTTACCTTCTTACATATGCTATTATTATATGTTAGGTAGATAATATATTTTATTTTTCAATACACAATGCTTTTCTCAAGGTATGTGAGTGTAATATAGGCCATAATTTCACATAGATTTTTAGTGTCAGGTTTCCTTTATTACCAAAAAACCTTGCTAAGTTGGGGGCATCTCTTCATTCTCAGTGAACATTTCCACATGTTCTATTTATCCACAACCTCTCTACCATGTAAAGCTACATATCATACAAATATTTTTATAATCACTCATACTTTACATTGTGTTATGTTAATATGATATTTGATAACAATGTCATGGATACATATGATATATGTAATATAGTCTTATTTCCTTTATTCTTATTTTACTACATGATAAGTTAGGACTTGCTTGGCTATTGTGTGTGAGCCTTAGCCTTATGTGTGCAATATATACATGTTCTTGCTTGTCTGAAATCATCATGTCAATTGAGTGTGGACCTTGACCTTTTGTGTTTATGCAACATTTACATGTCCCTTGTATGTGATCTTTGGGTTTTATGTGTGACATTATATGCAAATTACTTGATTTTATATGATATTATTTGTATGACCATTACTTGTTACTATGATTCCATGATTCATATCATGTATTATTTATATTTTTTATCTTATGAAATGATACATATCATGAACATTTTTATCATTTTTTATGAGTTATACTAGTGCACTTCTTACTAGTGCACTCAAATAATAAATGGTTGAAGGCTTTATATGGTTTAAAAATAAAAACCTAGGCATTTTCAATAAATTGTGAGATACATGGAAATTAAAATTTGTATATATTACTATCTAATGGATTGAGTATTAAGAAATTACCCCTCACACCACAAATCAAGTAATTTGAAGACCGTTTTTGCCAAAATGACAACTCTTATGAGTTTTAAAATTATTAAAGCACATTTTCTAGGAAAAAAGGAAAGAAAAGTAAATGAAAGATAATGACAAATAAATATTTGTATGCAAGGCAAATTAGAAATTTTGAAGCCCCAAGGTCAAAGAGAAATCCTAGAGTAGTGCTTAGTTAAATCTAGTAAAGGATGATTATATTTATCTTTAGTGTCTAGAAATCAAAAATTCAGTTGAGACCTTAGAACAAAAATTAAAAAGAATAAGACAATGCTAAAAAATAAATATATGGTTCACCAATATGTTTTAACCTACTTTTTATAAAATAATAAGACGTGTTTGATGTTAATAGATGTAAAACTATATAGATATAAGAATGCTAAAGATGTAAAATAAACAACGATCCTGATTTTAGAACTTAAAAATATGAAAACTATTATTTTTAAGAAATATAAATAAGAAATATACATAACTACTAAAATGTAGGTTTTTTTTACTATTTTAAATGTCTACAAGTAAAAATTAGTAAAGGATGCAACTATGCATGCTTAGGATCAGGGACATAATCTAAAATTGCTCATGGGGAGGTCCACCCTAGTTGGACTATATCATAGGCTACTCAAGTTCATGGTCATAATTAACTCTGACGAGTGATTGACAAAGAAAAAATGATTTTGATAGCAACATATCAAAAGTTTAATAATAGAATATTCTTAGATGTGACTAATATAAGTAGATAGTAGTTCAATCTACTTGAGCCCATTGACCTCGGACTTGTCCCCTTTGACTATGATGAAAATATGACCATTTCACCACTTAAACATATGTTAATTAGGGTTATTAACATGTTTTTAGATCTATAATATCATGATAAATATATGTAATGATAAAACCCTAGTTTCATACACACAAACTAAATTGATGTCAAATGGGGAGGTGTTGGGCACAAGGGATTGAGTTGGAGTGACTGTTGACCAAATTTTGACCTCAAGTAAAAATTGGTCAACCCATATAAGTTGAATATTTTAATGGGATTATAAAAACTTTTATTTGATCTTGTCATGGTCCTAAATAGTTTTTATATGGTCACATTAGTCATTTCTTAGCTTGGTCTAATGTTTGGTCTCATGTTTACTTGTTTAGTCCTAGGGGTCATTTATGAGGTCTTGATGTTGTCAAATATGTTCAAAAGTTTGATATGGTTAGAGTAATTATAAAATTTTATTAATGAGTCTTTAAGGTCAAAATATCATGCATTAACCATTTATCATATTCTTATGTGCTAAAATGATATTTTAGTCACCTTTTGGCCTATATGGAGGAGTTGCATGTATTTTATTAAAAATAAATCATTTAAAAAAATTTACCCAATGTACCTAATGTTAGATAATGTTTAGTAATGGTTAGAGACTAACAAAATTTTAGTTTCAATGCCTAAAATAAGCAAAATACCGCTTTACAAGCACTTTGGGCACTTGTACAACCTTGGAAGATCACTTTTTAGTTCAAAATAGTTTTAGAATATACTTTGGATTTATAAGATTAGTTTAAAGGTTTGGATAAAGTTTTAGGTTGTACATATGCTTTAGATTTTTTCTCTCCTCCATCGCTACCTTCACAAACTTAGAAAGGAAAAATTCAAGTAGATGGTATGAGCAAGAGAAAAAGAGTTAGCAGATAAAAATTTGGCCATTATTAGGGGCCCTAATAATATTTAAACTAGTGTAATTTTTTTGCATATTCATGTCCCATATTTTATGAATAATTGCTAATAGTGATAGCAAGTCACTATGCCTTATCCATCCAAATAGGGTCTGATTTTGATTCTATTTATCCACTTTAGAATTTGATGGAAAATAATGGGTTTGAGGGATTTTTTTAGAGGTAAAATATATAATTTACATGTCAGTTTCATCAGTTAATTCATCTTCATAAGGTGCCTTCAATAAGAGGAGAAGTGTCTCAATGTATAGGGTATTTCAGTCACTCCTATTGCAAGTTTTGGTTGTTTGATATGTAGGTCACTTTCATAGGTTTAAATTAATAAATTTATCATGAAAAAAATCATAAATATCCCATAATTAATGGTTATATATTAATAAGTGTTTGTTTGCAAATAGTCCTTCAAGAGGCCTCATGCCTTGTTCTTTAAAAAACATGGTACAGTTCATTAATGGTCTTCCATAGGTCTGAGTTACATGTTTGATCCAAAAGGTAATAATAAAATAATGTAGAAAGATAAAGTACTATTTAAGGAGGTTTAAAGTATAATAAAGTGAAATTGAAAGGTCAAATTTCACTTTCAAACAAAGTTGAAGTGTGCTTTAGCCACCCACAGGTTTGAAGACTTGTAAGTGGACATCCATAGATCCTAAGTTCTATGAGTTTATTTAAGTAGTGGATAAGTGATATATACTCATAAAAAAACTATGTGACCCTTGATAAACTCCATTGTGCCATCAAAATAACATGAACCTTGTGATAAGCTCTATTTCATACATAGAACTTGTATAAGATCACTGTGTATACAGTCTGTACATATGAATGAACAAGTGGAAGATGATATATGCTTAGTCAAAAGGTATAGGTTTTTTTAATGTGATAACGAGTTAAAAATATTTTATTAAACCTTTAAAATTTAATATTCAATAAAGTTGACCTTTTTAACAACCTATGCAAGCAAAATAGAGACCTATAGGCCCTAGACCTATAGGTTCTATTTTAGACTAAAAGATAATTTATCTCCAAATAAGAACAAAAACAAAATAAAATTGAATTCAACATAATTTTAGGAGAGGACACAATCACTTAAAACACTTAAACCATTTACAATTTTAGAGATGGTCAAAAGGATTGAGTTCACAAGCTTAACATGCCAATACAAGTCTGTGTAAGGGATTAAGAGAGCAGGGGTTTGAGAATATCATGAAATGACCAAGGATCCTTGTGAAGAGATGAGAAATAATTCTCAATGAGTTTGGATAATATTTAAGTTCCATGGAATATTTCAAGATTAACTTCCAAGTCTCAATGCTCAAACATTTTTTAAATTGACACCTATAACTACTTTGAGAAGGTAGTCTTGAATACTAGATTTATGAAGTCATAATGAACTGAGATTGCTAATGAAGTGTGTTAGACTCTAAAAAATTAGATAGATTTTTTAAGTTTAAAATAATGGAAATTGAAGACCTTGAAACTAAAATGTAGTCAAGACATTAAAATAGCCATCTACAACCATGGTGTAAACAAGCATGAGAGTTAAAGTGTATGCAATCAAAGTGTGGAATTTTTGAAAGTTGGTAGAGTTATAAAAGAGTTTAATGTAATTAAAATTGTATAAATAAGTAATTTATATTATCAATGACTTATGGTGGATACCTAAAACCCCTAGAATGCATTTAGATCATCTTAATAAGCATCTACAGGTTGTTAAGAAGAGATAGGCTAGTTCCAAGCCTAAACAGAGGATAGAGTGTATATGAAACGTTAGAATATAAATTAGGTGATTAAGAATGCATATGAAAATATTTATAGTCATGAGAAGTCAAATAAACATTAATTAAAATGACTAAACAAATATCTGACCCTTTCTTACATAATTCAAATGGTATCTCTAGGCCTGCCTGCATTACCAAGAGAGGATTACTTGTTTATAATGGAGAAAGGAGGTAAGAAAGATGGTTTGAAGCATATTAATATTTTAAAAGTTATGAAATAAATTCAATTAATCCTTATATTGATGATGAAAAAATTAAAATAATATAGAAAGCCTATCTAGGCCTATACAACCCAACCCATACACAAGTCTATTTGCCTAGCTGAGTGAGGGTCAATTATCTAACATGAAAAGATAATTTATAAGGGAGGAAATAAATTTTAAAATGGTTTCATAGTGTCATAAATATCTCATTTATATCCTCAAACATGATAATAATAGATAGAATGAATATAGGCTCTGTTTTAGGCCAAACAAGCTAAAGACGCACATAGGGCCATATGGACATTCATGAAAAAAGTGAATTGTTGAAGATAAAGTGAAGGATTGTGGGAATATAATGGTATATATTTTTATAATATAACATAAAATATTAATCATAAATAGGGGAGAGAAAATAAAAGTTTAGTTTGACCTTTTAATACACCTTGAGCTCTCCTAATGCATAGCTGCATTTTAAGACCAGTTTTATCTCACCTATTGTAACCATGACCTTATGCATAGAAGACAATGTTATATAGGGATGATAAATGGGTATCCAAAATTAATTATTTTAGCATCATTTTTTGGATTGAGTCTCTAACATGTATGAAGAAAGGCTAAGATCTCACACCCCTCTTTAATGGCTTGATTGCAACCTGAGAGTCAACTTATCACACTCAAAAATTTAATGAGGTTTTCCATGGAATATAGTGGTATTTTAATGTGATTTATTGAAACCCAAAATACAATATTGTGGCACTAAGAGATAAAAAGAGGATATTTTCTTTATGAATAATCTTTAAGAACTAAAACCACTCTAAACCCTCCTAAAACCTTAATAGTGACTAGTCAAGAGAAATGGAATTATAAAGTACATGAAATGACATATTTTTATCTTAAAACCTCATTTTTTTTTTAAGGACTCTAATTATATCCTCCATGAGTATTTTTTCTATGCTTGAATTTGTATGAACTATAATGAATGCAGTATTTTTCATGATTTTTGGTGTTTTGCAAGGGTTTTGAACAAAGGGAGATTTTTAAAAAAATAGAAGAGGTAACCTGAGATGTATTTAATCATTTAAATCCAAAAAATATGCATAATATATTCTATAAGTGGTCAAACAAATCTTATTTTCTAAGACAGTCTCAAACAGGGTTAAAATGAGACTAGGTGGCAAAGCCATTTCATGGTTCTCACACTGTCATTGGGTCTCAAGGCCTTAAATTTGATGTGGAGGTTTTTAATAGTCTAGGTAAAGTTAATAAAATTATTTTTTGTGTTTTCACATGTGTGGGAGAGATATGGAGTAGAAAAATAGGGTTCTAGTCAAGGAGGCATAATTGAGACCTAATTAAAGAGAGAGAAAGGTAGAAAAAGGGACTTCCACTTAGAATCTAAACATGAATATTGACATGAATATTTAAGGGCATACTAGGTCCTTAAATATGTTCTAATATTCTTAATAAACTCCTTACATTATTCTACACAATGATGTTTATAATTTTTTAGGGCTACAAGGAAAATAGGCCTAGTGAGAGCTTGAGGAGCAAAATGGAGTCTTGAGAGTTATTCTAAGAACCAAAATGGATTTTTTTAGGTTTTATAAGCTATTTTAAATCTATTCAGAGATATAGTTAATTTATAATATGAACTCAAGTTTTGAGCCACTTGGACCAAGCTAGGTATGGGAAATGAGGAGTTTTAAGACATGTAGGTATATGAGTGATGAAATGTCAGATCAAAGGAGTTTATTAATACATGCTAGGTATCAAATGATAAGTTATAAGGGAATTCATGGTGAATTTATAATTTCTAGTTCCATTTATGACACTTCTTATGTAAGGAAGGGTAGTTTTCAAGAAGATGATCAAGGTGTTAAGCCAAGTTCTAACTCTTATGCCACTTAATGGATGAAGTGTATTGAAAAGAGAGACACATGGATTTGGAAGTTTGTTGAAATATTTCATAACTCTTCCTTGTTATAACTCTCACATTGACACTTATCAATTCCCTTCTCCTATGCCCCTCTCACTTTATAATTCTCTATATAAATAACCACTTTTGGCCTTGTAAAATATCCACATCTGGTATGGTGAAGGCATACTAGTTTGATTACTAATTTTAAATTTGAATAAAATATTTCAAGCTGGTTTTAAGTTCTCAAATTATTATATAAGTGTGTGAATTAGTTAATGGTTTAACGACAAGTGATAGTTATCTCTTATTATGTTCATCCTACTCTCTCATGCTTTGTGCAAGTAATCTGCCTTCTAATAGGTCACATAAAGTGTAGTTAGTTTTTTTGTATGTCTTTAAGTGTAAGGAAGAATACTAGTATCTATAATTAGACATTTTATTCATCTAATTTGAGAAATGCATTGCATCTCACCTTCATGTTGAAACACTTTTGTTAGAGAAGACTTGGGTGTTGAGATCAATTTTGTAAATTACCCTTTCATAATGTAAGTTCATGGTAGTATTGTGGACTTAATCTTGGTGCATCACCTTTGTTAGGTTAGTGTTAATATATTATATCCATTTCCCTTAAAAGTGAGTAGACTAGTGGTTAGTTATAAGTGTGATGCAAGGGATCTAGCCTTTCATTCTAGAGACTCATCTCTCCCATAGGTCACCCACAACTTGAGAGATGTTTCCATGTTACATAAAATTGAAGGAGGCTAGAGTATACCTCCTTTAGGGTGAAAATTTGATTGATAATAGTTTTGGCACACCTAGTGGGACTCATAGAAAATAGGTTATCTAAGATAGATGTTGGTCCTAGTACTATTGCAATAGTAATAACCTTATTTATGTAACATTTGGCTATTCCAAAAGGTTTTAAACTCCTAGTTATTGACTAGTGAGTCAACTTTCATGCCAAAGGTGACTAAAAGATCAAAAGTGAAAGGTATTCCCTTTGAATTTCTTGAATTACCTTTATATTCATATTAACGAAAGAGATTTATTCATACTCTCCCATACACCAAGTCACTTAGATAGAATCTCTTTATTTTAGATTATTCAAGTTATCCTAAGGCTGATAACATGTCTAGATATCTTCCCTTTGTTGCCTTCAATGGACATATAAATTTATGAATTTATCACTATAATGACATACCTATGTTAGCCATCAAAAGTGTGCCTTCATACATGGGAGAAGCCACCACTAATTTTATTGAACACATAAGAAACATTGCTAATTTTTTCAATATACATAATATCATTGAAGATAACATTGTTATTAGATTATTGGATATTTATTTCAAGTGAAAGTCACTTTATTGGTATGTCACTTTGGATCCCAACTTTATCACTATATGGGATGAATTGGGTGATGCCTTGAGAAGGAGATTTGAATATAAATATGATCACTTGTCTTTGACCAATCAACTGAATATAATAAAGAGAGAACCTCAAGAGGCCATTCAAGACTTAAAAACAAGATTAAAAGATACTTGGAATCAGATCCTACTCTTGGTAAGGCCTATTGCCCATAATTATTTCCTTTACTACCTCAAAGCTTTCAATTGTGATATATCCATGATGATTCAATCAAATGGAGGGGATACTTTACTTAATGCTTATGAGACTGATATAAGGGATAAGAACTACCATATTCAAGCTAGGAAGATATCCTATATACATCCCATGCCTTTGTTTTTTTATGTGCAAGATCCTATTCCTACCATTGATCCTATTCCTATACCAAAGCACATGTAAGCTACCCCTAATCAGCCAAGCAAGCAAAAGGAGGAAGATATGATTAAGGATCTTAGAGAAGAGGTTTACAATAATAAGAGGAAAAAATAAAATTATCAATGGAGGTATTTTCAAATTTGTTTACATCCCTACCAATATTATCAAGCTCCTAGATAACCTTTTCAAGGTCAATACCAAGGACAAGGGCAACTAACTCAAGTGAGGAAACATAATGGATAAAATCAGAATGTTCTTTCTACTTATAAATCACTTATACCTATCAATTTTTTTTTATAAATATAATGGAGATTAACATTCATGGGACCATCCTCATGACCCTTCCACTTACACAAATGATGCATTCAATCAAGCTTATATGGCTCAATGGGGATCAATGACTTTCATGACTCAAGAGGAGATGCCTAGTGGAGGATAAAGAAATGGAGGATATGTTAAATAAAGTACTACCTTTATGAATTAATATCATGAGTACTCATGTGTAGTTAAATATCAAGGTAATCTCAATATCAGTTCAAGCTCCATAGTTGTAAATACAAGGTCAAAGAAGAGAGTAGTTGAAGAAGTCCAAGGAGAAAGTAGTGGTCCAAATGTGAAATATCAAGAACCTTAAGGATTAGGTATGCCAAAAAAATCTCCCATGGCTTAGGTAAATTAAAAAAATTAAAACATTATAGCTCATTATATGCCTTCTCCTACACATTAAGTTACACAAGCTAGTGGTAGTGCTATAGCTCCTAAAGAACATGATAGGATTGGTAACTCTCCTATGAATATTATGGAGCAGATGAAGAAGGTTTATGTAAGTATCCCAATGTGGGAAAAAATATCTAGACCTATTCAAAGGGAGATACTCCAAAATGAGCTCTCCAAGCTTAATACATCATCTAGGTAGTCTAGTGAAAGAGGGATAGTTTTGATAAATGAAGTGAAGACTAAGGATGGGTAGCTAGTCAAATCTAAAAGAAAGGATAAACCTCCTCCATTTTAACTATCCATCATAATTGGAGACTCATTAGTGCATATATTTTTTATTTATAGTGGATCAAGTACATCATTCATGCCTAAAAAAGTAGTGGACAAGCTGAAGTTGAAGTATGAGTCACACTCCAAGGGGGTGTTACAGTTGGATAGATCAACTGCCAAGATGGTTGGCATTATCAAAGGTTTGTAATTCAATATTCATGATTATCATAAATTATCCATATCCCAAGATGTGGTGGTTTTTTATGTGCCACCTCACCTTTCCTTTTTCTTGTCAAGGAACTTCACTACAATGATTAGAAGGTACTTGACTTCATATTGGTCCTACATGGCATTTAGGACCAAGTATGGTGCTAAGGTCTCTATTAAGTATAAAAAATTGGATAAGTTTCATGTGGATCCATATGTTCCTAATAATTCAAAATTTAAATTAAATATAAATGATGAGGAAGACTATCCTAATGATCTGGGCAATATTTTAGGTGATAATTCAGGTGACGGTTCTACCCCAATTGATGGCAGAACTTTTGGGAGCCATAAATTTTGCACCGTAGCTCCATTTGACTCCCCATTTAAACCATTGGAAAGATAATAATGAGGGGAAAACCATGAAATGGAATGGAGCTCAAATAAGTGGGGTTTTACCCCTAAAAACCAAATGGAAGTGCCCCAAATTTTAATTTTAGTAGTGCAGTCTAAAAATAATAAGTTTCTAAAAATAGTAATTCCTCAAATTCTATATTGTTGTAAATCATGGAAGTAGAAACACTTAATATACCTTGAGATTGGTGACCTTACACATCATAATAAATGTGTATAAATGCATATGTAACCAAAAATGGAAATTTGACATCTCTTCTCAGAGATAGGCATATGTTTAGGTCTACAAATTTGATCAATAAAACATCTCTTATCAGAGATAGCATTATTATAATTATGTTGTTCTTGTTTCTTGAATTGTCTTTCAATAAAATATTTTGAGTTTTAGATCACCTAATTACCAAGAACCTATAACACCACTTGATGGAATAGCCAACCTATATCTTGATAAGTGGGGAGCTGATCAACATGGGTTTGATCCATACAAGCACATTGAAGAGATATGTCTTGGCACATATGTTAAGCATGAATAAGTGATGAGTATCTTGAGGTATGTCTTGATTATACCCTTTAACAAGCTGTATGGGGTAACTATTTTCTATATATGGATGATGATGACAAGTTTCCAAGTGTGTTATAACATGTTAATGAATAAAATGATGTAATTCTACCTACCAAAGAAGAATAAGTTTATGAGTGTGATAGTCAAGAAGAGTAATGATTTATGGTAGTAGTACCATGCCAAAATGTAATAATATGAATAAGTAGGCCTACTCTCTTTCAAATGGAACATGATCTTGGTGATAGGGTCAATGATAAACCTAGTGAGCATAAATAAAAGTATCAAGTCACTATCAAGAAGACTGCAACCTTGGAGGAATACAATCAAGTCAAGGTATAAGATTGTGTAATTGAGGAGCAACATAGACCTCAATCTGATTTTGAGTCACTTATAGATATGTTTGGCCATCAAGAAGGTAAGTTTGATTCATGTAGATATCAAGCACATCATAATTTAAATGAAGGTGAAGTTGAGAATATTTTCATGACCCTCAAGAAACAAATTGAAAAGCATCAAAGGAACATGAAAGAGACTAAGTAGTCTATAATGTCAAGAAAAAATAAAGGAAAACTAAAAGGACCATTCAAATGAGTCTCAAATGATGCACTTGTAGCTAGCAGAGGTCTCATGAATGGTAATCCATTTGACCACCCTCATAAGAAAGTTTTATTTGACAAACATCCATCATATGGTGATTTTTTCTAATGGAGAAGATGTGACTCTAGGAACATTATTTTTTCTCTTGATTGAATCAAGATGAATTATTTCGTCACCCAAAACAAGTTTTGAGGTCTGTACATAATAGGTTAGTTATGTTGTTTTGAGTCTTTTATGTGTGGTTTTCTCTAAATGCATTTGGCATAGTGTGTTTGATTTTATTGTGTGGTTTGGTGTGAGTTTGAAGTCTTTATAGGCATTTTAGTCTTTAGTATAAGGGTGATTCCATTTCATAATGGGAGGATAAGGCCACTAATCAATTAGCATTGTAGGCATTTTACCCATGTGAATCACCAATTTATTGACCAAATTTTGATGTCAAATCAAAATTAGTCAACCCCTATAGGTTGAAACTTTTAATGGATTATAAAAACTTTTATGTGGTCTTGTAATGGTCTTAAATGGTAATAAATAGTTTTCTTATGGTCACATTAGTCATTTCTTAGCTTGGTCCAAGGTTTGGTCTCATGTGTACTTATCTAGTCCTAGGGGTCATTTATGAGGTATTGATGTTATAAAACATAGAAAAAGGTTTGATATGGTTTAGAGTCATTATAAAAGGTTATTAATGAGGATTTAAGGTCATAATATCATGTATTAACCATTTATTATATTCTTATGTGCTAAAATGACATTTTGGTCACCTTTTGGCCTATATGGAGGAGTTCCATGTACTGTATTCCAAATAAAATGTTTAAATAAGGTTCATAAATGTACCTAATGTCATATAATGTTCAATAATGGTCAGAGACTAATAAAATTGTAGGTTTAAATCCTAAAATGAGAAAAATACCACTTTAAAAGCACTTTTGGGAACTTGTACGACCTTAAAATATCATTTTTTAGTTGAAAATGGTTTAAAAGTGTCCCTTAAGATTCATAATATCATATTAGGATTTTTATGAAGTTTCAAGTCATATAGATGCTTCAGACATTCTCTCTCCTCCATCACTACCTTCACAAGCTTAGAAAGGCAAAATTTAAGTGGATGGTACAACCAAGAGAGAGAGATTTAGGAACATAAAATTTGGAAATTGTTAGGGGTAACAATAAGATTTAAATTAATGGAATTGGTTTTAAAATTCATGACCCCTTTTTTATTAAAAAAAGCTAAGAGTGACAATAGGTCACTATGCCTTATCCATCCAAGTAGGGTCTGATTTTTCTTTTGTTTCTCCACTTAATAATTATATGGATAATAATGGTTTTTAGTGATGTTTTAATATTTAAATTATATCCTTTAAATGTTAGTTTCATCAAATTATTCATATTTATAAGGTGTCATCAATAAGAGTAAAAGTGTCTCAATATATAGGGTGTTTCAGTCACTCCTGCTACAAATTTTGGTTGTTTGAGATGTCTATCATTTTTAGAGGTTTATAGTAATCAATTTATAATTAAAAAAACACTCAATATCCCATAATTCATGTGTTATCTCTTGATAAGTGTCTCTTTTCAAATAGTCCTTCAAGAGGCATCATACCTTGTTCTTTGAAAAGCATGGTACAGTTCATCAATGGTATTCCATAGGTATGAGTGAAATGTTTGATATGAATGGTAATAATAAACTAATGTATAAATATAAGTTACTATTTTAGGATGTTTTAATTATAATAAAGTGTAATTAAAAGGTCAAATTTCACTCTCAAAAGAGTTGAAACGTGCTCTAGCCACCCACAAGTCTATAGACCTATAGGTGGACATCCATGGAACCTAAGTTCTATGAGGAGTTAGTTTAAGAAATTGAGAAGTGATAAAAACTACTAAAATACTATGTGGACATTGATAAACTCCATTTTTCCATGAAAATAACATGAACCTTATGCTAAGTTTGATTTCATACATAAAATTTGCATAAGTTGACCATGTATATAATCTGTACATATGAATGAACAAGTGGAAGATGATGTATGCTATTAAAAAGGTATAGGTTTGTTTAAAGGTGATAAGGATTTGAAATTATTTTATTCAACCTTTAAACTTAAATATTCAAGAAATTTGACTTTCTAACAATCTATGCAGGCAAAATAGAGACCTACAGGCCCTACAAATATAAGTTCTCTTTTGGAATGAAAGATAATTTATCTTCAAATAATAAAAAACCAAAAAAATAAACCTATCTTCAATGTAATAATATTAGAAGACATAATACATTTGAAACACTTAAACCATTTTCAAGTTCAGATATGGTAAAAAAGAATGAGTTTATAAACCTAACATGCCTATACAAGTCTGTATATGGAATCGAGAGAGCAGGGATCTAAGAATATCATGAAATTACCAAGGATACTTGTGAAGATATGAGAAATAAATATCAATGAGTTTGGTTACTATTTAAATTCCATGACAAAGTTCAAGATTAACTTCTATGTATTGATGCTCAAACCCTTTTCAAATTGACACCTACAACCACTATGAGAAGGCAATCTTGAATACTGTATATTGTGAAGTCATAATGACTTAAGATTGAAAAATAAGGGTATAGAATATAAAAAATGAGACAAATTTTTGAAGTTTCAAAGAATGGAAATTGAATACCTTGAAACTAAAATGCAATCAAGACTCTAAAATAGCCATTTACAATCATGATGGAAGCAAGCATGAGAGGTAAAGTGTATGCAAGAAAAGTGTGGAATTTTGGAAAGGTGGAAGAGTTATAAAATATTTTAAGGTCATTTAAACTATATAAATAATTAATTTTTATTATCAATGACTTAGGGTGGAGACTTAAACCCATAAAATGTAGTTATATCATCCAAATAAGCATTTACAGGTTGTTAGGAAGAGACAAGTTGGTTCCAAGCCTAAAGAGAGGATACATAGTATATGAAACATTAAAATATAAATAAGGTGATTTTAATTCATATTAAAATATTTATATTCATGATAATTCAAATAAACATGAAGGAAAATGACTAAATAGAGCTCTAACCCCTGCCTACATTGTCAGAGTGGTGTCTTTAGGCCTACCTACATTTCCAAGAGAGGATTACTTGTTTAGAATGGAAAAGGAGGTAAGGAGGATGGTTTGAATTATATTAATAATTTAATATAGATGGAACAAGTCTAATCAATCCTTATACCCATGATTATAGAAGTAAAACAATATAGAAAGCATGTCTAGGCCTACACAGCTAAACTCACACACAAGCCTGCTTATTTGGCTGAGTCAAGGTCATTTGTCTAAAATGAAAAGAGAAGGTCTGAGGGAGGAAATAAATTTTAAAATGGTTTCATAGTGACATAAATATCTCATTTATATCCTTAGACTTGATAACAAGAGATATAATGAAGATAGGTTCTATTCTAGGCCAAACAAACTAAAGACACACACATGCCCAAATTGACAGTCATGAACAAAGTGACTTATTAAAGATAAAGTGAAGGATTTTGGGAATTTAAAGGTATAAATTGTTATTATAGAACATAAAATATTCATCATAAATAGGGGAGAGAAAATAAAGGTTTAGTTTGACCTCTTAAGAGACCTTGAGCTCTCCTAATACATGACTACATTTTAAAACCAATTTTATCTCACCTATTGTAACCATGACCTGATGCATAGAATAAAATGGTATTTAGGGATGATAAAGGGATATATAAAATTAATTATTGTGGAATTAGTTTTTGGATTGAGTTTATGACATGCATGAAAAAAGGCTAAGAGCTCAGACCCCTCTCTAATGGCTTACTTGCAACTTGAGAGTCAACTTTTCACACTCAAAAATTTCATGAAGTTTTGAATGTGACCCAATGGTATTTGGATGAGATTAATGGTTCACATAAATACAATATTGTGGCATTAGGAGAGAGAAAGAGGATTTTTTCTTTATGAACAATCCTTAAAAACAAAAACTACTCTAAACCCTCCTAAAACCTTAATAGTGACTAGTCAAGATAAACGAGCTTATAAAGCACATGAAATGACCTATTTTTCTCCTAAAACATACTAGATTTTGTTTAGGAATCCACGTAAATCCTCCATGATTATTTTTTATGTAACTATAGTTGTATGGATTATAATAAATGCACCATTTTGCATGATTTTTAGTGTTTTGTAGGGGTTTTGAGCACAGGGAAACTTTAAAAACATTGGAGGAGATCACTTGAGATGTATTTAATCACTTCAAGCCAATAAATTTTCAAAATATATTCTATAAGTGGTCAAACAAAGCTCATTTTCTAAGGTAGTCTTAAATAGGCCTAAAATGAGACTAGGTGGCAAGGCCATTTAATGGTTCTCACACTTCTATAGGGTTTTAGAGCCTCAAATTTGACATGGAGTTATTTTCAAGCCAAGTAAAGTTAATCACATGATTTTGGATGATTTCACACATGTTGGAGATATATGGAGCATAAAAATAGGGTTCTAGGCAAGGAGGCCTAATTAAGGAGAGAGAAAGGCATAAAAAGGGACTCCACTTAGAATATGAACATGAAATTTGACATGAAATTGTAAGGGGATACTAGATACTCTAATATGTGATTATATTCTCAATAACATTTTTACATTCTTCTACACAAGGAGATTTATGGGGTTTTAGGGCTACAAGGAAAATAAACATAGTGAGAACTTGAGGAGTAAAATGGAGTCTTGGGAGTTATTCTAGGAACCAAAATGGATTATTTAAAGTATTATAAGATATTTGAAATACATCCATGGAGATATAGTGACTTGGATAAGATTAACTCTAGTTTTGGCCCTTTTGGACCAAGCTAGGTGTGGGAAATGAGGAGTTTCAAGACATCTAGGCATATGAATGATGAAATGTCAAATCAGAGGGTTTTTTTAATGCATGATAGGTGTCAAATGAAAAAATTTCAAGGAATTAATGGTGAATTTGTGATTAATAAATCCATTTTCACTCTTCTTATGTAAGGAATGGTAGTTTTCAAGAAGATGATCAAGGTGTCAAGCCATGTTCTAACTCCTATGCCACTTGGAGGATGGAGTGTCTTTAAAAGAGAGACACATGGATTTGGAAGTTTCTTGGACTATTTCATAACTCTCATTTGTTTTGAATATCACATATAAAATTGTCAATTCCCTTCTCTTACACCCCTCTCTCTTTATAATTCTGTATATAAGTAGCCATTTTTGGCCTTGTAAGATATCCACATCTAGTATGGTGAAGCCTTGATAATTTGAGTACTAATTTTGATATTGAATAAAATATTTCAAGATGGTTTTAAGTTCTCAACTTATTATCTAAGTGTGTGAATTAATTCATGCTTGAATGACAAGTGATAGTTATCTCTTCTTTTGTTCATCTTACTCTTTCATGCTTTGTGTAAGTGATCTGACTTATAATAGGTCACATTAAGTGTAGTTGGTTGTTTTATATGTATGTAAGTGTAAGGAAGAGTACTAGTGTCTATAATCAGACCTTAGATTAATCTAATTTGAGAAATACATTACATATTACCTTCATGTTAAAACTTTTTTTTTTAGAGAAGCCTTGAGTGTTGAGATCAGTTTTTTAAATTTCCATTTCATAGTACAAGTTCATGGAAGTCTTGTGGAGTTAATATTAGTGAATCACCTATGTTAGGTTAGTGTTAATCTCTTCTATCCCTTTCCCTTAAAATTGAGTAGACTAGTGGTTAGTTATAAGTGTGATGTAAGGAAGCCAACCCTTCAATCTAGAGACTCATCTCACCCATAGGTCACCCAAAACTTCAAAGATGATTCCATGTTATATTCAATTGAAGGAGGCTAGAGTAGACCTATTTTAGGGTGAAAATTTGATTTATAACACTTTAGCCAATCCCTATTGAATGACCAAACATTGCACTACATTGTCAATACTACAAAGAGGGATCAAACTCAAATGTAGTTCTCCCACCTATGTGTATGTTTGAAATTGTGAATGTAAGGCTAGATTCACTTTTTCATATTTTACCCTTGTTATAAGTATGAAAATGTGAATTCAACCTTTGAAAACCTTGATTCTAGATTCAAAAAAATTATAGATAGAACATGAAAATCCTTAAATATATTTGTGAGATTGAGGAAAGCCATCCTTAATTCCATAGAATAACCTTGTATTTATAAAGGTTTTAAATTTAAATTTTGGGACTTATTGACATGAAAAATATGACCAAGGATAATACCTATTAGATAAAAATAATATTTAAATGAAAAATTATTTGAGAGGTCTGAGAATTACACCTAGAAAAATTTGCTCCTCTTTTTGACAAGACCATTAGATCATTCTAACTTGTCAACATCAAACTTGTCTATAAGAACAAAATACTAGAATCAGGGATCCTTATGATAAAATGGGAAGATGACTATCAAATAGATGAACACAAAACCATAACAGAGAAGATCTAAGTAAACTATGCTAATATATATATATATATATATATATATTACTAGTTTTTAATATTCTATATCTATAAAATTTTAATAAAATGGCATTAATGATGGGGTTATGTGAAATTTGGGTGTCTATAGTGGTGAATTAGGTTAATAAAAAAATAATGGATCAAATGGAAATTTATAAAAAAAATTCAAGATAATAAATAAACAAGATTATATGGCATCACACATCACATTTTCACAAGAAAACTCATATTAATAAATATAACACAATATATATTTGATGTAAAATTACATATTTGGTAGTAATAAATCTAAGGTATATTTGCACTTGTCATCTTGATTTAGAATATACCCACCTCAAAAAGTGATTCAATGCTTGAATGAATGTCATATGAATAATTTACCCTATCCATATCAATTAGATACTACACAATCATTGCCAAAGGGTATAATACAATACTCTATTATTACCATCAAGCTTATGAATATTCAACTAATCAATGCTTAAAATAATGACATAAGATTCAAGATCTCATTGATAAAAACACTATTACTATTAAAGGACATAATTCTACATTGAACAAATATGTTTAAATGCCTAATAAACACTTGAAACTATTTAACAATCCATTTCCAAATCATGATACTACAAATCAATAAAATGTGCATATGAAGACATATATACATCATTTGAATATGACCATAAAATTTGCATATGAAGGCATATAATATCATTGGCATGGTTATGGGCCCTCATTAATAAGCACATTCAATTACATTCTATGACCATGCAATTACTAGCCATGAATCACATAATAGTCTATATACATTTACAATTTTGTTTATTATCATCCTTTGAGAACACATGGCATTATTATTGAAAATGATTATAGAAAAAATATAATTACAATGTATTTTTTATCTAGTCAAGACTACATTAAGATTTACTTAGTATGACTATGAACCTTTGTACTTATGATGGAATTTCCATCACAGCTCTTGTGGTATTACACTACCATTTACAATTAGTCCTCAATCCATTTTAGTTTGGTTTTAAATAATATTGGTTATTAGACTGTATAATATATTGCTTGGATACCCATGGATTAAAAAAATGAGAGTGATACCTTATAAATTACATCATTGTCTCAAGTTTGTGCATAAGTATGAAGTGCATACCATTTCTAACACAAATTTTGAGCTACATATCTGGCCTCAGACATCACACATGCAATTAGTTTTCACTATTTTGTAAAGAGTGAATCATTAAATCTCATATGATATATGATACTATCTCACCACCATCAGTTATGGTTCATATTACATTTGTGTCTATGAGAACACTATCTAATATAATATATCTTAGATATTTGATTACCACATGTGCACCTTTGAGTATTATGGTTCATAATCACCCACATCCTAAGATTATGTAAAACCTCTTACTACAAATTATATATAGGTACCTATTTTATCATGAAATATTATTATGCAAGCTTCTCAAGAGATTAAGGTGGATATTTGAGCCCCTTATCCACATATCTCTCTTTAGTATGATAATTTAAATCACTACACATCTCATGAATACTTTTGTAATACATCTAACTCTTAAAATGTAGGATTTCACATTTGGGACCTTCTTCACCTTTGGCCTGAGCAAAGGGGCCTCATATTTGATGAGATTAGTCTCTTTGGTGAGGGTTTGCTACATGATGGAATTGAAGAGTTGTTTAAATCCAATGCACATGAGCACCCTCATCCTCCAACCTTATCTTTCAACCTAGTCTCTTTACAAGATGCTTCAATTATTACAAAGAGGCTTAGTTCCCTCTCTATATTGAGACTTATATTGATGATTGACATGTTAAGTAGTGTATTATAAATGAAGTAGATATGCTGAATATCATGCCAACGCGTGTGTTCAACTAGCTTAGGATCATTCAAAAGAAGCTCTTTGATTCTTACCATAACTATTTTGGTCAATAATGGCATGGTTACACTGGTGGGAAATGTGAAACTTCAAGTTAAGTTTGGCCCTAAGATTGTCAAGATTGATTTTTATGTGTTATACCTTTATCTTTTTTACAACATAATTCTTAGCCATCCTTGGATTAATACCATGTAGGCCATCATATCAGCCATGTTTTTCATAGTTCATTTCATGTATAAAGGTGAGGTTCACACCATGGAGGCTAACTTAGATCCCTAGCCATTACTATATACAAAGATAAATCCCTTAGGTGAGGCTTTGGCTATCGACTCTTGGGGATTTATGGATTCCCACACACCCCTTATTACTGAGTCTCATTTTCTCAAGGATGAGCATTATGATCTGGTTGAGTATTGATCTACATTCATGCCTTTAGAGTCCATCATGTGTCAGTCGACTCCCCCTTTTGATATCCAATGCTAAGCTAGCTCATCTCTTCTTGAAGAACTCTTTTAAGATGTCTCCCCATTCATTGAGCTTCTCCTTGCATCATGTTTTTCCCATTAGAGTATAGGCTCTCTCAATGCATCTCCTATTGAGACCATTAAAGTAGTTAAATCCAATTTCAAGTGCTATTTCATTCATGTTATGGCATGCAACTTGTTCAAGGAGATAAAGTCTTACACAAGTATCATGTGGGATTATCATAAGCATGATTATCCCCTTGATAATTTTAGTTTGGATATATCTCTCACTAATGGCCTAACCCCTGCCATTCCCCTCATGAATGTCCTCACAGTTGAACTTGAAGTGTTAGATCAATCATTCCCTCTTGTAACAGAGTGTTTCAAGGAAGGCAATGCTATAGATGTTGAAAGATCCATACATGTCAACCTTGGAACTTAAGCAAGGCCAAATATCATCAATATTAGTGCTATCCTTGATCTAGAATAATGGGATTTTTTTTGCCTTCTTGCATGAATTTTTAGATGTATTTACTTGGGAATACATTGATATGAAGGGCATAGATCCTAACATCATTATCCATAACCTCATTATAGATGAGGTTATTGTGACCTGACCCATTCAATAAAAAAATGACTAATGGTGGATAAAGTTTACCAAATAGTCAAGGTTGATATTGAAAATATCATCTGAGTTGGTTTCATTTAGGCCATTGACTACCCTCGATGGGTTTCCAATATTATTCCCATTATTAAGAATAATGGAGTGGTTTGGATTTGCATTGAATTTTGGGATCTCAATATGGCTTTCCCAAAGGATAATTTTCCTACTGACAAAATTGTTTATTCCACCATTGGTTTTGAGATCATATCCCTTATGGATGGATTCTCAGAGTACAACCAAATCTAGATTACACTCGAAGACCAACACAACACAACATTCACTACCCTTTGGGGTACCTTATATTATGTCATCATGCCTTTCAATATAAAGAATGCTAGGGCCATGTATTAGTGTGAAATGACACACATTTTTCATGACCTTATCCATAAGATTATTGAGTGATATATTGATGAGTGTCTTCAGGAGTATCACATTAGCTTCAACCATAAGAAGTGTATTTTTGGCATTTCCACTAGAAAGATTCTTGGCTTCCTCATTTTGTAGAGGGGCATTAATGTGGATCCTAAGAAGATCAACATGATCTTTGAGATGACTCCCCACATAATATTGTTTAGTTGTAATCTTTCCTCAGAAGACTCAACTTCTTTAGATGTTTCCTTGAGGACTATGCTCATAAATCCATACCCCTCACACATCTCCTACATTAAAATACTCCATTCTTATGGTTTGATGAAGTCCAAGTGGTTTTTGAGGAATTGAATCTGATTCTTGATAATACTCCTATCCTAATAACACCCGATAAGGGGTGAGAGTCCATATTGCACACCTCTATCACTAATCTTTCCATTAAGGGCATGCTATGTCAAAAAGATGAAATTGCTAGAGACAACTATTTACTACATATATTGCATGCTAGTTATCCCTGAGCTCAACTATTCCCTTATTGAGTGATAGTGCCTCTCTCTCATATTTGCCTTGAAGAAGTTGAGACATCACATGTTGGGCCAGAATACCAATGTGATTGTCCAGTCTGATCTACACTACTACCTACTCAGTAAGACACACCTTGATAGTAGGATTGTGAGGTGGTCATGCTTCTTCAAGAGTTCAACCTCTACATAGCTAACTAAAAGCACACCAAGCACTTGGATATGGATTAACAAATAGCTAATTTCCCACTACCCAACCTTATCATAGAATTGGTTGATGATGCTTTTCTTGATGAGATGGTCTACTCAGTCAATCATGTTGAGGTCTCCAAGTGTGATTAGTATCGAGACATCATCCATTACCTTGAGACTCAATATTATCCCATAGATGCTCCTTCATAGGAATGCTATTAGATACACAAGCTTACCATCCACTATATCATCATGGGTGGTGTCTTGTTTAAGAGGGGTCTAGATGGTGTGTTGATGAAGTGCCTTGCCTTTGAGAATACTCCTCTCATGTTTAAGGAGTCTCATGGGAGTGTTTGTGGTGGCCACTTAAGAGGGAAATCCACCACACAATGTATTATCAAGATGGGCTACTACTAACCCACTGTTGTTAAGGATGTAGTCCAATATGCCAAGAAGTGCAAGATGTGTCAAGTCATTGGGGATGCCATCAATACCCATGTAGGCCTCTTACATTCTATTTTATCCCCTTGGCCCTTATTAGTTTTGGAACTCAACTTTGTTGGTGAGTTCAAACCTGCCTCTTATAATGGCCATCATTGGTTCATTAATACCACTAATTATTTCACAAGGTGGGTTGAGGCCATGCCTATTAGTGGCATGTATGGGAAGACTATCACCAATTTTGTCTTTAACTAACTAATTTATAGGTTTGGGGTCGCCATTATGATTATGGATGATAATGGCCTAGGCTTCTAAATCCCTAAGATGCATGAGCTCACCAACACTTTGGGTTTAAGCTCTATTTCTCCTTTACCCATTACCCTTAGGGAAATGAGAAAGCAAAGTATTTAAATAAAACTTTGAAGAATATGCTTCTCCATACCATGGCCCAGTCCAAGAAGGACTGGTATATCATGATCTATCAAGACCTTTGGGCCTATCAAACTAGCTTCTAAATGGCCATGGGGGTAACCCCATACTTTCTTATGTATGTATTTGAGGCTGTTCTTACCTTAGAGGTCTTAATCCCTTCATTATAGGTTAAGAAATTTGGATCTCTTTCTAATGAGAAAGAACATGTCACTCACCTCATTGAGATTGAGAAATTTGATGATTAATGCCTAACCACTCTTGAGCATAATCATGCTTACAAACATCATCAATGCCATAAATTTGATAGGTTGGTGCACCCTCATCAATTCAAAGTAGGTGATATGGTCCTCATCTTCAATAAGGAGCACCGTAAGAAGGGAAAACTTGAACACAAGTAGTTTACACCTTTTGTTATCACTACCTTTGTAGATAATGGGGTTTATCATCTCTCGATCCTCAAAGGTGAGCCCCTATAACACCTGATCAATGGGTTCTACCTAAAGACATTTTATGTCTAGGGCTTGTGTGACCCTCTAGGAAAGTCATCCATGGTGGTAAGTTGAACCTTTCCTCTCTTTTTGCACCAATAACCTCTGTGCCACTTGTATATGTGTATACACTTGGGTTCTTTATTATAAATTCCTACTATTTAATCACATGTATCTAGTAGTCTATATCAGATGAACCATACACATCACACATAAACTCATATACACACATGTTAATCATGAGAAAGAGCTATGTATATATCACAAAAAATACATGTTTTTTCTGGGTATATCACATGGCTTCCTCTGAACTTATGTTCATAGTCCCCAAAATTGACATGTGCATGGATATACATATGATATTATCCTATTTAGCATATGATTGGGCTATTTATATGGTAGTCATGCCTTTGGTGGAGACCTTGATCTCTACCTAGTGACTAGTCAAGCCACTATCTACTCTAGGGCTGCTAGTTAGTCTACTATGTCTTTAGGTGCATCTACTCCTTTGATCTACTCTTAGGCTAGCTAAGCCCATAACCAATCTATCTCAGCCTTTGATTTATCTATTTGTACCTTGGATCATGTTGTAGCCATATTATGATGTGTTATAGTTGTCTTTAGTCATGCTATGACTACCTCATGTCATGCTCATTTTACCTCTAGTTATGGTATCTAGTGTCATGCCCTCACCAACTCAAGTGAGGTTTATGCACCCACCCTTTAGAAGTGAGTATGTGGATCTACCCCCATAGATAGATGTGGCACCCATGCTCTTAGTGGTGTCACTACCACATTAAAGATTAGTTTCCTTAGTATCAGGTCCACCTAGGGTCTAGTCTAGCTAGGCTGATCTCCTATAGATACACATAAAGCACATATGTTAGTCACATATCACCTTTTGCTAAGGATGCATACAAATATAAAGTGTTATCTAGTAAATACACTTGTCTTACTTAGTAATTCTAATGTTCTCTATGGCCCTCTTGTAGGTGATGCTCCTCTTGGTGGTAGTGGTCCTTGCTTTGGTGGCCTCTCTCCACTACTGCCCCCTCACTCTATCTCAACTGCCTACTAGGCTTAGCTTCAACTATTTTGGGCTATGCCCATATTTCCCTTACCATAAAAGCATATATCCCTAGATGATGGTAAGGCCCCTATGGACCTTAGATATCCTCCTATCCTACATAAGTCTTTACCCCTACATACTCTAGCCATACTATAGATCTGTAGGTATAATGAACATAAATACCCACTACATCTAGATCTAAGGTGGTCTACATAATCCCAACCCTATCTAAAAACCATATAACTCATATAGTTCCCTCCTCTAGTGTAGGGTATACATCACTTCCCCTTGGTGTCCTTGGCCATTTTAATATGATACTCTCATAATCACATGACATGAATAACATAGGTTGTGTCAATCTACTTGTCCCTGTGCATTAGATGTGATCCAAATAATAGTAGTCTACATAAGATATACTAGCCCCAGACATATCTATGTCCTCCCTCTATATGTTGGACAAATCCTATCTAAGAGAGTGGTAGTCATCCCGTACTCTAGCCGATGTATAACCTCCTAACCAAAGTACTTGTTATCATTATCCTAAGTGGTGGTACCCTTGGTGACTATTGTAAGATTTGAACTCCATAGATATTATACTAAGGGAAGGGTCCAACCAAGTAGAGCTCATCTACAATTATATCTTGTATCTATGGTATCTCTATTTCTCTACCCATAGGCTTTTCTCCATAAAGCTAGTAGACATCCTCAATGTTGAGGATGACCTCTAGCTCAGGTAGTAACTAGAATACATGTCTCTCTGGTACCCATGTGGTCACCAACACATTCAATAAATCCCTAGAGTAATGTAATGATGGTATGTGTACTAGTCTCTAAATACCTATACTCTATAAGTGATCCTGATCCTTCATAGGTATAACATCTACCTCCTCAGCTAACCATGATGGCAATCTCTCTTAATTAGTCACCTCATATGGTATATCTCTCTATGATGATTGCTCCCTAGCCTATGAAGGCTCTCCCTCCTCTGGTATGCTAACTCCTCCACATTTATACACAAGTAAAAAAATAGGTAAATGGATTAATCTACTAGTTGTGAAATGAGTAAATGTTAGTAAAAAATTAATTTTTTATCTACTTTACTTGTTTCTTCCCTCTCTTTCCAAATGGGGCTTATATTGGCACCTTACTACCCCAAGATATATATTTTTGGGTAAATATATGTCCTGGGAGTGAGGTTAGCCATAGATTTTATAACTTAATAGTGCCCCAGGTTGTGACCTGGCCCAACAAGGCCATGGCCTGAGATGTGGCACCTTGGCCCTTTTCTTACTCCATGGGCCATGATTTGAGCTCCCATTGGTATTTTTCTCTTTGTCTCTCCACACCCATAATTTTTAATCCTTTTTTTCTTGATTCATGCACCAAATCATTTGGAAAGAGTCAAAATGCATCTAGGGCCTCCTAAACCCCCAAAAATGAATAAATTTGTAAAAACATTGTTCATTAGACTTATATAGACCATCTTATGCATCTGTGGTCTAATCATGTGCCCTAATTTACTTTGCTTAGGATTTGGTTTCTTGTGGACTCCCCTTTGGCTCTCTCAGAGTGAAAACAAGAGTGAAAATGATTTATTTTTCTCTCTTTTTTCCTCTTTTTAGCCCTTTTTCTTTCTTTTTGTGGGCCCTTTTTGGGTAGTTTACCCATTTTTTTGCATTTTAGACCATGAAACCTCCAGCTTAGAGGTTTTGACATGTTATGTACATGTTTTTAACCTTTTTTTTAATATAAGGCTTATTTGGGATTTTTATGGCCCTATTTTGGTTTTTAAGACCCCTTTTTGGTCCCCGTTGACCTCCCAGCCCCATGCCCCATCTCATGGGCACCCAGGGATAGATATTACTTGCTATACTTATTTTATTTAGTCATTACTCTAATTTTTTTTATTCAATCGACTTTAACTCCCTCCCTCTCTTTTTAATTATGCTTTTAGGTAGGGTTGTTAGCTAGTTGTGGTGTTTTGAGACTTTCTCTGGTCTTGCCAATTGGTCTTCATCTTCTCTGAACTTCCTCCCACTTTCCCTTATTACCTCTTACCATGATCAATGTTGGTAAATGACTTTTGTTATGGTTTGGTTTCATTATTTATTTCCCTCGTGCAACATGCTTACACTACCTTTGATATTTCCTTTCAACAGTTACTAGTCTTGCATCCTTGACCACCATCATGGTGCACCTCTCAGTGGTGATTCACATAAATGGTGGTAGTTAGGGAAACCTAGGATCAACATATGTAGCTAGGGTTATCAATGATCCATGGGCCCATGAGATTATTTTAGCTAGTTTCTTCCTTAATAGTGAGATGAATAATGTTGCTAAGTATCATGCAATCATCAACACCTTGATCGATGCCCATGAGTTATGTGCATGCTATGTGAAATTATTATCTAACTCACTCTTAGCTATCTTAACTCACTAGTGTTTGGGCCATCCTTAGCTTTGATTTGTTCCTCCTCTTTTATGTGGCATGGGATTTACTCTCCTTTGAAGATGCTAGTTCATCGATATCATGCACTACCTTGAATAGGGGGAGAAACTCAAAGCTAAGGATAGCCTAGACACCAATGAGTTGAGACCCAACTAACAATGATTCAAATAATAACTATACATAATATATGCATAACTCATGGGCATCGATAAATTCATTAATGATTGCGTGATACTCGATGACATTATTCATCTCACTAGTAAGGAAGAAACCAATTGCAACAAGCTTATGGACCCATGAATCATATATAACCCAAGCCATATATATTGTAGATACCTAAAACTATCCACTGATAACCTCCAATCAGGCTTTTGGCCAATTTCCACCCAAAATGCACAATTTGGCCTACAAATACTAAAATGTGTAAAATGATGTGAAATTGACATATTCAAGTGTCAATTTTGGCTAGGGTACCATGAATGGGGCAATGCAATTTATGGGATAACTAACTTTGATCAGTTTATTTTAAGTCAAAATGCCAAATTTGTACTTAGGTGCTCTGGATTGCTCTTCCTTATCAAATCTTTTTCACAAGACTTGTGCCTTTGTTATTTTTTGTTGGCAATGTCCTAAATAGGAAAATAGTTTTCATGCATTTGAAATTGCCTTCCAATTCAATCCAGTCAAATTTTGGACCAGTAAGAAGGCATTCTAATCAATTTGGGTAATTTATGCACAAAATGCTTAATCATGCTTAAGAGCTAATTGATCCAAATCAGGGCATAATTAATAATTCCATGGAAATTTGTTGAATATTTATTTTTAAAAATGAATATTGAATATCTGCATCATCAAGTGACCTCATTTCTTGGGAAGACATCCCTAGGCCATAAATACCACAAATATCAGGATTCATGCCTCCCATGCCTCATTAATGCCTTTTATGATGCCCTCCATGCCTCTTAATTGCCCCTTCTTCCAATGCCACGATGAGAATAATTATAAATTTAATTCCAAAAATTGAATTAATCCTCAACTACACATCTAAATATTGAGATGGATGGTTTAGGTTGATTCTGATTAAATCCAAAAATCTATAAATAGGAGGCCTCACAAAATCATTTTAAAGCTATTTTGGTACAAAGTTATAATGGATAATAATCTTCAAGAAGCCATTGCAATTAGTGTTATAATTCCAAGCCAAGCCAAGCCACAAGCCAAAGGTGCCAAGGAGAGATGGAGGTAGCAAGGATTCCATTGCCAAGGACTTCATGAGCACAAGTCAAGCAAGCCACCACTATAAATGAATTTGGAACATCTAAGGAAGGTGAAGGAATTCTTGTGTTTGATTCCTTGCTTTTTTGATGTGTTTGTTATTTGATTTTATTAACTAAGCTCTCCCTCATGTCTAAGCCTAGAGATGCTATGCTATTAGTGTGTTTGTTTCATCTTGTTTTTATTTTGGAACTAACACCATACTAGCCATCCTATCTTGAGTCAAATTCCTAGATCAAATAATGGCACACCCGGTGGGACTAGATGCATCGTACACATGAAGAAAACCATTTTACAACTTTAAAATATTTATTTGAGCCTTTAAAACTCTTGAAAATTGATTTTATAACTTTATTTTACCTTTATTTTCCATGGTTTTTACATAGTAACCGACATCAGTAGGAAATATTAACATTAATCACTGATCAGCCGATGTCAATTAGAAAAATTAACATCAGCTATATCTTGATAGCTGAGTAACTAACGCTAGTGGTATTAATTGATGTTGATCACTATGTTTTCTAAAAACATAGACCCAAGAGTTATGTTTTCAAATTTTATTGTTTCAAACTCAAAATGGCTTCAAAGCTAAAGGACATTCTAATAAATTTACTGTGGGACCAAGTGAGCTATTTGCTCAAAACATGTTTTAATCACTTTTGCATGCTTAAAAATTGATTAGGAACCTTGTTTTGGATGCTTAACAAAGAATTTAAATGTTTGAAACTAATACCAAGGGGTCAAATAAACACCACCAAACATTTCATTTGGGTTTTAAAATTGAACACACTTGTCAATTTTTATTTTCAATAGTTGTTTAATCAAATCTTGTTTGGCAAAAAGAGGAATGTTTCATCTATGCTATTCCAGTTGTCCCCTGTAAGGAACCCTTGGAATCAAAAGCTTCATTCATATTTCAAGTATCCTAGTCTAAGGATTTGAAATAATTTCATCTAAAACACTCCATAAAAACTCATCAAAGTTTGGGTGATCTTGAAAATGACCCTAAAGTCTTTCTACTTTCATGCTTTCTTTATTTTTATGAAAACTTGGCTTACTAGGGGTACTTCATCACCTCCTAAAAGTTCTTTAGGGAAGATTTGACCTAAGGTTTCACCTCCTAACATTGACTTCATTTGGCTCCTTTGGAGTTGCACATGGGACGTATCTACATTTGGATATCACATTACACTGAATGAACAACATGATGTAATGGTTGTAAAAAGGACTAGACCTTTTTACAACTAGCTAATGCCATGGTCACCCAATCTTTGTGCTTGTATTTTACACCATTTGACATGAAATTCATTGTATAATTGATTCCCTTAGAATTATCAAAACCTTTCTAGTTTTAGTAAACCCCACTTTTCCATACCCTTTCTAGGATTTGGATGATTATACTTAGTGTATTTTGGTCAATTTTGCTTGGTATGTTTTGAGGCTAAAAATTATTTGTTTGTTAATAAGCCATGTCAAAAAAATGCATTTTAGTTTTGAAGGGTAGTGTTATGCTACCCAAATCATGTCAAAACATTTTTGAGCCTTTTTTATCTTTGAAACACAACATTGACCTCATTATTTGAGTATACTTATGACGTTAGGTAGCTCAATTTGTTTCAAGATTTTTTACCATTTTATCAAAACCATTTGTTTCAAACCATTTTATGTATACCATTTAGACATTTGTTTTTTGATATCATGTTATCCAATCTTGTCTAGCCTATTTAGTCAAATCCTAGTTTTCAACATTGAGTTTTCAATTAGCCTTATTAAGTTTGTATCCAAACATTGATTTCTATCTAAGCCTCAATAGAAATTTGAAAACTATTGATGGTTTGTTTGTTTAATTCCTATCCTCATCATTATTTGTGATTTTATTTGGGAAAACATAGCCTTTTTCAAAGAGCCTTTTGTCTTATGCCTTATGCCAACTGATCATGTTTATGTTTGATTCCATGTGCTAGGTTTATGCCAAAGTTGTTTCCAAACTTGTTAGATTAAATCAATTCACATTAGCCTTTATTTCAAGGCTAGATTTTGACACTATTTGACTAAAAGTCCTAGCATATTCTTGTTTGTTTGAGCCTAGATTTTGACTCCACATTTAGACAAAAGACCTAGCAATTCAACTTTTCCCTTTCCTAGTTTAGACCTTGTTTGGAACACTTTGACCTAGACCTTTGACATTCTAGTTTTTATTTAGACACTTGACCTTGGTGCGTATGGTATTTGACATTAGACATTAGATGTTAGGCTATTTTATGCCAAGTCTTAGCACAAACTATTTTGGAGATACAACTCTACTTTTAGACCATATTGGAGATACAACTCTACCCCTTCGACCAAGTTAGACCAAGTTTGAACCATTTGTCCTTTGGACATAGTTTTTTAGAGTTTATAGAACTCTAAGTCTTTTTATTTTTAGAGCTTTCATCATTTATGTGGATATGTCTCGCTACACTTATGGTAGAGTCACTTACAATCTGACTTATGATAGAATGGCCACATAAAATGACTTTTATGGCTTTTGTCAATACCCAAATGATGCTGATATGGTTTTTGAGATAGATTTTTATCTGCCTCATATTAATAATTCATGAGAACAAAGTCACAAAGCAAATTATGATCTAACTCAAGAACTTGATTGGTATGAAGAGGCTTGTGAGGAAGACTTTGAAGACCCAACTATAGATAATATTATTTGGGATACAAATCCATACCCTATTTACAATAATCAATACATGAAACACAACCAAAAACTAGATTTTGAGCCAACTCATGACTAGGATGATATATTTTATGAGGAAGACTTGGATGCTTTTGCTTATGCAAGGAATCAAGTTTCATGATGTCCTTTTTCTATCTGATCATTGACTACCCCTAACCCTCCTTTGGATTATACAAGCCATCAAGCTCTACAATATCCAAGGAATACCATTTCTATATCAGGACCTCATCCTTTGGTTTGTGTGAGAAATCAAGCTCCATAACACCCTTTCATCATTCCAAGACCGAGTCCATTGGCTCATAGAAGTAATCATGCTCCACAATGCCCTATTGTTACCATCTCAAGACTTTGTCCTTTGGATCATGGAAGCAATCATGTATCCCAAGGCCTTACCATTATCAAATTATAAGTCATTTCTCATCCAATACCAATCCCATCCAAACCTTAATTGATCCAATCATTTGAAGACCAAACTGTGTTTAAAACTAGTACCTTCCAACTCATTGGAAACTAAGGCCAAGAAAATAGATCGATCTGAGATGTTTTTATTGAACTAACCACTTTTGATAAGTCAACCTATGATGAATTACCTATTAATCCTATACCAATTATCGAGGAGTCTCACTCTGACAAGTTAGTCTTTATTGAGTCACTTCTTAATGATTATAACTACCTTTGGAAAAATCATTACCTCGATCATATGCCTATTTTTCAAGAGACTCCTATTGACAAGCCATTCTCTGAGGAGTTGTATCTTGACCTATTTCCCATCCTAGAGGAGTCTCACTTTGACAAACTAGTTTTTGTGGAGCCCATTATGCCATTATAGGCCATTACTTGTCCAAAACTAAACATTTAATAAGACAACATTGTAATATAGTACCCATAAGATGAATAATTAAAATTAGAGTTAGGTTCTATTCTTGAACTAACATCAGATTTAGCATCAAAATTAGAATCAACATCAATTACGATATCAAATTTAGAGTCCCTTGAGTGGGAATCAAATTCAAAATAAGAATATGTTTGTGGTTGTTACAACATTGGTTATGCATGCCTCATAGATCAATTTGAATACATTTTTGATTCTTCTACAATTTTTGAGGATGATAAATTTAGCTTTGACACAAGTTCTCCTAGTATCTTCTACAAATATTATGTGGCCATTACCCATTCCATTACCATTCCACAAGCCATTAACATAAACCAAAATAGCCATATTATTGACATTCTATCTCCCATAAGTGTCGATTAGGATCAATAGAATCACACTTTGTTGAACTGCATCCATGGTAACATAGTAGTTAAAGAAGAGTAAGGAGGCCAAGACCACACTTATGTAGCAGAAGAACACTCTCCTAGTGAAACCTTTTCGAAGGTGCTAGGGGAAAATCAAAGTCAAAATTTAGCATCTCCTAGTGAGACCTTTTTAGAATCACTAGAAGATAATCAAAATCAAAAGCCAATGTTCATTAGTGAAGCCTTCTTGAAGGTGCTATAGGATAATCAAGACAAATTCATTGGTGAAAACCTTTTTGAGGCATTAATAGTTGGGCACAAAAATTCTTCACTACTTGATGAAGATAAAAGCAAAGATCAAATAAAAATAGCTTCCAACCTATAGCCTAATTAGATAGTAGCTACTCTTAAGATCAAACAATAAAAAAGTCTGGTGTTCTTATCGAGAGAACAAGTCTTTGATCCCACCACAACCAAAGATATGTCAAATCTGATATCATCAACATTACATGTGACTGAAAGTCCTGATCTTCATTTATTTCCCCACCATTATAAATTCCATTATCATCTGCCATTCCATTTCAAAATCAAATCTACCATCCATTATAGGTCCCTATTTACCATCTATGGTCATACTTTCCTTTGCAGAGGCTATAAAGATATCTTATCTTGATGTTTTAAAGAATTATAATCAATGACCAATGAAGATCATAACAACATTCTCGACATCTAAATATGCAACCAATTCTTGATGGAGTAGATTTTTAGATGAGGTGTAGGATATAAATTAACATGATCAAGTATTCTATTTGTATCATTTGTTGATTAGGATGTGCATCTCCTCATCATCAGGAATAATAAAATCAAAAACCACACCCATGCTAAAAACATGTACCATATCATCTCACATTGCCATTGTCATTATTACATATCCACTTGATAATATTATAGATCCCAACCATTTAACCCATCACTTGGGGGAAACCCTCTTACCATTTTATCCAATATATTTAGATCATCATTATCCTTATCAAGACCATACCATCCTATCATTCCATTCCTATCTAGACCAAAGCCTTTTTTTAGTCATCCTACCTAATCCTATTTTGATCTTGGTTCCTTTGGTTCATCCTACACTTTTTGTGGGGGGATTATAATAAAGTTTCAACAATAAATCTAATCTAGGTTTATAATGAAAATATATGAAAGTAGTGTGATAGTTGATCTAGTAAGATATCTTTCATCCTATCCATGTTTGTTTATGTGAGCTTGATTATAACTGCCTATGGGCAAATCAATGTCTCACTAGTCTTGCTACTAATTATATCTGCCTATGGGAAAATTAGTATCATTGACCTATGTTATTATATCTTAGTTATAACTACCTATGGGAAAACTAGGGGCAACATTTATTTACCATACATCACCACCTCACCTTGCCATCACTGTTTTCATTTGACTAGCCATTTGCCATATTTGAGAACTTGTTGGGACCTAATTGGTTTTTACTCACCTTTTATGTGGATGGAATTACTATGATATAAGGTCATTTCAAGTCTATATGGGTCCTTCTCAATTCATGTTGAGGTCACCCCAGTCCCCCTTTCCATACACTCTCACCATTTTGTGAGGAACCTAAGCCAAACACTCTCATCATTTTATGAGTAGGTATCTTGTCATTATTGATTGAGTTAAGATACCTCAAAATTCTAAAAACATTCAAATATTTCAAAAATTCAAAAATATTTGTCCTATTTAAGCCGAGTCAGTTATCCTTGATCTACCTTATTGGGGCATTGTCATTGTTAAGATGCTTTCTTTTACTTTATTTTTAGGCTTTTTGTTTGTTTGTTTATTTCAAGTTATTTGTTTGTTTGTTTTTCTATTTGTTTATTTCCTTGCCTATTTATTTGTTTTTATAATTGTTTCCTTGACTCAGTCTATATGTGTTCATTGGGTGATTATTTGAGCACATTATTCTTGAGTCTATCCAATTCATATGTCAATATTATCATCATGGTTTTTATCATTGGTGTATTATTTTTGAGTGTTTATTGGATATCAAGAATTAGTCCTTTTGTATATTTTCACCAAGTGTTCATGGTGTTCTATCATGAAGCCTACCATCACATGCTACAGTAAAAATTAGCTTCATGAAGGTCTACAATCAATGGAGTCATAGAAGTTTCTCCTTGGCACCTTGGCAAATCCTTCCATCCCACCTTGATCAAATCAACTCATTTGACCATTCTAGTTATATCATTGTTAATCAGGATGAGCATCTCCTAATTGATAGGTATAACTGAATCATTTTATTGATCAATCTCATTCCTCTATCCATATCTTTCATCATTTTGTGCCCACTCATCTTTAATCTATATTCCAAGTTATATCCTTGAGTTATGCTTGCTAATCAGCCCTAACTGGGGCACAATCATCTTTAGCCAATCTAGGTCATCTTAATGATTATGTAATGGTCTTGATTACCCATCCATGGGTTAGATAGATGTATATATATAGGAGATGATTATCATGGTAAGGATATCAAGTAAGGCATTGAGTCTTCTATTATAAGAGGATATTGGAGGTTTTCCCCTCGAAGAGACATTGTGGAGTTATTCCTTCCTAAAGAAGTATTATATGGTGTTTCCCTACCTTAAGGGTATTTCTGCATATATTTAATATCAAGACCATTACAGATTATAACTGTCTATGGGTAAATCATTATTTTAACTTTTATTCCTAATTATAACCACCTTTGGACAAATTAGTATCTTTTTTAAATTAATGTCTACAAGCATTTTCTCATTTGTATTAATCTTAACCATTGGTTAATTATACCTTTCTTCTTGTTTTTGTTTGAGGTACCATCCATCAATAAATTTGATAGCCGTCCCTCGAGGGGGCATCTTCATAGGCTTCCCAAAAACCATTTGGAGCTTTGTTCTTCAACCATCATATTCTTTTTGGCATACAGGCCATTTTTCATTCTTTGAGAAAACATTACTTTGTCGGTGGTTTGTAATGCCTTCAAAAATAGGGGCAAATTGTAGACACATAAAACTAGATACCAATAACCTCCAATCAAGATTTGGCCAATTTCCACCCAAAATGCACAATTTGGCCTATAAACACTAAATTACACAAAATGATGTAAAAATAACATATTTAATGCCGATTTTGGCCAGGGTATCCCTAAATGAGGTAATGCAATTTAAGGGCTAGCTAACTTTGATCAGTTCATTTTGAGTCAAAATGCCAAATTTGCACTTGGGTGCTTTGGATTGCTCTTCCCTATCAAATATTTTGCACAAGACTTGTGCCTTTGTTATTTATTATTGGTAACATCTTAAATAGGAATATGGTTCCAATGCACTTAAAATTACCTTCCAATTCTAATATAATCAAATTTTGGACCAATAACAAGGCATTCTAATCAATTTAAGTAATTTGTGCACAAAATTCTTAATCATGCTTAAGAGCTAATTAACCCTAATCAGGGCATAATTAATAATTCCATAGAAACTTGTTGAATATTTGTTTTTAGAAATAAATATTGAATATCTACATCATCAAGTGACCTCATTTCTTAGGAAGACATCCTTAGGCCATAAATGCCACAAATATTAGGATTCATGCCTCCCATGCCTCATCAATGCCTTCCATGATGCCCTCCATGCCTCTTAATTTCCCCTTCTTCCAATTCCATGATGAGGATAATTAAAAACTTAATTCTAAAAATTAAATTAATCCTCAACCAAACATCTAAATCTTGAGATGGATGATTTAGGTTGATTCTGATCAAATCCAAAATCTATAAATAGGAGGCCTCATAACATCATTTTTAATCTATTTTGGTGCAAAGTTATAATGCACAAATATCTTCAAAAATTAATTAAAATTAGTGTTATAATTCTAAATTGATTCCAAGGCAAGCTAAGCCACAAGCCAAAGGTGCCAAGGAGAGATGGAGGTAGCCGAGCTTCCATTGCCAAGGACTTCATGATCACAAGCCAAGCAAGCCACCACTACAAAGGCATTTAGAGCATCTAAGGAAGGTGAAGGAATTTTTGTGTTTGATTCCTTTATTTTTTGTTGTGTTTGTCAATTGATTTTATTAACTAAGCTCTCCCTAGTGTCTAGGCCTAGAAATGTTATGCTATTAGTGTGTTTGTTTCATCTTGTTTTCATTTTGGAAATAACACCATACTAACCATTCTCTCGTGAGTCAAATTCCTAGATCATAGATACTAGTCTTGGGTTGCCCCAAATATAACAATCTATGAGAATCACCATTGAAAGGTGCATCATGATGGGGGTCAAGGATGCAAGACTATCAAATACCAAAATGTAATCTTAAAGCAAGGTAATGTAAGTGAGTTTCATTAGGGAAATAAATATTGAAACCAAGCCACAACCAAAGTGGTTAATCAACACTGATCATAGTAAAAGGTAATAAGGGAAAGTGGGGGGGATTTTAGAGAAGACAAAGACTAGTCAGCAAGACCAGAGCAAGTCCCAAACCACCACAACTAGCTAACAACCCTACCTATAACCATGATGAAAAAGAGAGAGATATGGATAAAAGAGAGATAGCAAGTCCCATGACCCTATTCCTCCCTATGATTATACATCAGCTCACATGAAGATTTCAAAGCCTAGTTATCCCACATGGAGACATTTTCCACTTTCTTGGACCTTTTTCACATGTTATTGTCATCTCCTATATATCGTCAGTCCATTTCAATCCTTTCTCATGTTAGATAGGATCTCTAAGAACCCCTTGGGGTCCTTTAAAGAACTTACTTACCACCCTAGGCCTCTATTTGACCCAAGACATGGATTAGGGAGGAAAACCATGGCCTAGGCTTCACATTTCATTCACAAAAGTTATGGCCTATGTAGAACACATGAAAAAGACCTCGATTTGGTCACAAATGGCTAGTTTTTGGTTTTTTGGTAGATTAGGGCTAAGATATATGTGATTTTACCCATTCATTTGAACTAGAGACATCAACTATCTCCATCTCTGCTTTAATATTCTTAATTGATAATTCAAACTCAAATCTTGGCTTCTTTGAATCACTCTTAGTTCATACTTGGCACAATAGATTTCTTTGTGATAAGGGATGCCTATTCTATTGTAGCTTCCATTGGTGATTCACATTACTATCTATAATGTTCCTAAAACTAGTGGGTTGTTCCTTGATCCTTAAAAACTCCATTGTACCTGTATCTTATGCTCCTTACATTGGCTCTCTCATATTGGTAGTTTCTCCTTCACCTCTTCCATAACTTTTGGCTCTTGGTCTGGACTCAACTTACACACAACCTACTCTTCTTCCTCTCTGGACTCCTACTATGGAAAATTGGTTGGTAGAAATTATACACATCTCTTTTGAGATTGATATGAGGGCACTTTGCTTTGTAAATTGAAACTCTTTTTTTTTTTTTTTGTAGTATGCATGTTAAGGTTTGATTGGTTTTAGTGATTTAGTGGTTTTGTGCATTGCTTAGATTAGTTTTTGAAGTTTTTTGTAGTTGTATATGGTTAAAGAATACTTTAATTTCTTGAAATATTCCTATATTATATGTCATTTTTGTCTTTGGAATCATTATTCATTACATACTAGAAATATACATGTTCAAAATGAACTATATGACTTACTTAAACAATCTCTCTCTCTTGCTTAACTAGAACATTGCATTGTTAGAAAACAATAGTGTTGAAACTGAAAGATAGCTCAAACCTAGACTAGGCATGCTCTTGAAATCTTGCTTGAAAATATATTTATTGCTTAAAATGTCTTTCATTTGGCATGAAAGTGCCCTAACTTCCAGAGTTACATTTTGTTTGTTAGCTCTCTTTACTTGGTATTATTGTTTCCAAAATTCATGTGCAATCAATACTCTAGTATTAACTACTTGATTTACTAAAGTTGGATGCACTAGAGATACCTACATCCTTTGTGTGCTTGATCGTGCTATCCCCAACCTAGTTTACAAGTCTATCTATAACTTGGTGTAAGTAAAAAAACTAGATAGCCGTAATAAATCTCTTGTAGGTCATAGAAACTTTGAGCCTCTTAGCTTCATAGTGGTTTTCTTTATCACCATGTGTACATGTTGCCAAAAACTAGTGGTTACATTCAAATTTTTAGAGATATAGATACTCAATGAAAGCTATAGTGCATTGAGCCAAATGATCTTGAAACAATAGTGACCATGTAGTATATTGATCGGAACATGATGTCAAGGCATGAGATGAGTTCACCCACATGTAAAATGGTCTAATAGATTGAATAGAAACCCAAGGGTTTGAAACATAGTGCTTTCACATGAATGATCATCTACAAAAAACTATTGGCTTTCCTAAAATTGTAAACTTATAGGTAATATAGTCAAAATAGAATGTAGGTTAGCTCATGCCCATGTAAGATGTATGCCTAGTTGATGAATAATGATGTAAGGTTGAGGAATATTACATGTTAATACAACTCTCACAATGTTAATATAAATTTCATGTGATTTTTAGATGTAAGGAATAGAGACTAAACTAGGTTTCTAAATACCATACTTAGTATAACTAAGACCCTGCACACTATCACTATCACAAAAGCTAGTCTTAAGGGTTTATAGTATAGATAGTTATTAGGGCATGAATAGATATTTAAAATTGGTATATAGAATTATCATAACCTAAACTAAGCTTCCATGACCTCTATTTTTCCATACTAATAGGGGAGATACTCTCTGTTCTATCTCAGATAGAGAACACTCTAGTAGCAAGCCCACCTGTAGACATGGAACATGAATGAGATGATAATGTCTTAGTGACTAAAAAATGATGTTAAAGGTTGGTTTTAAGGTGAAAAAATATGGATAATGATCTATATCCATTTTAAATAGACAGGTGGTCAAATACTCAATCAAACATAGTTGGCCTACTAGGCCTATAACTAGGCATGAGCCTTTATGACTTCCAAATTCACTCATATGACCACATGACCTTCCAAAAAGGTTTGATAATATTTATGTGAGAGTATAAGTTTTAAATGAACCACTTTTTTCTAGAGATAATCACAAGATTGACCATTTTATCATAAACTTTATCATGCCTACTTAGAATGCAAGAAGGAACTTGAGAGGCCAACTTATTTTGCTCACATCTATATGGATCATGTGCATGAGAAATCAATAAATTGAGGAAAGTTTAAGGGGGTAATATAATCCAATTTTTTGGAATTGGTTCTAAGGTTGTATTTCTAACTTTTATGAATCATTATTAACAAGTAAAACCTTTTAAAACCCTCTTAAAAAACCCTTGCTTGAATACAAAGGAGAAGAAATGAAATAATATGCATTAAAATGTGGTAAAATGGCATATAAAATGATTTTTACTTGTCTATCACTCTCCCAAGCTCCATGACATCCATTTGGTTTGTACTGTCACTTGTATGGATAGACCTAATACTATGTTTATTACAAGATTTGATGTATTTCATAGGTGTAGAAGGGGATTGATGAATAAGAACCATTGTGGGAGGTATATATGGAATTTTATAACTCCTTATACTCATTTATCATCTTATCTATGCATGGAAATATTTATTCTACATCATTCATTGTAGGTAGTCTCGAACTAGATAGTGATGAAATGAAGGGACTGCCTAAGTGTGAAGATGAGAAGAGTGATGTTGAATATTATTGAGGTCCATGATAAAAGAAAATGTAAAGAAAATCTAGTTGAATTTTATAACACCTCTACAATAAGTTTACATGAGTAGGTATAGGCCACATAAGTGACAAGTGTAGTCTTTGAGGCCTAAAAAGGTTAAAGAGTAGCTACTAGACAATGAATAATAAGTGGTGCGTGAAAGGCCATCCACTAGGGGGAGTATGAGGGATGTTACAATATTTTTTACACATTATCATGATAGTGAAAATGTGTCAAATATACCTATGTAATTTATAAACAATCAAGGGGCCTCATCATCAAACAAGGTAGTTTTAAGAAGGAAAATGAGTTAGGGTCCATTTTGGTAATCTTATTTCTTAATGAAAATGTAATATATTTGGTGTATCACCTCATTAGAATAGATTAATTTCAATTTAATTCTTCCCTATTCACCCCCAAGTGATTATTCTAGTGTAGTGTGTGATCTTAAGAGATAAATCAAGGGAGCTATCCCTTTAACCTAGAGGTTTACCTCTGCTATAGGCAACCAAGCCTAGAGGTAATCCAATGTTTCATTCAATCTAGAGAAGGATTGGAAAAAAATTTCTAGGGTGAAAGATTGAGTGACAACATGAAACATTTATCATAGAAATAGGATGGGAAAGACATACAACAAATATATTAACAAAGATAAACTAAGAAGATTGGATATATTTAAAAATAAGGATATTCAAAATGCATGTATTTCCCAATAAAAACAAGCGTAAAATCTTATTCTTAATCCCAACAAGGATTCACAACATAAATATTTCCTAATGTAGATTCAATAAAACTTATACACTAAACATTATGCCTTCATTTACTATTTAACAATAACATTTTAACAAATTGAAAGAACAAGAATAAAAATAGATTGACATACTTATGCATATCATTCACAAAAAATATTCATAGAAAAAAGTCATATAAATTACTTATGTATTGATTGTTCATGGGAATGTACATACAAATTCCTTCCTTCCATATTGTCAAAAATTCTCATACTGTCAAAAAACCAACTGGCAAAAAGCCAATTTAAACTAGTTGAATCACTTTACAAATGAGCCCCAAACGTGTATTTAAAGGTAAAAATGGGTGGTTACACTATGTAACCACTTTTTAGTAGATTGAAAAAGTATGTTAGTGAAAATGCAATACTTAAAACTTGTAAAATTATGTCAAGTAATTTGCACAACTTGCAAAAGTGAAATGACCATTTTACACAAATTAAAGCTTTCAAAAGAGTGTTGACATATTTTCACAACATGAAAAAATGAAATGACCAATTTTAATGACTAAAAAAATTTCATTGGTGTTTTTACACAATTTTCAAAAGTGTAATGGCTAATTTTCACAACTTGTAAAATTGACTTGATAGTTTTACACAACTTGAAAATTGTGAACTTCACCCTGTTTCTATAACCATGATTCTCTCCTTTATTTTAAAAGTTTAAAATGAAATATTTAAACTTGTATCCTTGAGGAAAAATGTTATTCATCAAATTATCTATACAACACATCAAACAAGAGTCAAGCTTGAGTTTAGATGCAAAATTTATGGCCCAAGGGAGATTGGACCTTGCTTGGAGACATTTGGAATTCTACCTTGCTTGAATAGCTATGGTTATCCCCCTTGATTTTAGAAATTAAATATGAAGTATTCTCGTCATGTGTCCTTAAGGATTTTTTTTTTCAGCAAATTACCTTTCCAACTCATCAAACAAGAGCCAAAACAAAGTTCAAATGTGAAAGTTATGGCCTAAGGGAGATTGAACCCTATTTTGGTAATGTTTTCTTGCTCAGTGTCATATTATGACCCCTTTGCTTGTATGTATGTTATATTATAACCCAACTAATTATAGGGGTGTCAAATTTCAACCCCTCTACTTATAGAGGTGTTGTATTTTGACCCCTCTACTTGTAGAGGTGTAATTCTCCCTCTCGATTTTAGCAGGTCAAGATGAATATTTTATAAAAAGTGTTTATAGTAAAATATCATCTCTTAGATTTGGCCTCTGCATTGGGACAAAAAAACAATAACTTTATGAGAAGTTTGATTTCACCTTAAATTTTGACTTTGGTACTAATAAGGTCAAATGCATTCTTGAATTCTCTCTTCTTTGCATCATAGTACTTAGACATTGTTAGGAATAACTCTAGACACCGAATTGAACTTGGAAAGGTAACTACCTAAGGTAGTCTAGTTTCATGAATTCTCTAATCATAATCTATTTTATGCAATGCATTTATTCTTTACTAAAATATTATAAGATCTATGAGCCCAAAGTTTATATCTATGCCTTCTTCTATCGAGGGACTTGAAGTTAACATTTGATGTGATCCAACTACCTCAAAGGAGAACAAGATGATTGAGTTGATATTTGATGAAATACTCATGTTTGGATGAAGAAATTCCATCGCAATGCCCCTATTTGTAACAACCTTACTAGGTTTTACTAGAATAGGGTAATTTTTTTAATATTAATCACACAAATTCAACTTAATATATTTCATCATGATGAAACCTAAATGGTGTGATATTTAAATATATACATTATTTTCAAAAAACCAATAAAAGGTCTATATCTAATCTATTTATCTAATGATCACAATACTAATAATATATCAAGAACATGTATAATACTGAATTATAGAAATAAAGATTGCATTAATTCATAAAAATATTTTTACAAATTTAGCCATGATTGATACAATATTAAAACTAATTGTTTTACGATACATATGAATGAAAAATTATAGTTTCAACAATAATAAATGTCTTAATAATAATATACAGTGATAAAAAGCTCCACAGAGTATGTGAGTCTCAATGAACTCATAGTATCCTTAAGTAATCTTAAGTGTAGTATCCAATTTAGTACTACTGTGAGGGGAGAGCATCATCTAAGTTTTTTTACAAACCAACCATGAACCATCGATCCCCCACACTATCTAACAATTAGGGAATGACTCTTCAGAGTTTTATGGATGGGTAGATAATGATGGTATGGAAATCTAAAGTGACAAACTAGAACCTGTGTGTTGTAAGATTACTAATACATGATGTATGCCATAAATAAACCTATTCTAACATGATATCATACAAACATGTAAACTAAGTCAAACATATGAAATGATAATGTTTAATTATAAACATTACTTTGGCCAAAGTTTTCATATAGTTATTGATCTCTAGGATTAATAAATTTCATACACACCACTCAATCGAATTACATCTTATCTATGTATTATTGGAACTAATTGAGTAAGTCAAATCTATCACACTACTTTTTTAGGGTCATTAATTTGATATTTGATTATATATAATAATATAAAAACTAGTAGATTCATAAATAATATTCTTTACTAGTAAATGTAAAATATGCTAAACATGAAAATATCAAATACATACATTTAGTCTGTCAAATGTAATGCAATGAATAATAAATCATATAATTTATTATAGAATAATAGATAGATTTCATAAATAGTTCTCAATAAATTCATACCATCTGAGTAAGAATTTTATCTAGACATCAAGTTACAAAATATTAACATGTAACAATAAATGTTATTTCATCCATCTAAATAACATTAATCAACAACTTATATCCTTATTTCTAGATACCTAAAGTATAATAGTAATCCATTCTAAAATAATCAATACATGGTTTATATTTAATCTTAAGTACAACATATCTAAATGTTCCATCAAACCATTAAACACACTTATAACTCAACCATGATAACTCAAATGACAAATGCACCCATATATATTTGTTATGTCATATAATGTTTAGAATCATTAGCTAAGTGTGTGTATATATATATTGTATACATAAATAATTTTTAACTATATCAATAGTTCATATGTATTTTGTATATTTATATACCAAATAAACACTCAGCTATGTATATAATAAAGTAAGTCCACAAACTACATAAATATGTTTAGTATATGTTATAATCCAATTAGACAAACTTCCATCCATTAAGCAGAGTGTCCCATATACTATATAATAAACTAAGGATTTTTAAAAATTCTTCACAATAAATATCAACTCCGAATAGTAGTACTTAGGCTATTTAATTTATCAATCTTACTCAGTATTCCATGGTTTATATAACAATATATATATATATATATATATATCCAAACTCAACTGACTGTATTATTCCATTTTCTTTATGTTGACAAACATAGTTTAATCAATTCATAGACCTATCAAATACTTATAAAATCACAGTCATAATGCATCTTATCCGAATGTATAAATGAGTTATATATATATATATATATATATATATATATATATATATATATATATATATATATATATATATATATATAACTCATTTATACATTCGGGATACGTCATAAAGGCTCATAGAGATTCTGGTCATAAATCTTTGTAAATAGGTCTCAAGAACATATGGATGTCTATATATAAAATACAATATACAATGAACCCATCCTAAGTTCCCTTAAGATAATCATGATCATTTGTATAAGGGTTTAAACTCAGAAAATCTTATGGAAAAGTTCATTTAATTTCCCTTCATACCATAATGTAAAATATATAGTGAGCCAAGTAAATACTCAGACATATAATAGTCATTGAAATGAATGTTTTATGACATATAAATAGTATAAAATAAGACCTATTTTTATTTAAAATAATTTCAAAAGCATATAACCAGTTGACTCCCCAAATTGATTCATATATATATATATATATATATATATATATATATATATATATATATATATATATATATATATATATATATATATATATATATATATGCCACAATATCTAATTGCATTGTGTGTGTGTGTACATACATGTACACACACACACACACACACACACACACACACACACACACACACACACACACACACACACACACACACACATCAAAGGTCAATGAAGTGATGTGTGTATATTTACATTTTTCCAAGTAAGTCATATAAATGAAATTTCTATGTTATTCTATCCAAAAAACATCATGCATAGTCGAACCTTGATTTTTGGGTTTTAATTATAACTTGAACTAATAATTCTTCAACTCAATTAAAAATTCAAATAATAAAAGAGATAATTCAAAATAATTTCAAATGATTAAATTTAGTTTATATAACCCCAGTCAAGCCTTCACATGGGTCAAATGAACCTAAGGTTTAAGTTTGACCCATTAAAAATATATAGACAATTCCCCATTATAATTTTCATAACTTATAATGTGTAAAGAACACAATGATGATTCTACCTCATACTAGGGTTTAACCATTTGGTTATCTTATGGAAACTAAAATTAGTTTTTCAAGCTAAAACCTAGGGTTCAATTTTGTATTAAATAAGCACACAAAATTCCTACCATTAAAAAACTCAGCATACAATGGTTTTGGCAATGAATTTATATACCATGGCTGTTTACCCAAGGTTTTAGGGTTATATGCTTGGTTTTGTGGATGGATGAGCCATCCATAGGGTTGAGCATTTAGCCCTCTTAATAATTTCATAAAAATGAAACAAACTAAAACCATTAGTAATATTACCATACTTAACAACTCACATAACATATGTATATGAATCTTAATAATGAAACCAACATGGTAACAAACACCAAATTGATAGAAATGGAACCTTTTCTCCAAATTCCTCCAAGTCTCTTCTTTCTCTCCATTCTGACATCCTCTACTATATTAGTCATGCCTACATAGGCCTCCTTTTCTTTATTCTATTCTCTTGCATGATATTTTCTTGCAACCAGAACTCCTCCTTCTCTGCCAAACTCCTTGTGTTATTTTTATGATTCCATGACTAAGTTGATGCATGGAATAACCAACAAAACTATCAATGATAACATAATTCCTTATGCACAAATCCCTAAAATTTAGTGATTATATTGCATAATGTCCTGTTAAAAATTTAACACCCAACTACATACTTAACCCTAATCTTGAATGTTCCAAAGATTAATAATATGATAATAATAATCCATTTAAACTTTTAAGCATAGAAACATTGACTTAACTTATTAATGAAGCAATCACCTTTCACAAAAATTCATTGAAACATTATAATTATTATAAAATGAATCAAATTTCACTACTAGTCACTAACACATCACCTAAACACAATGACTTCACCTAGTCATTAAATAATATAACCATTGTTAATAATATGAATATTATAACATTAGTCAAACACAAATCATTTTTAACACCATGATTATTTAATAATGCAATTTGAATTCTATAAAAGTCCTAATATTATTAACAATAATAACCCTCTATTCATGATATTAATAATCACCTTAACACACAAATCAAGTAAAGTAATAGAATCCCATCTACTACTATAACTATGTATACAAACAAAACACTATCATACTACACTCAACTATATACAAAGAAATCAGTGAGTCATGCTAAAACACACATATGAGTTCACTTATTAATCAAATCAACCTCATCATACGAGATAGACAAAGTATGATAATATAATTTATCACATAACTAGATCAATATAAGCATGAAATAACATTCATGGTCACAATAAAAAGCATATTATCAAATAAAGACATAATAAAAGCTATCTAATTCAAAAAATGAATATAAAATAATGTTATCTATTTGTGGTGTGTATGGGTTTTTAGTTTTTCTACTTGTCATCTCGTAACATCTCCATCTATGCTACCCTCTATGATGATTCCCTCCCTCTATCACATTTTGAGGGATGGATCTATCCTGCATCCACCTCAAAATAATGAATGTAGTTATCTTGAAACAATATAAAATCCATTATTTACAATTGTAAAAAACTAACAAACATGAACATCATGTATGCAATATACAAGTATAGCTAACTCCATAGTTAACAATTATGTAAATTAAGCAACATATAACTGTCCATAATTAACACATGAAATACAACTTAACTAAAATAATAATTAACCAATTAATAACCATAAAAATTCATGAATCAATAGTTTATTAGGTCTAGAGAGGAATCAGGATGTGGCACTATTAAAGATGAATTTTTTAAAGTGTGCAATCAAAAACCCTATTTTGGGGAAATTTTTAAATAGGGTTATCAAAGTTTGAGATGGTTTCTTCTAGGGGTATTAGACTCTGGGGGTTGTGAAAGCACACTTATTGGGTTTAGAGGGTAGTGAAAGCACACCTATCAAGGCATGATAGTTATGTTGACATAAGAGTTGGGATATTATTTGTTATGAGTAGAGGAGTGGGTTTTAGTGAATGTGCATGAAGATCATCTAGGATCTGATGGACATGTCTAAAATGGTTGTGGGTTCCAAAATTTATGACTACATTGACATCAAACTCTATGGGCGATGTCAACTCCACCATAAAAATTTGTGGATTGTGTTGGTAGGCTCTTCAGGATTTGATGAGTTTGATTATAATGACATTAGAATCTAGTAGGGTCTTTCAAACATTTTTAATTTAAAAAAAAAATATAAGGAATTTATTGATGCCTCTAAATGTATCATAGGTGTCCTTAGTGTTTAAAGAACACTTCTAATTTTAGAATTCTAGGAATTTAGAGCATGAGTAGCAGGTTTTGGCAACTTATGTTACTTGTGGTGAAATAGTGGTAGAGCAATGTTTAACTGTTCCACAATATTTATATTAATTGATGGTTGGGAGCCATCATGGACCAAATATTTTTAACGTGTAATTATTTATGCTAATACTAGTGAATTATGATCAAAGATTAAACTATAGATTAATCTAAATGGAAATTTGCAATGAAATCTAAACTAAAGTGATCTAGTTTAAAAAGAAACAAAAGAGAAGGGTAAGGACTAAATATAATAAGTGATTACTAATCTTATCCTCAAGTATTATGATAAATTTTAAATTACAACTGAGTATACATTTAACCAGTATATAGTGCAAAATAACATAAGTTCAAATTTCACTACAAACTAGGCAAACCTCCAATGATGATATAAAGAAGTATAAGTAAGAACTTAATTTACTTGAAATATTTTCTACCACACTCAAATAACATTTTCAAATTCTAATGTAGATCAAATAAAATGAAGTAAATTAAAACTCATTCAACTAATGTAGCATAAGCATAGATTAAAAACCCTATAATCAAAGATACAACTCAAAATTCATAGAAACTATTCAAGTTTAAGATTTAAGACTACCAATTGAGAGAAAAACCATATAGAAATTAACACAAAAAAACTTGGACAATATTTATAGAATTACTTGATTGTATTAACTTCTCAAAGTATACAAGTTTTGCTCAAAATTCTCTCCCTTTATAAAATGGTAGTACTGACTTTTATAAGAGGATAAGTTAGTATATCGATCAGTTTCAAGATATAAACGTACATGAAGCAAGGACAACTATTCTTTTCTAAAAAGTTATAGAATACATTTGATTTTCTAAACTAAACTGACCTAGAGGCAATATGATAACAAACTATCATATGCATTTACAAAAAGGATATTCTATTTTCAAAATATTACAAAGTTTTTACAAAATAGAATATCATTCAACTAATTGGCTCATGGGCCCTGCTCTTGAGAAATTTCTTATTGTTACTAGAGGATGTTCATATCCCTCTAGTGTTATTCATTAACCAACTCTAAAGCCATGGTTGGTTTGAAGAGATACTCTTCATCTTTGTCAACAAGCTCATTAAATTCTTTGTCATTTTTGATCATGGCCTCTTTGATGTTCTTGGACTCGATTATCCTTTCTCCTACATTAAGGATCATATTTAGGATCCTACTATTATCTACCTCATACTGGCCTTGGCTCTTATTTCTTATTTTTTGGGTCACCAAAGTAGCCCTATGTTTAAACTCATCATATTTGATGATGCCTAGGATAGTGGGTTGTGCAGGATCTTTGAACATTATCCCAAGGAGCTTTTCAATCCTCCCAATTAACTCATCATCCTTTAGGAGTCTCTCTAGTTATTATGAACATGCACTCAAACTTTGGATCTTTTCAAAAACAATTCCTAAAATTGCATTCAAATGTCCCAAGCTAATTGATTTAAACCCATGAATTTACCTTCCAACTTTGTTTTTAATTAACCTCATTATTTTATCCTGTGAAGCTTGCCATTGGGCTATTAGACCCTTGGTCACTGTGTTCTACTATGCCAATACACTTTACCTTAGTTTTATTATTTTTAATGCCTCAAACATGTCATATAAGGATTCATCTAAGAATGTGATCATTGCCTTAGGCACTAATAAGATAATCTGTGTCTTCAAATCCTCATTTTCTTTTTCTAGGTTGGATATTATTTGATTCATACCTCTAATGCCTACACTAACTTGAACTTAATGAGCCTCAAATAGTATTTCAATATCTTCTTCATGGATGGGAGTTCACCAGGCTACTACCCCTAATTAGAGTTAAGTCAACTAATGGCTCAACATTTTGAAATGTGAATTATTTAGTCCCTACCATGGCCTTTCTTATTATCACTCTCTCTAATCTATCTATCTTTGGATTGAATTGCATAATAGTGGTTGGTTTAGTGTACTTTAGAGGTTTAGGAGACTTTATCTGAGTACTACTTGATGCTCCTAGAGCATCCATCTACTTTCTATTTGACCCTAAAATACCCACTATTATTCTTTATTCCTCCTCCTTCATCAAAGCCTATATCCATGGCTTGATATCATCATGTACATCAATGTTAGTAGTCTTGGCTAGGGCCCATGAGTGGTGCCAAGTGGATATTTTATACACTCTTCCATAAATGAACTAATCAGGGATGATTGGTCCATAGATGGTTTATTCATCACTAAATAAGTTAACTTCACTTATGGGGTGAGTGAAAGTCAAATTTAGATTCTTTGATCTAATTGGGACCAATGCCAATTTTGCCTTTCTCTTATTTAATGGTGCCACTAGGACTAGGTCCAGGGAAACTTCTTTCCCTTTTGCTTCCTTAGCCTCCTCTATTTGGGCTTGTGCTTCCTCAACATATTCCTATTCTTCATTATACCTATACACCTTACCAAGGACCTTGAGGGCATCCTCCACTATCTCATCAGGCTAGAACACAATCATGTCTAGATATTCAATTGGAGATGTTGGTCTATCAAGAGGGATTGAGGATGATGGGCCCTCACCAAGTCTCTTTTCAATCTTATCTTTACCAAAATCTTATGTAATATATGCTTGGGGATATTTCCCTTCAACTTGTGGTTACTCTTGAGGGGGCCTTGATGTTTCAGGTAGAAAATGGTATTACAAAGGTCTTATTTTCCATATGTCACTTGGTGGTTTCTGATCACTGGCCAATCTATGCTCAAGTCTGTTGTTATGTCCCTTATCCTAGCCAATATTTATTTGAAATTATTTTCTTTAATATATATGGTGTCATGGACACCGAGTTGGTGTACATACACTAGCTTGGATAATTGATTGGATTTCAATTTTATGGAGATCGTGCCACTGGGGTCCCATATATTTAGATCATCAAGTTGAAATTTGAAAGATTCCCTATGCCTAGCCATAGTATTCACCTGATCCCAATTCTATAATATAGTTATACTAATGGTTAAAGGAAAAGAATGGAGGAGGCCTTTCCTCTTATCTTTTCACACTCTATCACACACCATTAAGAAGTTGGTATGTAATTTCTTGCTTTAGCAGCTTGATGGGAACATAGACAAGAAACTTATAAGGCTAGATCAAAATCCCTTTGGATACAACTAGATGTTTCCCATTAGTTCCAAATTTTTATTTATTAAAGGGCTTACCTTGGGCATAGGGATCACTATGATGGTTTATACCAAGGATGTATACACACAATCATACATGAATTGGTTTTTATGCCTATATTTTAATATGTGTAGCTTTGTATAGTGGTGGGAGATTGTAAATCTACCCTTAGGTGACTAGTTTTTGATATAAGGGATCTAGGTGGAGGCTAGCAAGGCATCTAATAGATAAGACATCATGAATAATTGATTACTATTTTTCTTATTAATGGCTATGAATTTCCATTCTAAATAGATGTTGATCATCTCTCCATTTGGGGGAGTGAGCACTTTCTCTACCATGAAGTAGATGTAAGACACCCAACTCTTGTTTACATAAGAAATTGAAGGGGATCTAGAGATTCTATCAATAGAGTCATGATTACCCTAACCCCCTCTATAAATTGGGTAATTGAGATGTTAACAATAGGGTCTCAGATCACATGGTTCCATTGGAGCAACCATGGCCTAAGGATGGTGCCTAGATCAATCTTGTTATTCCATTCCTTAATAGTGGGAAAATCCACTTGGGGTTTTGGAAGCTTGTAATAACTCTCTAAGGCTAATGGGGAAATGAATTCAATTCTTCTAAAGGTCCTTTCATGAATAATCCAAACCTAATCAATCCTATAGTCTTTAAAAATGGGAGCAAAGATGTCAATACAATAGATTACCTTTAGTTTGGTGATTACATGGTGGGGATTGGCCATTTGGACTACAACTAGGTCATAATACCTTTTGGTTACAGTGGCAATATGTTTTTCTTCTTTTGTCCTGGGCTTTATGTCTTTAATGGTCCAAAAGAGCTCAGACCAATTATTATTACCCGTGCTCAATGGAGCAGTGTCTAGGTCTATCCTTAAAGACCTTCCCTTCATTATCTGTAGATAAATATAACTTTGTCTCATCCCTATATTGTTGCCTTCAAGATGTCATGGCTTTTAAACTTTGAAAATTGCTTATTGTTGTGCTCCAAATGGTCTCTGGGTTAATTCCTTTGCTCAAATTGTAATTAAACTCTCTTCAACTTGATTGTGATCAATCTGAGCTCATATTAGGTCTTTTATGCAAGTTTGGTGTTCTTCTAAATATTTAATGATGATGGATTACTTAAGATTTAATGATGATGGATTACTTAGAATTTGGCTCATACATGCCTCAAATTTTATTTCAACCTTTGCCTTTATACATTTACATTTTTTAGCATAAAATATCTTCATTTTGTTGCTTTATGCATGCATGGTGCTTCTTTGGCATCTTATGGCACTTTTTGTGGAATTTTTCATAAATTCCTTCGAAGCACTAGCCGTTGGAATTTAAAAATTGCCTTTTTCTTTTCACCATTCAATCAATATCCAAGGATCAACATAGTCTATTAATAATGATCCAAGACTTCACATATCATTGGCCATATTTGAATTGAGCCTTGTGGTTATGCCACTTGGCACCTCCATGAAATTTCTAAAATCAATATCCTACAATAGTCACATATTGAATGTGCATCTTCCATGTGTTAAGCCCATGGGATCTTGTAGAATTATTGAATAGTCATTAGTGATCTCACATTATTGGATCAATAGGGCCTAACACAATGTGAGCCCTTGATCTTACAAGTTATAAGGACTTTAATTAGTGCATAGTCATAAAATAACTTAGGATAAAACATTTTAAGCTAAGTTTATTTCATGTTAATAGACACACCACAGACTTAGACTAAAATATTTTATGCTAAGTTTTGAAGCATAATATCAAGTGACCCCTCGAATGAAATAAAACATGTCCCTTTGTCTACGTAAAATTATTTGATGAGCTTGAATTTGATGGCCTCATGAATGTTAATGATGACCTCACAGACATTAATGATGGCCTCATGGACATCAATGATAGCCTCATGGATGTCAAATGACATTCATGAGAATATCAAATTTAAGATTGTGAAGTCCTTTAGGTTAAGCTTCATATGCAGGAGCACCATGTGGAAGATTCATGTGGCTTCCTAAGCATTTTAAATTTTTGATGTTATCTTATCTCCCTTGGATCTAAATTAGTGATTGACCATGAACCATGGATCATGATCTGGGAACTTGTATGTGATTGGCTCCTTTGATTAATTAAAGTCAAAAACCTAAGTTTCAAAATAAGGTCTTAGTATATTAAAATAGACAACAAGGCCTTATGATAAAACTTAGGATTAAGATTATATTTAATATTGGGGCCATCTAACCTTTGGGATTCCCTCACATTGTCCGATCTTTGGTTCTGCTTAAGCATAAGCCATTGGATTTGCAAAGAAGTGAGGTATTTAAGTTAGGACTCATGATGAAATCAGACTTAGGATAAAATTTTAATATTAAGGTCTCGTTCATGTTGATAAACATGAATGGGGCCTTAACATTAAGGTTTTAAGCTAAATAGGTAATAAAGGGGACCATGCTATAAAATTAAAAGGATCTTGCCAATCATAAATGTTAGACTTGATTAGAAATATAGGAAACAAAGGGGAAAAATAAAATGGACCAAGTAAAACTTTCAAGTTAAGGTTTGGTCATGTTAAAAAATATGATTAAGCCTTATCATGAAAATTAAACTTAAGTCCAAAGTAATTTAAAATGTTCCCACCAATTTGCTCCCACCAAATGTAAATTTGAACTAAGGGATTGAGTTAGGGTTTTTTGAAGGATAGCTTTTAGAAAATGAAGCATGAATAGATTTAATATATAAAATCTAAGCATGATCCATTAGCAAGAGCTCCATAAAAGTTGTATGTTTAAGACATGAAGATCAATTGTTAGCAACATTAGGCAAGCTCAAAGAAAAATCATAAATTAGTAATCCAACTTTATCAAAGTGGATGATCTTAAAATTCTAATAATGTTCAAAACATGCCATGGTTTTAGGGTTAAGGTTCAAAGTAACTCAAGGGTCCCAATTTTAAAAAATGGGGGTATGTTGACCTAAAAAATGGTGAATTCTAAGGGAAACATAGCAATATGTTAGATTCTAGAGACTCAAGTTCGGACAAATAACTAGGTCATCAACTCTACTTGGTCAATGCCATTATCTATATTAATTTATGGTTTAAACAAGCCTTGTACATGCATAATTGAGATCAAACATTAAGACATAACCTTGTTGTGTGTGTGGTTTGATTCCACTTACTATTTTCCATGGGATTCAAGGGCAACTTCCAAGTTTCATGTCTTTAATCACTAACACTGACTTGGATCATGTTTAGATATTCATGAAGAACCATGATTCTAGTTTAGGGAAGGCTTGGACAGTTCTCTACTTCTAGCTAGTTTTCCATAGCCCCAATAGAAATGCATTTGGATCCTCTCAAGGCCTTACTCCACTATCATCCAGGAATCCATAGCCCCGATAGAGATTACCAAAATCACCTATGCTTGAGAATATTTTGATTTTGCATTTCATTCTTATTTTTTTGTATTTTTAGATCTTTTATGATTTCATCAAGGTTGAGAACCAAGGTAGCTAGGTTTAAGGATTTGGTCAAGTTTTTGATCCTTAGAAAATCACCTATAGCTATAACCATTATCCCAAGAAAGAATGTTTGTTAAGTGAAATCATGATTGTGCCTCAATAGATTAAACTTTCATCCTACAAGTGCAAATCTTCTTAAAACCAAATTTAGGTCAAGATAATGTTTAAGATCTCATGGAGTAGTTGGCCTCTTCCATTGGTCTTTACTAGTTTCTTCAAATCATAACATTAGGCTCACATTTCAGACTCATGCTCAACACATGTATTAAGTTCATACCCACATCCTTAGACTTCCGAGTTTTAAGTAAACTAAATAAAATTTGAGATGAGGGTTTTCCAAAAGGACTTATTAGAAATAAGGAACAAGAAATAAAAACAAACACATAATATAAAGTAGCAAATCAAGAAATAAAAGGAAACAAACATATATATACATGCTTATGTACAAATAAGGGATAGTAATGAAAGATCTTAAAAAAAACTAACCTACCTATACTAATTCTAATTGATCTTACATGTTTATTCCATGAAGATCCCTAGTGGAGGAGCAACAGAGTAATGCTTGAGATATTTCCCATTAGAGGGAAGTGTGAATTCTTCTCCTTGAAGGTATTCTTTTCAAGTGTCTTTGCAATTTGATAAGGTCCAATCTATAGTGGTGTGAAATTGCCATGCTTCCCCTTGGGTTCAGATGCTTTGTCCCAAAGAAGGACCAAGTCTCCCTTTATGAACACCTTCACCTTTTAAATATTATCAAACAACCTCTTCACCATGGTTTGGTGCCTATTAAAGTTATCAAAAGCTTCTTCCTATGCATATTCCATCTATATGATGTCTAAAAGTCTTGAATTTGTAATCTCTTAGCCTTATTCCATATGCTCTTGCATAAATTTATATGCAAGTAGCTTGAAAGTGATAGGGAAGATAGGCTCTTGGCCATACACCAATATAAATGGTTATACCTTTAAGGCTTGCTTGATCCTTATCCTATCTACCCATAGGGCATACTTGAGATGCTTATGCCAAATCCTAGGCTTGTGTGCTTTAGACTTCTTGATTACTTTCAATAAGTTATTTTTGGTAGATTTAGACACTCTATTTCCTTAAGGATAATGGTTAGATGAAAAATTTATACAAATGCCATTATCATATGCCCAATCTATCATCTCTATGGATATAAATACATATCCATTGTCACACACCAAAGATTCTAGAATTTTAAATCTAGTACATATGTTCTCCTCCAAGAAACTAATCACTTCTTTAGTCCTACATTATTCAATGGCTACATATTCCGTATACTTTATGTAATAATTTATGGTGGTCAAGACATACTTATGACCTTCTAATGAATTAGGGTTAATTACCCATACAAAGTCTAACCCCCATTATGCAAAGGGTTTATCAATCATGACTAGTTGTAAAAGCATTTCTACCTTTGGATGCTTTGTTTTGAAGATATGACATGAATGACATTACCTTACATGCTTATAAGCATCTTTGAAAATAGCTAGCCAATAATAACCAACTTTGAGGATCTTGTGAGTTATGGTTCTCCTAAATGGATGTCCACTACCTAACTTCTCATAGAAGGTTCTCATGATCTGGGTAGCTTCTTCTTTTGAGACACATCTCAAGTAGACCCCTTCAAATTTATTTCTATATAAAACCCCATATTTGATCATATAGTGGGTTGCCTTAAGCCTTAAGGCCCTCTTTTTCTCCCTAGTTAGTCCTATAAGACAAATACCATTAATTAGAAATTGGATGATGGAATCATACCATTCATTAGATTGAAAGTTTTTCTAATTAACTTGCATGGTTCTTAGCTTAGGGATGGTATTAGAAATCATTTGAATTAAACCTTAACACCTTACCAGTTTTGAAATTTTCATTTCTATGTCATATTATTGCAAAAATAACATCCATTTACCTCTACATTCTTCAAGTTCATTATGGTTTAGCATGAACTTAATGGTAGGGTCAGGTAAAATAACATGTACCTTATTTATAAGGACATAGTGCCTAAATTTCTTCACTGCCTTAACAATTGCACATGCTTATTTATCAATCAATGATAATTTAACTTAATGTTCTTAAAGGTAGTACTCATGAAATTTATTAGGTGATCACACCCATAAATCTTCTAAGTTAAAACTACAACCATAGTATGGTCAGATGTAAAAGAATAGAGATACAAGTCCTTTGAAAAGTAAAGACTTATCATGATTGGAGCTTGACTAATTAATTATTTATGTCATTAAATGCCTTCCTAGATTCGTCATTCCATGAAACCTTAGAATACTTCTTTAGCATGTCATTCAATGGATTGATAATCTATGCAAAGCCAAAAACAAACTTTCTTACAAAGTTTATCTTACCAAAAATGATTTTAGCTCTTTTCAACTATTTGGAGGCTCTAGCTTAGATATAGTTTCCACTCTTTCAGGATCTATGGAGATCCCATCTTTAGTTATAATGTGGCCTAATAATTTTTCTTCAATAAAAAAAGTATTCTCTTCTTAGGGTTAAGGGAGATTCCATACCTTCTACATCTCTAAACTACTTATAAAGTGATCTTCCTTATTTTTAGAAAAAATGGTTAAATCACCCATTTATATAAATATACACTTACCAGTCAGACCCTAGAAATCATGGTCCATGGCCCTTTTAAAAGTAGGTCCTACATTTATCAATATAAAAGGCATTTTTTTGTATTCAAAGGTTTCCCATTTAGTTGTGAAGGTTGTCTCCATCCTATCTTCCTTATCCACCAACACCTAGTTGTAGCCTAAAAAACCACCAAGGAAAGACATCATGGTTGAACCTAAAATAATTTGTATTACCTGGTCAAGAGAAGGAAAAGGATAATTATCCTTTTTAGATGCTTTATTCAAGTTTTTAAAGTTAATACAAAGTCTAATTTCACCATTTTTCTTCTTAATTGGCACCAAATTGGCCACCCATGTAGAGTGCCTAATGGGAAATACAATTCTAGCATCTAACAATCTCTTAACCTCTTTGAAGATCATAATCTCTAGGACTAGGTTCACAGGTCTTTATTTCTACCTAAAGGGTTTAAAATTTTCTTTGAGAGGGATGGTATGAGTGATGACTCTTGGATCAAATATCTTCAAGTCATCATAAGACTAGGCTATGACATCCTTGTCTTATGTTAGTAACTCTTTAGATTTCTTATTTTTAGTAGTTATGCAGGCTTTTCCAACATTGAATAGTTGAGGTTGATCTTGAGGGCCAAGATAAAATACATTGTAATACTTCCCACTTACTTTAGGAATCTTAGAAACCTTAGCTAGCTTATCTTGATCAAACAACCTCTTTAAGGGAATCATCCCCTTAGGGATCTTATTATGATTCAACTGAATGACTTTACCATCAAAATTTCCTTCCCCACAAGTACTTTCATTAGTTTCATCAATAATCTAAGCCTTGAATGCTCCTAAACTAGTCATGAAGTTCAAGATTTGTTGATCATCACTAAAGACCTAAAAATGATTCACATTATCTGGGAGGATAAGATATCAATTTAATGCTAAAGTTGGGTAAGTCTTGGTCTAACTTTAGGTTGGCTGTAGAAGATGCCAACTAATCAGTAGCTTGGATTTCCTCTCTAGGGATGGAGACAATGTTAAAGGCATCAAAAGACTCAATTAGATCCTAGACCCTGAACTTATACCTCTTAAGGTATGAGATTTTGCATTGATATTTGACTCTAACCTGGTTGACCACTAGTTCTGAATCACCATAGACTATTAGTTCTTTGACTTTATTTTATATAGAAAATTACAAGCCTAAAATGAGGGCCTCATATTTAGCAAGGTTATTGGTCATGGGAATTGGAGCCTATAGAAAGCATAGTATTTCTTACCAATAGGGTCAATTAGAACAATGCCCACTTCAGATCCAACCTTACACTTATCACCATCAAAATATAGCTTCCATAGCCCAATCATAACATGAGTATTCTTAGGATCATGTACCTTTATAGTTTTTAGGTTGAAATCCCCTAAGTTTGAGTCAATTATGTTGACCCTTTTATTGACAACATTGTACTTAGTGATCATGTGATTCATTCTTGGCTCTCTTTCAACTCTGATCTAGTTTAGAACTCCTTTCTAAGGTAGCCATAAATATGAAAAATATATGGACATGTAGCCATTGAGAGCTTTGGTCCATTTCCTACTCAAAAGTAGTCCATATGCATTATGAATGTCAAAAACTTAGATATCAATAAATTATTATACTCTAGGCTCAGATGCCAATTACATATGGACATTTAATAATTATCCAACCACCTTGACCCTAGATTTGTCTAATTGGGTGATAACTCTATTAGACTTAATATGTGTCAAGCTACGTTATTTGCAAATACCTACTAGCATGATATTGGTGGATGCACTAGAATCCAATAAACAATTATGCAAATTCTTACCAAACATTCTAACTATAAGTAGGAAAGGAGAAGATTTTGCCTTCACTTTGTGTAAAGCCCCATTAACATTATCAACTTTGGGTGGTTTGTTGGATTTCTTTGATAATGATTCTAGAAAGAGATCCCTTTATTCCATGATCTGCTTTAATTCTATTAGGTGTGGACCCTGATTGTCTTCTAGGATCAGAGGTTAAAATTTTGATATTATTTAAGTTAGATTTGGATCCCATTCTTTGAATCCATTATGGAATGGTGGGTTTCAAGGGGGAAACCCCCCTTACGGGGTCCAAGGAGATGACCCCCTAGTGGGGGGTCTAGGGGATGTGCACCCCAAAATTTTTATATATTAAAATTACCTTGTTAAATTTTAATTTCATAGTCAATTTGGGTTATTAATTAAAGGTTTTTAGGTCTGATGATAGAGATTATGTTTAGGCATTTTTACCCTAAAATGTATTAATATATGGCTAAGATGTATGAGTGAAAAAATAATGAAATATTGTACATAGAGAGGAGGTGGAAAAGGTAGAGAGGTGTAACAGGGTTTGTTACAGGGTTTTATTTCTCCTTTATATTACTATAAATAATATACTAAACAAGTTTGGTGGATGTAACCCATCTTTGGTGAACCACGTTAAATCTGACATCTCCTATTATGTGCATGTTTATGTTTATTTTCTTAATTTTTGATTAATTCATTTCATAGTTTCTCATGTATTTGATTTGGGGATAGATATAGGTTTAATTTATCCTAACAAATTCATGAAATGTGATGTTATATTTTATCTTCTTCATGTATTCAATAATATTATAACTAGTCTTATTTTAAAAACTAGGAACATCAACATTATGCTTAGAGGTACTCCCTTTGGATGGTTCTGGATCATTGCTTGAAGAAGTGTTTGGAGGAGTTCCAAAGTTATTTGGAGGCATTGAGGTAGTCAAGGGATGCCTATGATCTCTATTCCTCAAAGGATAAGTATTTTATAGGAATTATTAAAAGGCCTAAATATCCTCAAGGACATCATCAGGTTGGTTGTCCTCTTGAAAAGGGAATTTAAATGATTCCGCCATGTTGACTCGATTAGATGATTTGGATCTCAAAGTACCTGCACCATTATCCTTATTAGGGACCACTTCAAATGTTTCTAACTCTTATTGAAATGTGTCAAAAGCTTTATAGAACTCAATGCAATCATTCTCACCATGTTTGGCTATGCGATTCACTCTATAATAATTAGACAAAGCAATGCTAGTAAGATTAATATCCATGGTTTTCTTGCTAGAACATGTTTCATTAGCCTTGTTTTTATAGAAATTATCTCTGTAAAACCTATTGTTAGGCCTATTAAACCTTTGGAATGAGAAGTTCCTACTAGATCTCTTTCCAATATTTCCAACTTATTTTTACAGTTGAAGGAAATTAGTGATTAACTTTTGGACCATTTTCAAGATAGATTCATTTTCATTCTTGGGAGTTTCAAAATTGTGAATCTGGTAGTTATTAGTACCAACAACTGGTACTAAATCTCTTTTATCACTTGTGTTGAATACATTAGTAGAATGATGAATCAAGAACCCTAGGTTTTGATTAGGATCAACATGACTCAAAGGAAATTGATTCATATTTTGGATTTTATTCAAGGTGGGAACATTCTGATTGTTGTTGGGGAGGATGTTTAGAGTAGGAAAATATGGGTTGATATTTGGGATATAGTAGGCCATTTATCCTTAGGACTGCATTTGATCACTGATGATCACTGCTTTAGAATAAGCCTTGGCTAATGAAGTTATATGTGGAAGAGATATTTTTAGGAATACAGAAGTCATAGGATCTACTACGTCCTTGTAGATTTCTAGAGCTAAAGCATCATTAGGATTATAAGGGTATATGGTACTACTATACATTTTATATAACCTAACATTAAAGGAACTTATGGGCTTGCTTACATCCCTCCTAATGGTGGTGAACTGGTGGCATATGACACATGGACTAATAATTTTGCTAAACTGATCTATGAAAACATTATTAAAATGATCCCAACTAGTAATATAATTATTAGTAAAATTGAGAAACCATTCATAAATATCATCTTTAAAAGTAAAGGGGAACAACCTACATGCTACATCTTCATGTATGACATTTAGTAAACTTAAACTAGCTTTGAAATATTTAATATTCTCTTCAACAGTTATAATACTAGTTGGACTAAATTTTGGCAAGTATTTCTCTAGATTATATGGGAGATCATGTACAACACCTAGCATGTTGATTCAAGATTATCCCAACCAAGCCATACTTGGGCAAAGGTTGAAGGCAAGGGTACCTTGAAGAGATGAATTTGGCAAAGATTTGGAATGTCTAAGCCTACCTTTATCTCACTTGGTTCTTTTATGGGCTTCCAACTCAAGAAAAGGTTTTGTTATCTCTGAGTGTGATCTTTTTTGAATCCTTGGTAATTCTATCTTTAATATTGAAGATCTTATTTGAAATACAATGTTTTAAGTTAATGTTTATAAATAACAAGGATTAAACTCACACATTAAGCTAATTTTGCAAATACTTGTATAAAGAATAGTAAAAGATGCTAACATTTAACTAAGTTAGCTCAAAGATGTGTCCAATTATGCAAATGTGATCAATATTTACACTTTTAAGATAAAATAAACTAAAATTTATGTAATATTTATCAACCTTTGATTAAAACAAGCCATTCTAACCTCAAATACTATGGATTCCTAGATATTAAGCTATCTTTACCAAAATAAAGCATCAAACCACAATAATTTTGATCTTTATCTAAAGGAAGCATAAAAATAGGTCAAAGACCACAAAAATCAATGATTTTATGATTTTGAGCAAAGAATTACACAAAAGTGCAAAGATAACACCAATATTAGATCAAGACACACTAAGACTAACCAATATTCAACCAATTCACAAAAATGGCCCTCCTTTTAATGCCAAAAAAAATTATTGATGCCTCTAAATGTATCACAAGTGTCCTTAGTGTTCAAAGAACAGTTTTCATTTTAGAATTCTGGGAATTCAGAGCATGAGTAGTAGGTTTTGGAAACTTATGTTACCTATGGTGAAATAGTGATATAGAAATTTTTAACTATTCCAATAAAATTATATTAATTGATGGTTGGACCATCATGGACCAAATATTTGTAAAGTTTAAGTATCTATGCTAATACTAGTGAATTATGATCAAATCTTAAACTACAGATTAATCTAAATGGACATTTACAATGAAATCTAGAAGCAAAAGAGAAGGGTAAAGCATAAATAGAATAAGTGATTACTTATCTTAGCCTCAAACAATATGACAAAGTTTTAATTACAATTGAGTATACATTTAACCAGTATATAGTGCAAAATATCATAAGCTCAGATTTCACTACACACTAGGCAAACCTCCAAGGAGGATATAAAGAAGTAAAAGCAATAACTAAATTTACTTTAAATATTTTATACCACAAACAAATAACATTTACACGTTCTAATGTAGAGCAAATAAAATGAAGTAAATTCAAGATCATTCAACTAATCTAACATAAGCACAAATTAACAACCCTGTAATTAAAGATGCAACTTAGAATTCATAGAAACTATTCAAGTTTAAGACTTAAGACTACCAATTGAGAGAAAATCCATATATAAATTGACATAAACAAAATTGGACAATCTTTATAGAATTACTTGATTGTATTAACTACTCAAAGTATACAAGTTTTGCTCAAAATTCTCTCCTTTTACAAAATGGTAGTACTACCTTGTATAGGAGGACAAGTTAGTATATCAGTTAGTTATAACATATAAACATACATGAAGTAAAGAAAACTATCCTTTTCTATAAATTTATAAAATATATTATCTTTTCCAAACTAAACTAACCTAAAAGTAATATGCTAACAAACTAGTATATGCCTTTACAAAAGAACATTCTATTTTCAAAATATTACAAAGTTTTTAAACAATAGAATATCATTCAACTAATTTTTTTGTGGGCCCTACTCTTGATAAATTTATTGATGTTACTAGAGGATGTTCATATCCCTCTGGTGTTTTTCATTAACTAGCTCTAAATCCATAGCCAATTTCAAGAGACACTCTTTTTCTTTGTCAGCAAGCTCATTCAATTCCCTATTATTTCCAATCATGGCCTCTTTGATGTTATTGGCCTCGGCTATACTTTATCTACATTAAGGGTCATATCTAGGATCCTACTATTATCTACCTTGGACTAGCCTTGACTCTTAGTTCTTATTTCTTGAGTCACCAAGGTAGCCTTATGTCTAAACTCATCATCTTTGATGATGCCTAATAGTGGGCTATGTAGGATATTTGAGAATTATCCCAAGGAGATTTTTAATCATCCCAATTAGATCCTCATCATTATTTAGGAGTATCTCTATTTTGTATGACCATGCACTCAAAATTTGTATCTTTTCAACAATAATTCCCATAATTGCATTCAAATGTCCTAAGCTAATTGATTTAAACATAGGAATTTGCCTTTTAACTCTGATGTTGATTAACCCCATTATTTTATCTTGTGAAGCTTTCCATTTGGATATTAGACCCTTGGCCACTCTGTTCTACTATGTCAATTCACTCTACCTTAGTTTTATTTATTTTAAGGCCTTATAAATATAATAAAAAGATTTATCTAGCAATTTAATCATTGCTTTAGGCACTGATAAGATAGTTTGTGTTTTCAAATCCTTAATTTCTTTCTCCAAGTTGGATATTATTTACTCCATAGATATAATTATTTCTCTAACATAAGTTGAATGAGCCTTAGGCTTTCAATATCTTCTTCATGGATGGGGAGTTCACCAGGCTATTTCCCCCCAACTGGAGTTAAGACTACAAATGGCTCAACCTTTTGAGATGTGAACTCTTCAATTCCCACCATGGCCTTTCTTGTTGTTACTCTCTCTAATCCAACTATCTCTAGATTGAATTTCATAGTAATATTTGGTTTAGTGTAATTTGTGTGAACTAATAATTTGACTCAAGAGAGGTGATTAGCATTTTGTTAGTCCTAAAATGAAAACAAATTGACAAAAACACACTAACTAGCATACATCTCTAGGCCTAGTTATTAGGGAGAGATTAGTTAATAAAACATGAATGAAACACACAACTAAAATGCAAAATAAACCTTATTTGGATGCTCTAAAATTCTTTTTATAGTGGCTTGCTTAGTTTGTGCTCATGAAGTCTACATTAATGAAAGCTTGGCTACTTCCATCTCTCCTTGGCACCTTATGTTTTTGGCTTGGCTTGGCTTGGATCAATATTTGGGCATAATAACACTAATTTTCATGAGGCTTTAGAACCAATTCAACATTATAGATTTGCATTATCCAAGCTTAACATTCATGTGGCAAGGCTTCTTATTTATAGAATTTTAGAATGGTTTGAGGATCAACCATGATTGCCCATCTCAAGATTGAGATGTGTGGCCATGGATAAATCCAATTATTAAATTCATTCTACAAATATCCCCATTAATATTTGGGATAGAGGGGCATTTAAGAGGCATGTGAGGCATGGGGTGGCTTGATTTAGATATTTGTGGCATAGGGATGCCTTCCTAAGGAATGAGGTTACCTGATGATGCAGATATTCAACATTCATTTCTAAAAATAAATTTTCATGGAATTCTTTATTAGACCTTAAGTAAAGTGGTGACAACATAATGATTTTCCCAAAGGTGGTTATAATCATTGAGAAACGCAAGTGGGATGGTGTATAATGATTTACCCATAGGTGGTTATAATCACTAGACCCTGATTATGGCAAACATGATTGATTAGCTGATTGATGATGGTAGTCTAATACAGAGGATAAAAATGAATTATGAAAAACTGCCAGTAAGGAGCTACTCATCTAAACTAAACAAAGGTTGAAATTATTTCATTTTTTAATTACTCTATATGGGATATGATTGGGATTGAATCAAGATGTCATTGCTAAAGGGATGCCAATATAACCATTATTGAATAGACTTCCTAAACCTAAGCTTTGTTGTAACACATGTCGATAGGCATTATGGTATAACATCTTGAGTGCTTTGTTGAAATATGCATAAGGAATGGTTTGTATAATCCAAAACTCAATAAAAAATAATGCACCAATGATAGAAACCATGATGCTAATGTAGATGTATGAATATGGATGGACTCAAGTGTAAGTGTGGGAAAGGAATCACCCGATGAATGCACATAGACTGAATCAAGGCAACAATATTGAAAGCAAATAAATAGACATACACACAAAATAATGAATAAATAGAGAAACAAAAGGGTTAATTTAAACCATACAAACATTACCCTTAGAAAATAGGTGACAACTTAACAAACTAACAAAATAAGGGAATAAAAGAAAAGGAAGGGGGTGGCCAAGCTGTCTTTGTATACACTAGGCAAGTGGATGCTATCTATTGTTCCCAAAATCTATCACTCATTTTTGGGGACAACATATCAACTATTTTGGTCCTACAGGCCAAAATTCTCTCTCCCCTTTTCAAAAAATGTTCTGAGCATTCAAGTTCTTCAATTATTTGAGCATTTTCAGTCAAGGGACTCATAGGTTCAACAAGTTCAACAAATTTAATAGGTGAGATCTCACAAAGGAACAAGTTCCAAACACTTAGGCATTTCAAGGCTAGTTCAACACCAATGTTCAATCAAAAGGTCCATCGGCATGCTTCAAACAAATGGAATTAACCATTGAACTGTTGAACCATTGAACCCCACTTCAAAGGTTCAAAGTTCAAAGGTATAGAAAGAGTTAAGTGCACAACAAGTTCAAATAAGTTCAACTACTTTGAAGAGTTCAATGAGTTTGAAGACTTTGGCAAGTTCAAAGTTTAACTGCTTTAAAAAGATCAAGTGGCTTTAAAAGACTTAAACAAAAGAAAACTTTGAAGAAGAAAGATTGAACCATTGAACCTTGAACCAAAAGAGTTTAAATTTCAAAGGTTCAACAAGTTTAATAAAGTTTGAGAAACTTATAAGAATAAAGGATTTGAAGAGATAAGAAAGAAATTTTGAACCGTTGAACTTTGAACTAAAAGAGTTCAAATTTCAAAGGTTCAACGAGTTCAACAGAAAAAAAAAGATCCAAAAAGTTTGAAGAACTAAAAGATTTAAAGTAAGAGAATGAACCATTGAACCCTGAACCAAAATGGTTCAAATTTAAAAGGTTCAAAGGTTCAAGGAATTTCAAAGTTTGAAAGGAAACTTTGAGCAAAGGAAGCAGAAGATTTCAGAGACAAGTTCAAAGAGATGGTTCAGCCAATTGAACCAAGGAGCCGATTGAACCAAGGAGCTAATAGGACCACCTGAACCATTGAACCATTGAACCAATGCACTCTCATGGTTCAAAGGTTCAAATTTCAACATGGTTCAAGTGACTATCGACCAGTGACATCCCTGTAGATGTTAAATTCAAGGTATCAAAATGCCCATTTATTTTCAAATGTGGCACAGACTTGAAAATAAACTCAGTGACTAGCCAAAGAAGAAGCTGAAGGATCCAGTAGAAAGTGAGAAGATAGCTTGAGAGCTTAGATCACCAAGAAAAGGAAAAAATACATGGTAAGGAAAGAGGGAAAGACTAGAAATATCTATGCAGGAGTTATTTCTAGTTGGTGAAATAATCCACTAGGTGGACATCAGAGAGCACGAGCACTCAAGGATGTGGCCTATTTTTCTCCATCAAGTAAAGGTGAAATGGACAGTTATGCAAATATCAGGAAGAGGACCAAGTGTCCCATACTTTGGAGGAGATATTTGAGATGAATTGACATGCCACAATTAAGGTTGATGCCCTGTTCCAACATGGCCCCTTGATAAAACTAAAAATGCATTCAAGGCATTGAATGTAGCATGGGCCATTTTGTGAAATAAAGTACCAAGTCTTTCTTGGATGATATATATTGTAATCTCTTATTTTATGCAAAGGAGATCTTTTTGTTATTAGAAGGAAAACTCTACCCAAATTAAAAGGTGTTATTGAGACTTTGAGCTCAAATTGTTAATCATATTTCATTATCTGAATGAGAAAGCAAGTGACCTTTTAGACTTTGTGCTGGAATAGATTGTGTTGTTAAGGAAATTGTTCTTATGTCTATTTTCTAAATGCATTCTTGTCCATTTAATTAAATAAGACTAGTGGAAGTAACCAAGAAGGTGTCCTAAAGTCGACTGTGGAAAGACTTTGTGCTGATACAATTGTATTTAGTGTGTTGATTTTCTATTTCTATTTAAAGGATTTTGGGATGACTTTGTGCCCCTATTATCCTTTATATTTCACTCTTTGGTAGTTGAGGGGGAGACTTTGTGATATACCTCATTCTGCTGGTTACTGCATCTAGTTACCGTTACTACCAGGAAGTCTTCCTCTGGTTTTCTGAACACCATTTTTGAAAGAAGAGAAATGCCTTCAGTAATTACCCAAGAATTTTTTTTTACTTTGTGAACATCATCTCTGAAAAAATTGAGATAGATGGTGTTATCCTACCCCTGAGTATTATTTTCAACTTATTTATAATATATATATATATATATATATATATATATATATATATATATATATATATATATATATATATATATACCACCTCATATTTAGAAGGAACTTCCCCTTGATGAGAGGAGAGATTTTTCCCCTTTTGATGTGGTCAAACTACACATTTGGCTGATAAATCTCCCTATGCTATGGTGGAAACACCTATTTTATGCATTAGTTGCTGGTGACAAAATATTCACCCAATAGTTTTTGGCGACTCCACTGGAGACACAACAATTTTACACAATTCAAAGCCTCAAGTTTTAGATTGAAGCATCACTTATGTCTTATCCATTATCATTATAGCCTTATCCATTTCCATTATATACTCTGAGCTGCAAAATTAGAGACACTAGAGATCGAGCATTTCATTTCAAAAGTTAATTCTCTACCAGCTCCATGCCAATAGTTTTTGGCGACTCTGATGGGTATCATTTTGTGTAGTTTGAAGCCTCAAGTTTCAACTTGAAGTAGTCTCTATCCTTATCCATTTTATCTTTACAATCTGGAAACTCCATGGTATATGAGAAACTAGAGATCTAAAGGTGTTGTTAACCCTATTTTTGAGTTAGTGCAGCAGAGCAATTTTGAGTTATTTCCTCCACAAACTCACCTTCAATGAACTAGAAGTCTTCCTCCTAACAAAATTAGGTCACCAATACAAGGCAAAGATTCTTTTTCCTCTACTATCAAAACTTTTCCTATACATACTCCACCCAAATTTGTTATCTCCCCTTCATAAGTCATACAATGGCAACTCAAGGCCCATGGGGTAACTCTTTTGGTCCACTCAATCTAACTCCACCTCTACATGAGCTACCTCACAGTTCCAAGAAGCATTTCCCTAAATTATATGGTGATGGGAGAGTTCATCCTGATGAACATATTTTATCCTTCAGCATAGACTATGGCATGATAGGTGTGGAGTATGAGGACATAACAGTCAGGTTGTTTGTAAAAACATTACAAGGCACTACTGTAGACTAGTTCTATCATCTGCAAGCCCAAACTATGACTGACTAGAACACCCTCAAATCCAAATTTGAAGCCAGGTTCAAGCCTGTTTAAGATGCGTATGCCCTACTAGCTCAGCACACACAAATGAAGAAAGAGCCTCACGAACCTATGAGGGACTTCATTGCCAAATTTGACAAGTTGAGGAATAGGATTCCTATAATTACTCAGTCGACAGCTAAGAATCTCAAATGTTTCTTCATCAACTCTTAGCTTCCTAAAGTGAGTTTCTTATTGAGATGGGCTGGCCACATAGACCTTGCTGCAGCTTAGGATTTGGCCACTGAGGTGGAAGATGATCTCATCTTAGCAGGGAAGATAAGGAGAAATCCTAACAGAGGTAAATCTTCTTCATCCTTTGAATATCCATCTACAAGCACCACTAATCCAATGGTGCAAAAGCTAGAAAATGAGTTACTAGCTCTCAAAAAGCAAATAGCACAAGGGATGTCTACCCCTCTTTCATACTGAGATATACCAAGGAGGACATTTCCCAATTAGTCATACTAAGCAATGCTACCAAGAATCAAGGGCAGCCAAATCACCTTTCTCTCCCACATGGGAAGCTTGTTATTGAAGCACCTCCAACCAATTCAGTAGTTGGATATCTTGAAACATAATTTGATATCTCTTTCTAGCCTAAATTGAACCAAGAAAATGATGTTGATCTCTTTGTAGAAGACTAGGAAGAATCAGTTCGCATCTCCAACATTGGTTTCTTAAATTACCAAGATGAACTTAGAAGTAAAGGTGAAGCAGTTGATGGATCATACACTATATACATCTGATCCCATAACCAGTCATCCCAACAAGCTGATAAGAAAAAAATAGAGGAGCATTCTCAACCAGTAATTTCAATTGCTAAATGGGAGACTACTCTACCTTTTCAATCAAAAGACCCAGTAATCACTGAAAAAGTAAGTACCCCAAATGTTCCTTCATCTTCTACTTTAAATTCATAGACCAGTACCACCCCTCTTAAAAACTAGAAGGATGAACTCCCTTCCTCTATTCCTAGTCCATTCCAATCATTTGACATAATCAACCATACTAAGAAGACCAAAAATCAAATGACTGAGTTTGAATATTTACAATCTAACCCTGAACAGTTGGAAAAGTTAGTTGAGTATGTATAGAATAAATCCATCCTTGCAGGACAAGATGTTAATAAGGTAACTCATGAGCCCCCAAGGAACATGTCCATCCCAAACAATCTTGTCATTACTCCTCCTACTACCCTAGGAAAATAGAGCCTTTTTATGTTTCTCTATTGATAAATGGTCACAAGCTGAGCAACTACATCATTGACTCAGGCACATCTGACAATGTCATGCCTACCAAAGTGGTAGAATCTCTTGGACTCACACTAACCAATACCTTTATGAGATGCTTCTCCATGGAGAACAAACAAGTGCCACTATTGGGACAAATCAAGGATGCCCAATTTGCATTTGTGGCATTCCTAGATAAGAGAATTAAGATGACAGTCCTGGTGGCCAACATCCCAGCCTCCTACAAAATTCTTCTTGAGCAAAATTTATGCAAGAATGTTGGTGGTGAGTTGAGTATGGACCTATCTGAAGTGTGGATCTTAGTCAAAGGTGTCATGTAGACATTGCTTCTTGAGAAGGAGGCAAAATATATTATCACCCAAACATTGGCCCCTGAAGCTCAAATTTTGTTTGAGTCTTCAGGAAGAGGTAACTTTTTCCTATCTACAGAGGATGTCCCTATTTCATCTAACGAAATTATTGTAGGTGATAATCCAAAAAATTTAGATAGGATAGTAGGAGAATTGGTAGATCTAAGTTTAGATGCAAAAGAATCCTCCCTCCCTAACTAGGAGGAATTTGAAAAAAGATCAGTTTTTGATAATGGCATATGGATTTTGGAATTTGATGGCTGCTATTCTTCTACTAGTGCTAGATCTAGGATTGTTCTAATATCTCTTCAAGGAGATATTTTTCCTTCTTCATACAAGTTGTAGTTCAGCAACACCAACAACACTACCGAGTATGGATCTCTGTTACTTGGGTTGAAGGCAACTCAAAATAGAGGTGTTAAAATCCTTCATGCTAAAGGAGATGTTGAATTGATGGTTTGTCAGGTGAGGAACCTGTGTCAAACCAAGAACAAAAGATTGTTCCATTACCGTAATCTGGTATGGGACTATATTGAAAGTTTTGATGCTTTCAATATATCTGCAGTACCATGAGAGCTTCATAATCATGCAAATTCATTTGCTGTCCTTGCAACCTTCATGGTTCCTCACCCTAATTTCAAAGATAATAGGTACACTACCAAATTGGTATTTTGACCAAGTGTACCTAATAAAGCTAACCCTTGGCAGGTGTTTGATGCTGACAATCAAATCATGTGCTTCACTGGACTAGAAGAGCAACAAGTTATGGTAGTGGACCATACTACTGCATGCCAAAGTTAGGAAAAGAAACTCTTCACCAAGAGAGCAAGGATTTATGGTTTTTAGATTGGAGACCACGTCTTGCCATGGGGAAAGAAAAGAGAACAAAAAGGAGTGCACAAAAAATGTGATTCTTGGTGGAGAGTTCCATTCACCCATCAATGATTATGGGGAGAAAATGGTTTCTTACTAGTTTATTAGGATGAAACACTATTTTCATTGCCTCACAGTGGGCAGCATCTGAAGCACTTCAATTATTGAAGTATCAGATAAGATTACATTGTATATATGTATATTTGTATAGTCTTTAGTTCTATTTTGTGCTTTTTTTTTTTTGGCATCTTTCTTTTTGGATAGCATGACTCCGTAGCCCAATGGCACACTTAAAAGCACTAGAGATTTTAGATTCTACTCCCTTCGATTTTTTTAAAAATTGATGGAAGTTCCCCAACTAGAGCTATCTATTATTTCCAAAATCTATCACTCATTTTTTGGGACAACATATCAACTATTTTGGTTATGTAGGCTAAAATTCTCTCTTCCCTTTTCAAAAAATGGTTTGAGCATTCAAGTTCTTCAATTATTCAAGCATTTTTAGTCAAGGGAATCGTAGGTTCAATGGGTTCAACAACATCAACATGTGAGCTCTCACAAAGGAACAAGTTCCAAACACTTAGGCATTTTAAGGCTGGTTCAATGTCGAAGTTTAATCAAAAGGTCCATTGGCAGGCTTTAAATAAATAGAATGAACCATTGAATTGTTGAACCATTGAACCCCACTTCAAAGGTTCAAATTTCAAAGGTTCAAAAAGAGTTAAGTGCTCAACAAGTTCAAAGAAGTTCAACTGCTTTGAAGAGTTCAATGAGTTTGAAGACTTCGGCAAGTTCAAAGTTCAACCACTTTGAAAAGTTCAAGTGGCTTTAAAAGACTTAAACAAAAGAAGACTTCAAATAAGAAAGATTGAAATGTTGAACCTTAAACCAAAAGAGTTCAAAGTTCAAAGCTTTAATGAGTTTAATAAAGTTTGAAAAAATTATAAGGATAAAGGATTTGAAGAGCTAAGAAAGAAAGGTTGAACTGTTGAACCTTGAACCAAAAGAGTTCAAAGTTCAAAGGTTTAACGAGTTCAACAGAAAAGAAAAGGATCCAAAAATTTTGAAGGACCAAAAGATTCAAAGTAAGAGAATGAACCATTGAACCTTGAACCAAAATGGTTCAAATTTCAAAGGTTTAAAGGTTCAAGGAATTTCAAATTTTGAAAGGAAGCTTCAAGCAAAGGAAGGAAGCCAAAGATTCTAGAGACAAGTTCGAAGAGATGGTTCAGCTGATTGAACCAAGGATCCGATTGAACTAAGGAGCCAATTGAACTAAGGAGCCAATTAAACCAAGGAGCTGATAGGACTGCCTAAACCATTGAACCATTAAACCAATGCACTCTCATGGTTTAAAGGTTCAAAGTTCAATGTGGTTCAAGTGAACAGTGACATCCCTGCAGACGTCAAATTCAAGGTAATAAAATGCCCATTTATTTTCAAATGTGGCACAAACCTAAAAACAAACTCAGTGACTAACCAAAGAAGAAGCCAAAGGAGCCAATAGAAAGTGAGAAGATAGCTTGAGATCTCTAATCACCAAGAAAAGGACAAAATATGTGGCAAGGAAAGAGGGAAAGACTAGAAATATCTGCGTAAGAGTTATTTCTAGTTAGTGAAATAGTCCACCAAGTGGACATCAAAGAGCACGAGCACTCAAGGACATGGCCTATTTTTATCCATCGAGTAAAGGAAAAATGGATAGCTGTGAAAATATTAGGAAGAGGACTAGGCAGCCCATACTTTGAAAGAGACATTTGAGATGAATTGACATGCCACAGTTAAGGTCGATGCCCTGTTCCAACATGGCCCCTTGACAGAATTAAATTGCATTCAAGGCATTAAATGTAGTATGGGACATTTTATGAAACAAAGTATCAAGTCTTTCTCAGCTGCTATATATTGTAATCTCTTATTTTATGCAAAGGAGATCTTTTTGTTATCAGAAGCAAAACTCTACCTAAATTGAAAGGCATTACTGAGACTTTGAGCTCAAATTTTTAATCATATTTCATTATTTAAATGAGAAAGCAAGTGACCTTTTAGACTTTGTGCTGGAATAACTTGTGTTGTTGAGAAAATTATTCTTATGTCTATTTCTTGAATGCATTCTTGTCCATTTAATTAAATAAGCAGGACTAGTGGAAGTAACTAGGAAGGTGTCCTAAAGCCGACTATGGAGAGACTTTGTGCTGCCACAATTATCTTTAGTGTGTTTATTTTTTATTTCTATTTAAAGGATCTTGGGATGACTTTGTGCCTCCATTATCCTTCATATTTCACTATTTCACAGTTGAGTGGGAGACTTTGTGCTACACGTCATTCTGGTAGTTACTGCGTCCAGTTACCGTTACTACTAGGAAGTCTTCCTCTAGTTTTCTGAACATCATTTCTAAAAGAAGAGAAATGCCTTCAGCAATTACCTAGGGAATTTTCCTTTACTTTGTGAAAATCATCTCTGAAAAAAGAGAGATGGATGGTGTTATCCTACACTTGAGTATTATTTTTAGCTTATATATATATATACCACCTCATATTTATAGGGAACCTCCCATTGATGAGAGGAGACATCTGTCCCCTTTTAATGTGGTCGACCTGAACATTTGGCTAATAAATCTCCCTATGCTATGGTGGAAACACCTATTTTGCCCATCAGTTAGCTGGTGACAAAATATTCACCCAACACTACCTACATAGTTCCATGCATGTAATATCCAACAAAATCTTCAGGCTAAATGTAGTTCTCCCAAGAAATGGGAAGAAAATGACAAATGATAAAAATAACATAATGGATGTGATAGAAGAATGGGAATGGTCTTGAAAAATGGCAAGTGCATGGGATAAAAGGCCAAAAATGATGGGGAAACTAAGGAATAAGTGATTTTCTTGTGAATTAGTAAGGGTTCCTAGAATCCTTAATGCAAAGAAGTGGTCAATGTTTTTATTTTTTCTAATAGTTTTACAAATGTTTTTGGAATTTTTAGAGTATCTCAACTTGTTCAAGAATGGTGAGACACTAAATGCTTCAAGCTCACAAAATGGTGAGAGTGTGGCTTAGGTTACTCAAAAAATGGTGAGAGCATTCAAACTTAACAATTTATTGAAAAATAGTGAGAGTGTTACTTAGATTTTTCACAAAATGGTGAGAGAATTCAAACTTAACAATTGCTCATAAAATAGAGAGAGAATTATTTAGGTTGCTCACAAAATGGTGAGAACATTCAAACTTAACAATTGATCATGAAATGGTAAGAACATGGTTGAAAGAGTGACTGAGCTAACCTTAACAAGTATCAAGCATTGCCTACATAGTCCTAGAGTAGGACCTCAAGTCACTATAGTTTTGCCTTCTAGCAAAGGAATCTGACTAGTGTAGTAGTCAATTCTAACAAGATAGGCATAGTTAGAATAAAGGCATAACATAACATAAGAAATGACAAGGTGGTATGTCAAGGCTCAATAAATAAGTATTTCCCCTAATTTACCCATAGGCAATTATAACTAAGACACAATAACATATATCAATGGTACTAATATTCCTATAGGTAGTTATAATTAGTAGCAAAACCAATGAGAAGAAAGGAACAACCAACGAAGGATGTAACTACTAAAACTTCTATCATATTGCTCTAAAAGACTACCTATACATGGAATGCTCAAAACAACTAATGAAACTAATTGGATTCACTGATGTTGAAAATGTAAAACTAATGGCAAAACCAAGGTCAAATAAGCTAGGTAGATAGGGTTCAAAACATGCTTGGTTGATAGAATGGAATGGTAGGATGGATACAAAAAAGGCTAAGAGGAATGATAAGAATGATATTTGTATAAAGAAGAATAGTGAGAAAATGGCATAACTAAAGTGGTCCTTATATAAAATACATCATAGCACTCAAGTATAGTACCACTTGAGGTGAATAATATTCATCAGCTCAGGAAGTTTATCTCCATCTAGTGTGGCTAGCTTGTATGCTCTTGATCTATAATCTGAAGTAGTGATGAAAGACCCTATCTAGTTTGGTTTATATTTACCTTTATGTTTCTTCTCAGCCATGGTATTATTTTATTTTTCTTTAAGAACAAGATTAGTAATTTCAAAGGTTCTATAATTGATGTACTGATTATAATGGCCTTTGAGTCAGTTTTGATATGCTTAAAGATTGTTGAGTGTAGCTGTGCACTTTTCATCAAGTAGGTCTATCTCTTATAGGTGAGCTACTTGATAGTCATGATCATCTAGATAATGCTAGAGATATATAAGTAAATATGTTAACTCAACCTTAGTAGGAAGTATGGATTTAGTACCATAAACAAGTGTGTATGAAGTGGCTCTTTTGGGGGTATGATGATTGGTATGATATGTACAAAGGGCATGGAATATTTAAAGGTGCCCATCACAATCAACATCATTGCCAATATTTTTGAGGATGTTAACATTTTTTTTGGATGCCTCAACCTAACCATTACTTTGAGGGTAATAATTCATATCAAAATGTTGTGTGGTGTTGTATTTGGCACATAACTTGTCAACATCTTTGTTCTTGAATGATCCTCCATTATCAGATATAATGTTAGAAGGTATACCGTAGCGACATATGAGATGGTTGAAAATGAATTTGGAAATCTATTTTCTAGTCACGTAAGTGAGGGGTATAGCTTTGACCCACTTAGTGAAATATTTAGTGGTGGTGAGGATATGTTTATAGCCATCTTAATATGTAGGATTAAGTTTTTTGATGAGGTTGAGTCCCTATGTAGCAAATGGCCATGGTGTCAGCATTGGTTTCAAAGTCTCAGCTAGGGCATGAATTAGATTAGCATGCCATTGAAATTTGTTGCACTTCTTTACATATACACCTACATCTACATACATCATGGTCTAATAATAATCATTATGCAAGTTCTTTTTGAATAGGAATATTCTACTAGAGTGGGATCCACATACCCCTTTGTGTACTTCTTGTAATGCTAGTGCAGATTTTGCTGAAGTTAAACAATGAAGTAGAGTTCCATCAAAACTATGGTGGTAGAAGGTGGGTCCCAATAAGGTATAGTGAGTGGTTTGGTGAATGAAGGATTTAGTTTATTTTTAAGATAGGTTAGGTGGTAAAAATTGGTCATGAAGGTAGTTGTAAAGGTCTGAGTACCAAATAGAATTAGGACCAATAATATTACAAATCATTGTGACAGTGGAAGGTGCATGAGCTGGTATGAAGAGGTTCTCAATGAGGAACTGATACTCTATAAATTTATCTATCTTCTAAATCAAAGATACAATAGTGGCCATAACATCTGTAGTTCTATTACTTTCCCTTGGTATATGCTAAAATTGGATATTTGTAATTTGTTATTTGAGAGTGTCAACCATAATTTTATAAGGAACCATCTTGTCATCTTTGGTCTGGAAATGGTCTGTGACCTAATTGATGATTAACTGAGAATCACCATAAAACTTGAGATGAGATATGTTCCATTTTATTTTCTAATGAATTCTTATAATAAGTGATTCATACTTGGCCATGTTGTTTGTACAAGGAATGTTGATTCTGAAAGACCTAAGAATTAAATCCCCCTGTGGTGTAATAAATAAGAGGCCTACCTTTGATCCATGTGTAGTAAATGACACATTAAAATAAAAATTATAATGTTGTTCTTCAAAAGGTATGTAAATTATGGTCATTATGGATTCATCAAGAAAGTGAAATGTGAGTGGCTTTATGTCTGAAACGGGTGCTTCAATAGGTTGAACTGTAAGGACCTATCCCTTGATTGCCTTCTAATTGACATACTCTATGTCAAAATCACTAATAATAATGATATATTTAGCCATTATACCTTATAAATCTATTTTATATAGTAGATAATTGAGTGGAACTAATTTTGAAATAACCATGGTCTTATTATTCAACATGTAGTGTCACAATTTTTGAGTTATGAACACCATAGCTAGACAGGGTTTTTCAATACGTGTATAGTTGTGTTCATACATGACCAATGTATGACTTAAGTATTATAATACATTCTCTTTCCAATTGTTATAATGTTGAGCTATAAATGCCCCCAAGGCACTATTTATAGCTGATAGGTACAATAAAAATGTTTTTCCTAGCACAAGGGGTAATAAAATAGGTGGATGCACTAGGTAATATTTTGGCTATTAAATTTTTTTTGACAATGATTCTCCCAATGGAATATAACTCCATTCTTTATAATATGTGTAAATAGATGGCACTTATCTACTAACTGAGATATGAAGCATCAGATTAACTGGACTTTACCCTGCGAACTTTAGAGTTGCTTCAAATTGGTGGGTGGTAGCATTTCTATTATAGCTTGGACTTTGGTCATATCAACTTTAATGAGTTTGTGAGAGATGATAGAGCCAAGTAGTTTGCCTGATGTTACACCAAATATACACTTCTTGAGATTTAAGTAGACTTTGTACTCACATAGTCTTTCAAATATCCTACATAGCATTGTTGGATGGTCAGCCCTAGTTTTAGATTTACCTAGTATATCATTGACATAGTCTTTAACAATATCATGCATCATATCATGGAATATGATGGTCATGGATATTTAATATGTGGCTCTATAATTATTAAGACCAAATGGCATTACCTAATAATATAATGTTCCCCATAGAGTGGTGAACACTATCTTATGTTGGTCTTCTGGTGCTATTCTGATTTGGTTGTATCCTAAAAAGTCATCCATTAATGAAAGAATTTCATAACCCATTTTGGCATCGATGATCATGTCAATGTTTGGTAATGGAAAGTCATCCTTAGGGTAAGTTTTGTTTATATCCCAAAAATTAGTATAAATTTTGATTCCTTCTATCTTTTTGTAAAAAAGTACAACATTAGATATCCACTTTGAGTAGTCAATGGATCAAATACATCCTAATTCTAAGAGTTTTTCCAACTCTTCCTTTAATAATACAACAATGCAAGGATGCATCTTGTATAAATTTTTCTTAATAGGTTTAACATCAAGATTCACCACAAGGTGATGTAAAACTAAGGTGGGGTCTAAATCGAGCATGTCAAAATAAGCCCATGCAAAGATATCTACAAATTCTCTCAATAGAGCTATAAAGACTTCATGATCCTCTTTAGTGAGAGACATGCCTAATTTTATTCTTTTGGGGTCTGTTGGAGTCTTGATTTTTACCTCTATTATATCTTCAATTGTAAGGGTTGAACTATCTTCTAAGATAGTAGGCAAAGACTTGAATTATTGGACTATATCAGGGTCTTTTGTTAGGACTTGCTCTTCAACTTCTCCTAGGCATGATGAATCTGAGTCCCCTAAAGGGAGATCTGGCTATGTGACAAAAATATTCAAAAACTCTTGAAGAATTTGATCACACACTTGTTATTGCTCAAAATTGAATTTAGATCCGTAAGTTCATCATTGGTGGCCTCTTGGTCTAAATTTGAAGAAGAATGAACAACCCCATATAATGGCACCTAAAACAGGTTTTCACCATTAGACTGGCCTTTTTCTTTAATTTTTACCTGGTTAAAAAGCACCTCGAAGAGGTTTTCACTTTGAGACCTTAATGTTTTACTTATTTTTTTTGTCACTCACTCTCTAAAATAGGCTTCAAGATCTAATGTGATTGAGAATATTAATTTATGATCTCCCAATGGAACATTGTCTCTAAGGCCTAGAAAATCATAGAATGCCTCATCATTTTGAAACTCATCACTGATAGACTAGCTTCTTATTTGTCCCAATATATCAGTTGGGGATAGTATAATGGTAATGGGTTGTGATGAATGACTAAGGTAAGGGTACAAATGACATTATGATTAAATAGGTTAGTCTCAACTAGGTTATAAAAGATAACGCTATGATCAAAATCTACTTCACTATCAACATCATCATCACTAGTCATCAGTGATGAAACTTGAATAAGATATGTGGGGTCACCCCCAAGAAATTTAAATCCAAGTCCATATGGTATTTTCTACTTAGTCATGGAAATTGGCTCCAAAATTCCTTGTTGGTTTAGTCAGAGGCCTCATCCTTCATAGTCTTAACTCTGCATGATCCTAATGGGAATATGATACTTTAAACATTTATAACAATTAGCTTGGTTGTCATTGTACAACCATGATCCATCCCCTTCAAGAGGGTCTAGTTCTAGGCTAGATGTTGGTACAAACATGACAGGTCCCTTATCTTTGTTATTTTGTTGCCAATGTATACATGGGGTAACTTTAGGTCATCCAAAGGTCTTTAGATTCTGAGGAAGATTAGAAATATGGAAGGTATCATGGGTCACATATTCCCCTGGGCTATTATTTGAAATGATGAAATGATTGGAAGCTTCAGGAGGTAGCATATGGGAAAGGGAATCCAAGGTATTAGGATCTATGCAATCATCCTATGGAGGATCAATAAGTATGGCCTTTCCTATATCTTACTTGGAACTTGGATTCATTTTGTATTGACATTTTTAGCTTTGAAACTTAGCCTTAAGGTGCTTACAGTGCTCATATGGGTGAAAATATCTTGGAATATTTACTTCCATCCCCAAGTGAGAGAACTGGATACATTGGTGCAACATTGATGGGACTACATGAATCTCATGTAACTAAGGCCTTCCTAGAAGCATATTATATGATAACTCAAGATCAAGCATATGGTAAAGTGTTTCATGGGTTAAAGGCCTAATGATAACTGGTAAGCTAATGGTGCCTTGTGATTCTCTCTCCTGATTATCATAGGCTTTGATAGTTATCATTTATGGATGGAGATATACCATTATGTACCCAAGAATCTTGATGAGCTTTAGAGACACTATGTTGAGGCTTGATCCATTATTTATAAGGACATGTTTCACTTTATGCTATTTTATATAAACTTATATGTATAATGGATTATTATGGAGTAAGCCAAGGGAAGACATATCACTTTGGTTAAATGTAACTTGTTGGGTTGGAGCTAGGTATCCAACCAAAGTTTGAAATTTATCAGGGGAAATGTCATTGGTAACACTAGATTAGTTTAATAACTCATTCAAAATGTTCTTATGGATTGTTGACATTTACAACAAATCTAAAATAAAGATTTGTGTTGGTGTCTTCTATAATTATTCCACAATATCAAACTTATTATCTTGGTCAATGGTGAATGGTTTATTTTGAGGTTGAAAAGTTGGTTGGATAATAGGCAAACTGGTAGATGGTTATGGGCTTGGAATAGTAATATTTGACCTTTGAGTTATGATTGCATAATCAAGATTAGATTTCAGACCTTCATTACTAACAAATGGTGGGAATGGTGTGGGACTAGATAGGACAAGTCTCGATTATCAGTGCACTTGTATGTGGTCATGTGGAAAGGGTGAGTTATCAGTATAATGTCCAAAAGTGGAAGTCTTGATTTGTTGGTTCATCTGTGTGTGGTCCCAAGTTAAATAAGGATTATCCATGCAATTTGGTTGAGTGATATTATTTATCAATGGTCTAGATTGATTAGTGCTTGGTATAGGATTAATGGAGATGGTATTAATGCTACCCCTTATAATATGACCTACAACCCTATTGTTATCATGTGCAACTTCATGGTAGTTTTATTGGTTATTACCATTCTGACCTTGGTTTTTTCCATTGTTTTGATGTTATGGGTTTCTCTATTGATTTTTCTAGTTCTATTGATTTGGCCTTTGATTATGATACTATTGATTTTGTTGTTACACCAGCTAGTGTTATTGTTGTTGTTGATTATTATGTCATTGTTGGGTGTTATGTTGGGGAAAGGGGCTTTGATAAATCCCAAGAGTTTGATTGGATGTGGAAGAAACATTATCCAATGTTATCTCCCCATTTTCCAATATATTCTTAATCAAATGATTGATTTGCACACATATTCATAAATTATGCTCATTGACATGATGATATTCAAAAAATTCATTTTCATGGTACCAATAAAAAATGAATGTCTTGTTTGCAAAATATAGATTCAATGGGCTCTCTAAGGCCACTAAAGACATGATGTGTATGCATAGTTCTCCTTACAGAAGGGTTTTGTAATGGCAAATTTTGTTGCACTTATTTCATGGGTCTTGGTTATTATACTTGAAGTGTTGGTTGAAGAGGTTGTCATGTAGGAGTAAGCTGAAAAGGTGGAACAGATGGTGTTTGCACTGTTTGGACATGATGTAACTTAGTTACTCTATTTCCCATAACATTCCTATTGTGGTTGAATTGCTTGGATCTTTTTTGGTTACTGGCATATGTCAATTGTGATGCTTGTGCTAGGATTAGATGTTGGTTTTGGTCACTTCCCTGATTGGTACATTGATTCTAATTAGTTAAATTAAGCTTGATGACTCCTTTATTAATGAATGCCCACTCGATCAACAAACCTTTCTCAATGATAGGCTATCTCACTATGTACATTTTTAGTGAACATAATGGCTAATTGTTTATCTATTAAACTATGAGTGAATCAGCTAACAAGTGCTCTCCATCATTGTAGATAGCTTGTAAAACTTTCACTAGCCTTTTGCTTTACTTGTGTCAAGTCGACCAATGAAATATCATACTCAAGATTATAAGAAAAGTGTTGCATAAACTTATTTGAAAGGTCATCAAAATTAGTTACTAAATTTTTAGGCAACTTTGAAAACCACTCCAAGGCTTATCCAACTAAGCTCCTTGGAAACAACAACAAGAGGTATATATCACTATATGCCATTGGCTGGCATACGACAAAGAACTCAATTAAATGGGCTTTTGGGTCACCTTTCCCCTTGTATTTATCAAAATTTGGGGACTCATATCTTGGAGGACATGGAATCTATAAGTACTCCATATTAAAAGGATAGGAACACACACTGTCCAACTTAAATTTTTAATATATTTCCCTAATTGGATGGCCACAATTACATCTTTCATCTATTATAATTCTTGCTCTAGGAAACTTATGGGAATATTGGTCTGGGTAGGTGGTTAGGTGGTCACAAGTGACGTACTTAGACTAGGGTATAATGGAGATATTTTCTAGGGTATGATGGATTGGTTGGGGAATGAACCAAGAATACACATACACAAATTAATATGTTCTTGAAAGGGCACATTTGTTTGTGTGATATTCTGGTTCAGATTGGCTATAAAGGTTTGATTTTGAGGATTTTGTGATTGGGATGGAGGGATGTAACCATATTATGTCTACTGTGGTTGAAAAGGGACATGTTACTAACTAATCAAACCTTGTTGTTGAGTAGGAACTTGTAAACCAAGACCCTACTTTTAAATAAGTAACACATTTTGAGCTAAAGGTAGATATAGCCCAATATGTATTTGAGAAATATTAGAACATCCTTATTACACAAATCCATATTAAGAAGTTGATGTTTATTAGATATTTGGAACCTATCACTGACCAATAGTTATATGATGTTGGTTAGACATCACTTGGTTTTGAATTGACACACTAGGTCGTGATTAGAGAGGTATATTTGTTACTACTTGATGAGGTGGAACATTAGTTGCCCCTTGTTGGGATATCAATATGTTCAACCTCTACTACATTGGTATATTTATCTGTGCTTATTATTTTTAAATGCTACTCATCCCTTTTTGAGGAGGAATAGGATTCATCACATTATGTTGTTGAGGCACTGCACTGGGCATTGACTGACTACCTAATCCTATTGGTTGCATAATTGATGAAGTGACTGGTTGAGGATTAGTAGTAGTTGGTTGATATTGGGATGTATAAACTCCCATTCCTTGGTATGAAGATCCACTCATGGTATTTTCTATAGGAACATGTTTTAACTAGTCTTTTGCATATTAACACCACTTTGATTTTGATTGGATGTTGTTTGCGCATTATACACTATGTTTTACTCATTGTTCTATGTAGAAGCAAAAGACACCTCTTCAATAACTAGCATATGCAATAAATTTTATATTGAAGTACTTTGAATTAGTGGGTTTGAAATTTTATTGTATTGAACATTTAACTCTATCAAAACTCTTATTGAAGGAACTAAGTCAATAAAAGGTTTATTCACCACGGTCATCTAATTGAAATTGTGTGCTAGATTCAGGTAGGTTTGATAAACTATCTAAATTTCATTAAAGTGGTCTTCCATGCAATTCTATCTTTTCTTAGGCATATAAGGGTCCTAATATGTGGTTTGGATTAGAGTTCAAGGATTTATAGAAGAAGCTTGTTGACTAAACAATATGTTGTGAGGCATTCTTACTAGACTTGGTAAAATTTCATGGGGGAAATTTGCTAGAAAATTGGCCCTTACTTCTATGGCTCTAACCAAAATATCATCTTGGTTCTCTAATAGATGATTCTCAAAAAAGTAAGGATCATACATGGGAGGTGAATTAATGGAGTATGGTTGTTGAGGAAAAGGCTCTTCAACAGTAGATATCATAGTTATGTATTGTGCAGTTTACTCTTGGTCCTATTCTAAATATGGTGGTGTATTAACCAAATAGTTATCTAATGGATCTTGGTTTTGTACCCCTATTTGAGTACCATAAGATGGATAAGGATCCATATCATAAGTGACATGATCTACGTATGGGTCTTATATCATTTATTCTTGCACAACCACATTACTAATCCTTGAATTGTACATGAGTCCACTACGAGTGTAGGAATACATGTTAGGATTCATAGTAAATGTTTTGCAATGGAAAAGGAAGAGAGTTTTACAAACTCTAAAAAGATGTTCAAACCTTGGTCTAGATTCATCAAAAATAAGGAAAGGTTTATGTAATGACTTGTGATAAAACAAGATAATGCTAAGTATCTAATGTTACACATCTTTATACAAAAATTTTAAGTAAATGGACCAAAAATCAAAATGCCAAACTCTAAAGTTGAATTATTTCAAATTAGTCTAATTTAGGAAATAAATAGTTGTTAGGTCTTTTGGCCAAATGTGGCATCAAAAACTAGGCTCAAACAAGGCATGTGCTAGGACTCTTGGCCAAACGACATCAAAATCTAGACTTTAAAAATAGATGAAATTTTAATCTAATGGCTTTGAAACACTTCTAATAAAAACTAGGCATATGACTTGTGGACATAAAATCAATCAAATAAGTATAAAGCATGAAACAAAAGGCACTTTAGGGATAGTTTGTCTTTATAAAAATAATGGTATAAATCTTGATTATTTTGACAAATAGGCTAGAAAAATGTGAATGACATAACTATGCTAGAAAAATATTCACAAAGGTATACTCAGATTGGTTTGAAAAATGTATAAAATCTTGAAATCTATGCAAAAGGTGTCTATGAAAAAATGCTTGAAAGGATTTGGGTAGATTAATCACGTTGAACTAATTAAAAGATGGCACAAAATGCTTGATTCAAAAACTCCCTAAGACAAAGATGGTTTCACATAGATTTGACAACATAACACTACCTTTCTTAACTCAAAATGTTACAGTGCATAGACTCAAAGTGCAAGTGTTTAACACAAAATGACTTAAGTCTATCAAGTGGTGATAATTATTTTAATGTCTTAAAAGGTCTTCAACCCAAATTAGAAATTTAACCTAAGTTCCCTCAAGTTTAGTGCAAATGGTGAACCCACTTAACACATCAACTCTATGAACTTATGAAGGTGAAATTTCAAATTTAAGATATAAATGAAGGACTTAAACAATGTTTGGTAGAAGTCTAAACTCAACTAGGTAGTATAACTATACCAAAGTGGATGATATGACTCTAAGTTTTGATGAACTTTGAATAAGGAAAATTGATAATCATGTGGGTAGCATAACACCTCTTTTTTCAAAGGAAAATTAGGACTATGTGTTTGGTTTGTATTATTTTCTCACATCAAGTTTTAACTCTAAACAAGACTTTAATCTAGGACAAAATTAACTAATTAATCACCATTAGATCCTAAATTGACAAGGTTGCTTGGTATTATTGGAATCCATCAATATATGTCATTTGAGAGGATTTTTAAGTGTCCATCTAAAATTAAAATGCACATTATATAGTAGGGTTTTTACACCCCACTTCTCTCAAATGATAGTACTATGACATGGACCTTCAGGCACACCTTGCACCAACAACACTTCTATGACAAATGGGGATTTGTCTAAGATCTACAAGTTTTTGAATGTCTAGGGGGATCAATTGCATAATGATTTTCACGTCAAATAATACAAAATAAAAACATGGAAACTGGGTATCCATGGTACTTGTATTGTTGAAAAAAGGTTTAATCCTTTTTGAAACCACTACATCCTACTATTTTCTCAATGTAGTATGATGTCCAAAGTGCAGATACATCTCATGTGCAACTCTAACACTATAAAGTGGTTTAACCACTTAAACCTCTAATCCTAGTGTGAGTGGGTGAAGTTAGTGTCAAGAGGTGAAACCTTGATCAAATCTTCCCTAAATAACTCATGAGAGGTAATCCCCCTCACAAGCCAAGATGCAATGAAATGAAAGACATAAAAAGAAAGACTTTAGATTCATTTTTAAGGTCACCCAAACTATGATGAGTTTTTAGGGAGTGCTTTAGATGATATTCTTTCTAAGCCTTGGACTAGGATTTTTTCAATAAGGATGGTGATTTTGATTTCAAGGGTTCCCTAAAGGGTACAAATAGAAGAGCATACATGCGTAAACCTTCATTTTTCCAAACAAGTTATAATTTAAACAACTATTGAAAACAAAAATTGACAAGTGTGTTAAATTTTAAAACTCAAATGAAAAATGAGATGATGTTCTTTTGACCCCTTGGTCTTAAGTTATAACTTTGAAAGTCTAACTATCAAAATATTTCACTTAAGCATCTAAAATTTTCATTAAGCACCAAACAAATGTTCCTAATTCATTTTAAAGCATGCAAAAGATGTCTAAATAACATGTTTTAACAAATTTAGAGTCTGTCAGTTACCTGTCTACCCTCAAGGAATCACCCCAAAAACAAATGTGTTAGATTAGAAACATTTAAAGATATTTTCAAAATTTTATGAAAAATCTATGTAAATTGAAGCTAAATTAATATTAGATTCTAAAAATTTGGAAGAAAACATGTTTAAAAAAATAAATCATAAAAAGTGAAGTTTGTATGACCCTAAACCAAGCATTTTAAAATGGCCTATTAGCTCTCAGGTTTGTGTTTTTAAGAAAACCATCGTGATCATCAATGGTTATACCTAATTATTGATAATTATATCTAACCATAAATGGCTTAAAATAACCATCAGTGGTTGTAGTGATCCTCAACAGTTGCAGTAACCGTCAATGGTTTACTGTATAAACCCATGACAAATAAAAATGGAAAAATAAAGTTATAAAATAAAATTTCAAGAGTTTTAATAATCCAAATGAATATTTTAAAGTTGAATTATGATATTATTCATGTGTGGTATATGTTTGGTCCCACTGGGCATGCCATTATGTGAACTAAGAATTTGATTCAAGAGAGGTGATTAGTATTGTGTTGGTCCTAAAATGAAAATAAATTTATAAAGCCATACTAACTAGCATACATATCTTGGCCTAGTTATATGAGAGAGTTTAGTTAACAAAAAATGAATGAAACACACAACTAAAATGGAAAAAAAACCTTCTTTTACCTTCCTTAGATGCTCTAAAATGCTTGTTGTAGTGGCTTACTCAGTTTGTGCTCATGAAGTCTACATCAATAGAAGATTGGCTAACTCTATCTCTCCTTGGCACCTTATGTCTTTGGATTGGCTTGGCTTGGATCAATATTTTGGCATAATAACACTAAATTTCATGATGATTTGGAACCAATTCAACATTATAACTTTACATTATCCAAGCTTAAAATTCATGTGTCAAGGCTTCTTATTTATAGAATTTTGGAATGGTTTGAGGATCAACCATGACCATCCATATCAAGATTGAGATGTGTGGACATGGATAAATCCAACTATTAAATTCATTCTACAAATATAAAGATTAATATTTTGGATAGAGGGTCCTTTAAGAGGCATGGGTTGGCTTGATTCAGATATTTGTGGCATTTATGGCCTAGGGATGCTTTTCCAAGGAATGAGGTCACCTGATGATGCAGATATTCAACATTCATTTCTAAAAAAAAGTTTTCAACAAGTTTCCATGGAATTAATAATTAGGCCTTAATTTGGTTTAATTAGCTCTTAAATATGATTAAACACTTTGATGCAAACCTTACTCAAATTGACCAAAATGTCTTGCTATTGGTCCAAAATTTGATTGGATTAAAATTAGGATACGATGTCAGATGCATTAGGTCCTCCATACCATTTAGGATGTTTTCAACACCAAATAAGAAAGGCACATGTCTTGTGTAAGTTATTTTGATAAAAAAGAGCAATCCAGAGCACCCATGCATAAATTAGTATTTTGACTCAAAATGATCTGATCAAAGTTAGCTAGCCCATAAATTACATTACCCTATTTAATGATACCCTAGAAAATATTGGAAATTGAATATAAAAATTTCAACTCTTTTAATGCATTTTAGTATTTTAAAGCCAAATTGTGCACTTTGGTAGAAATTTGTCAAAATCCTAGTTAGAGGTTATCGATGGCCAAATTTAGGTGTCTATACTTTGGAGGTTCAAGAACCTCTATCTAGGTACTATTTGATGCTCTTAGAGCATCCATATGATTTATATTTAACCATATAGTATTCAATATTCTTATTTATTCCTCATCCTTTATCAAAGCCTATATCCATGTCTTGATATCATCATGTACATCAATGTTAATAGTCTTGGTCAGGGCCCATGAGTGGTGCCAAGTGGGTATCTTCTGCTCTTTTCCATAGATGAACCAATTAGGGATGATTAGTCTATGGATGGTTATTCATCACTAAATAATTTAAATTCACTCATGGGGTGAGTGTAAGTTAACTTTGGATTCTTTGATCCAACTAGGACCATTGCCAATTCTGCCTTTCTCTTCTTAAATGGTGTCACTAAAACTAGGTCCAGGGTAACTTCTTTCCTATTTTCTTCCTCAACTTCTTCTATTTGAGCTTGTTCTTCCTCAACATGTTCCTCTTTTCCATCAGACCCATACGCCTCAACAGGGACATTGAGGTCATCCTCCACTATCTCATATAGCTATAGGATTATCATGTATAGGTATTCAACTAGAGATAATGGTCTATTAGGAGGGACTGAGGATGATGGGCCCTCAACAAGTCTCTTTTCCATATTATATTTATTAGGACCTTATATAATCTATGTTTGGGGTTTTTTCCCTTCCACTTGTGGTTGCTCTTGAGGGTGCCTTGACAGTCTAGGCAACAAATGTTATTGTAAAGGTCCCATTTTCCATATGTCACCTGGTGGCTCTTGATCACTGGTCAGTCTATGCTCAAGTATGATGTTATGTCCCTTGATCTTAGCCAATATTTATTCAAAATTATTTTCTTTGATATGTATGGTGTCATGGACATTGAGTTGGTGCACATACACTAGCTTAGACAATTGATTGGATTTCAAGTGTGTGGAGACCATGCCATTAAGGTCCCACATCTTTAGCTTATCAAGTTGCAATTTGAAAGATTACTTATGCTTGGCTACAATATTCACCTGATCCTAATTCTGTAATATAGTTTTATCAATGGTTAAAGGAAAAGAATGGAGGAGGAATTTACTCTTGTCTTTATACACTCTATCCACACCTTTAAGAAGTTGGTATGCAATTTATTGCTCTATCAGCTTGATGGGAACATAGACAGGCAACCTATAATGTTAGATCAAAATCCTTTCAATTATGGTCACTATATAATTTGGATACAACCATAAGTATCCCATTATCTCCACATATTTATTGATTAGAAGGTTTAACCTAGACATAGGGATCCTTGTGATGACTTCTACCAAGGATGGATACACATAGTCATAGATGAATTGGATGTTATGCCTATATTTGAATATGTGTAGTTTTGAATAGTGGTGGGAGACTATAAATCTGCCCCCAAGTGACCAGTTTTTGGTATAAGAGATCTGGGTGGAGGATAGCAAGGCATCTAATAGATAGGAAATCATGAAGAATTGGTTACTAGTTTTCTTCTTAATGGATTTGAATTGTCATTCTAAATATATGTTGATCATCTTTCCAATTAGGGGAGTGAGCACTTTATCTACCATGAAGTAGATGTAAGGTGCCTAAATTTTATTAGCATAAGTGGTTGAAGGGGTTCTAAAGATTATATTCAATACAATCATGATTAACCTAACCCCTCTCTAAATTGGGAAACTATAATGTCACCAACAGGGTCTCAAATCACATGATTCCCTTCAAGCAACCATGGCCTAAGGATGGTGTCTAGATCATTCTTACCAATTTATTCTTTAATAGTGGGTAAATCCACTTAGGGTTTTGGAATCTTGTAATAACTCTCAAAGGTAAATGGGGAAATGAATGCAGTTATTCTAAATGTCCTTTCATGAATAATCCAACCCTACTTAATCCTAAAATCATTAAAAGTGGGAACAAGGATGTCAATGCAGTGGATTATCTCTGGTTTGGTGGTTACATGGTGGATATTAGCCATTTGGACTACAACTAGGTTGTAATACCTTCTAGTTATAGTGGTAATGTTATATTCTTCTTTTTTAATGGGATACTATATTCAATGGTACAAAATAGATCAAACCATTTCTTATTACCCATGCTTAATGTAGTAATGTCCAGGTCTATCCTTGAAGACCCTCCCTTCATTTTTTGTAGACAAATACAACTTTATCTCATTCTTGTATTGTTGCCTCCAACCTAACCTGGCTTTCAAACTTTGAAAATTTCTTATTATTGTGTTCTAAATGGTCTCTAAGTCAATTCCTTTTCTCAAGTTGTAATTAGACTCTCTTCAACTTGACTATGATCAATCAGAGCTCAAATTAGGTCTTTTATGAAAGTTTGGGGTTCTCCTAAAGCTTTAATGGAAAGAGCTTACTTGGACTTCAGTTTATACATGCCTTAGATTTTATTTTGACCTTTTCCTTTATACATTTACATTTTTGAGTACATAATATCTTCATTTTATCACTTTGCACTTATGTGGTACTTATATGGCATCTAATGGCACTTTTTCATGGCATTTTTCATAAATGCCTTTGAAGCACTAGCCATTGGCATTTAGAAAGTGCCTTTTGATTCACACCATTTGATCAAGATCTAAGGATAAATACATGTCATTGATCATGATCTAAGATTTTGCATATCATTGGCCATATTTGCATCGAGCCTCATGGTTGTGTTACTTGGCACCTCTGTGGGCTTTTGGAGCTTTGTATCCTACACTAGTCACATATTAAATCCATGTTTACCATGTGTCAAGCCTGTTAGATCTCGTAGAGCCATTGAATAGTCATTAGTGATCTCATACTATTGGATCATTTAGGCCCAACACAACATGAGCTATTGGTCTTATAAGTTACAAGGACTTTAATCAGTGCATAGTCATAAAATAACTTAAGTTAAAACATTTTAAGCTAAGTTCATTTCATGTTAATAAAAATGCCACAGACTTAGAATAAAATATTTTATGATAAGTTTTAAAGCATAATATAAAGTTACCACTTGAATGACATTAAACTTGTCCCTTTATCTAAGTAAAAATCTTAGATAAGCTTGAAATTTATAGCCTCATAGATGTTAATGATGGCCTCCCATATGTCAAATGACATTTGTGAGAATGTCAAATTTAAGCTCATGAAGTTCTTTAGGTTAAGCTTCATATGCAAGAGTGACATGTGATGGCTTCATGGGGATTCTTGGGCCTTTTGACTTTTCAACATTGTCTTCACTCTATTGGATCTAAAATTGTGAGTGATTATGAACCATGGATCATGATCTAAGAACTTGTACGTGATTGGTTCCTTTGATTAATTAAAGTCAAAAACTTAAGTTTTAAACTAAGGTATTATTGTATTAAAATATACAATAAGGCCTTAAGATAAAACTTTGGCTCAAGCTTATATTTTATATTGGGGCCCATCCAACCTTTGGGCTTCCCTCACGCCATCCAATCTTCAATTTTGCTTAAGCGCAAGCCATTGGATCTAAAAAGAAGCAAGGTATATAAGTTAGGACTCAGGATAAAATAAGACTTAGGCTAAAATGTTAAGACTAAGATATCATTCATGTTGATAAACATGAATGAGGCCTTAGGGTTAAGGCTTTAGGTTAAATAGGTAATAAAGGGGACCATACTAGAAAATTAAAAGGATCCTTCCAATCACTAACATTAGACTCAGTTAGAAATATAAGAAACAAAGGGGGAAAGTAAAAGAGACCAAGTAGGAATTTCAAGTTAAGGTTTAGTCATGTTAAGAAATATGACTAAGCCTTATCATGAAAATTAAACTTAAGTCCAAAGTAATTTTATACTCCTACTAAATGTAAATTTGAACTAGGGGTTTGAGCTAGGGTTTTTTGAAGGATAGCTTTAAGAAAATGAATCCCATATATAGTTAATCTGTAAACTCTAAGCATGATCCATCAACAAAATCTCCATGAAACCTATATATTTAAGACATGAAGACAAATTGATAGCAACATTAGGCAAGCTTAAACCAAGACCATAAATTAGTAAGCCAAATTTATCAAAGTAGATGATCTTCAAATTCTAATATTCTTCAAAATATGCCATGTTTTTAGGGTTAAGGTTCAAAGTATCTGAAGGGTCCCAATTTTCAAAAATGGGGGTATGTTGAACTCAATAGACTTAAAATATTTATAATATTTTTGCATTTTAGATAAATATTGAATTTATGAAGTTGATTTTTCTCAAAAATATGAACTTTGACATTGACTTATTTTGACTTTTCTTGAACTCAATAGACTTAACATTTAAGCCTTTTTGATTGTTGGTCAAAAATTGGAACAATAAATGCACAACATACCTTATATGATTCATCATGGACTTCTTTTCTATCCAAATGCAAAAAATTAAGAATTCAATAGTGATATCAAAGCCTCTATTCTCTTTGAACCTCAAAATATCACCCAATCCCATATGAAATAATAATATTCATGCCCTATACTTACTCTATCAAAAGAGAAAGTGTTGAGATATCCTTAACACCCCCAACTTTGTAACTCAAAATTCTTGAATTAGGTTTGACTAAAATATTCTCTTCAAATGTATATCCATCCATAATGTTACTCTGAAACTACTCAATGGCTCACCACTTGAAGCTTGAAGGATAATGCAGATCTTAGTATATGACCTAAGCCTTGTCCATTGGGCTATGGATTGAGTGTCTATAATGATTTGAAATTTTTTATTTTTATTTTCATTGAAACACCTCAAATTACTTATATGAGTGTAATTAGAGTGTTATTTTTAAATGTAACATTTCATGACAACACATGGCATATATAAATAAATTATTTTTGATTCCAACATCTAGATATGAAATTACAACTTCCTTATGTTTCTTGATCCATAACCCTTTTGTTGTTATTAATTTGAGTGTTTGGGGTGAGATAGTTCAAGAAGACCAAGAATATATAAAATCAAAATTTATACCCATGAATTTAGGAGAATTAAGACACAAGACTATATGACATCAAATAACACACAACATAAGAAAACTTAAACTAAATTATAGAGAACAATATAAATTTGATGCAGAAGTAAATATTTGGTGATAATAGAGGCATGGCATTTTCAGTGGCCAAATCCACCCATGAAAAATTTAGTGGCAAGCTGATAGGTGCATATTATTTTATTTGACAATATGATAAGTCTAAATTTCACACAAAGTTGAGATATCACTTTTGAACCACTATTACACTCTCAAAATTTAAAAATTCTTCCTAAGTGTTTTTGTTACATCAATTTAATTATTTTACTTAGTTCATTGCTTGTTCAGTTGTTCTATTTATGCTTGTTTACTATTTTTATCCATGAGGATGATCTAAAATTTGTTTTTAGACTATATTTTATCTTAGTTATCCATATGAAATTTGATCCATAATTCTATGGATATTATTGTTGACGCTGGAAAGTGCACCCAATTGGCAGGAAAACAGATTCCTACCCTCTCCCCGCAACATGGAAACTCCTCTCTTACCTGTGGGACGGTGAAGCAGGAGAGGAGAGTCTCTAGGTATGGGCTAGTTCCCTCTGATGTATCTTGTTTGTTTTAGGAAGCAAAATATAGATATATATAGATATACTGGGGGGGATGAAAAGAGAGAGAGAAAAGCATGAAAACAAATAGCCTACTCTAAAGAGGTGATATACCAAAAATGAAATGACCTTCCCACTTCCACACTCAGGATCAAACAAAAACATACATACACTCAGATTTGGCAGAAAAGACCAGGTCGCTGGGATGACAGGGAGGTTCTTATGGAAAGCACAGGAATAGGGACTCACAAGGTGCTGAGAAATACACAATATAAGTGACCTCACCTATTCTATACCTCCAAAATATAACTCTACTCCTGGCAGCAGCAGACAGTGGCACTTTGTAGATCACAGGTTTATTGGTGTTGATCCTGTGAGAGCATCAAGAGACAATGATTGGACACAGATTAACATTCAAGGCATACTCTGCACAATCCATCCAAACAGAGGTAAAAACTATCTTTTATTGATTCAGGTGGAAAATTTGGAGAGCTGTACTCTTTACAAAAGTGTGAGAAGATTTTTTTCAAATGACCAAGTCTGCGTATTTATATGGAAAGAGCCAAGAGGAGTCTCATTGGCCTTTTTGCTTGCAAGTGGCAGCCTTAGTCTTCATTGGGAAGAGAAAAAACACTGTAGATGATGTCACAAGTCTGCTGGGACCATGCTTGCTTCCTTGTTTTGCGTGCTGGTCTACTCCTCTGGTGGCTAGGCAGGTCTTTTTCGGTGTCTTTTTTAGTGTTTTATAGGGCTTTTTTGCCGCCTGATGTTGTGGGCGGCAATTTTACCACCCAATGTCATGGATTGCACATGGGACTTTTGCCAACGTCGGTCGATTTGTCTATCGAGTGTGGAAATTTTGCTGACGTCGGCCAAGTTTTCTATCGACCGAGGTAGTTTTGCCAACATCGATCGATGTTGATGGCCTCCTTTTCTCTGTCGACTACTTCACGCGGCAATTTTGCCACCCATTGCTTATGTTGGTGGTCTCTTTTTACCCGTCGGTGTTGTGGGTGGTGATTTTGCTGCCCGTTGCATTGTTCTGGTAAACGTCTGCCCTCCTTTTGCCTTAGTGTTAAACACCCCAATTTTTTCCTCTCCCCTTTTGTGAATGTTTGAAGACTCTGCCTTATGCTACCGTGAATGCCAACGAATGAGGCCGATGAGCCAATGCTTTGAAACAAAGCTGTTGAACCTAGAAGGTGGACCTTGCAACTTGAAATTAACTGGCCATGCAAAGCAAGTACAAAAGGTGACTGAGATTTTGCTAGAGGGGCAAAATTGGGTCAACAAATTGGTGACTCATAGGGGAAGCATGCCTGCTATGCTTAGAACCTAGTTGCCTTACATTCCATTGGGTGCAAAGTCAGATGGTGACTTTGAAGAGAGTTCACAAAAGCTTTGATAATTCTAGAATCAAATACATAGAATTTACCCCCAAAAAATGAAGGGAAACACACAAGGCTAAAAAACAACTACCTGTGCAACTACACTTAGGGAAAACAGGTAAAACAACTGAAAGCAAACTATTATATATAGCTAACCAAGAATGTTCGCATCCCTCTTGGATTGAAAGGAAAATTTCTTAAGTCCCCTTCCTAGTGAGAAGACTTATCGTGGTAGGCAAGTAGCTAAAAGAAAATGAGATTGGTGACTTGCTCCTCCTGCCTATCACTTGAGTTGGCTGGAAACCGAGGGGATCAAAATTGAACATGCCTCCTATATATACATATTCTGCTTATTTTAAGAGGATTGTTGGATGCTGGTCCTTCAAATTGGTGCTCTCCACCAAGAAATCAATGGCTGGTGGCTCATCGCCATAAGCCTTTTGATCTGCACATTCCTTCTGCAATGTATCATGGTCTGATTTATTTCCCTCTGCTTCACTGAAAACTTTGTCAGACTCATCCTCTGCTTCCTCTTGGCCTTCTTGAAGAAGGGTGAATGTGGTGATGTCTAAAAGGGGCTCACAAAATGATTGCTCATCCCACAAGACTTCACTTATCTATTTAAAGTTTAGTTTTTCAAGGCATTCCTCCATGAAGACAGACCTCTCCTTTTCCTCTTTGCTGATCAGGTTCTCTAGATTTTCAAAAATACCCTCCTGATCTTCCTCTTTCTTAGATTCTTCAATGTAGTCATCCTCATCAATACAGTAAGGAAGTTCATCGAACAGAGGAGAAGAGAGCTTACCATGCATTTGTTCCTCCTCGAATTGCTGGAACATCTGCATATACGTAAGGCCTGCATCTTCTCCACTGCTGATAAGGTCTTCATAAAGAGCATCAATGATGATTTCTTCTTTGTTGTCACTCATAATAGCCTCCTGAAGGACTACAGATTAGATCTTTTGTTCCTCTCCTGCCTCTTGCAAAACAAGTTCTTCCTCGAGAAGGAGTGAAGTGGAGAAAGCATGTGGAAGAGGGGGCAGCCCTTGAGCTAGAATCGAATGATTCTCCTCCCTCCACTTGGTCAACACTTCATCAATATCAAGCACGACCTGATAACTCTCTTGGAAATGTGTAAGTGGGGTGTGTTCAGACATAAAATGTGCTATTTGGTCTGAACCGTCCATCACACATTGGCTGAGGGAACTCTCTCTGAATCCAAATTTGCTATTCTCTTGGCCAGATCTTCTTGGAAAAGCTTTTCCTGGAGGTCTCCAGCATCATCATAGGTAGGCACAGCTTTAGCTTCTTCAAGGTTTCAAGAAAAACCTTGCTTTTCTTCTTCCTCTTTGCTGCCCCATTATTCCACTGTCTTCCCCCAATTCAGGATCTCTGAATTTGAATTTTGCTCCTATGAACAGGTAGCAACTTTGTTTTCCACAAGGTCCTGAGGCTCTTCCACAAGGTCTATAAATTTTAACTCCCTTTCAAGGAGTAGCTTCATCCTAGCCTCTAAGTCTTCGATTTGTCTAGCTAGGTTTTCCTGGAAGAGTCTTTCTTAGAGGTGGCTAGCATGATCCTCTTCAAAGCTCTGAGCTGGTCCTTGGCATTCCTTCCTCTAACTCAAAATTTGCACATCATGCTGGAAAACTTGGGGAGGCTGAGGAATGTAAGGAAAATAATGTTGGTGCATTGGAGGAGCCTTTAGAAGAGGGACGTGCTGGCTGGTGGTATTATTCTCAATGGAAGATTCCTGATCTAAGGAGTTGAAAAGATTGATCTTCATGGGAGGTTGTTCTGATACCCTCTGGTGTTGGAAAGCTAGGCGCACAAGATTGGGAGCAGCTGTATTTGATGAGTTGGAGTGAACAAGTGCAATTTGATAAAATGGATTTGGTGCAAAAGAGGGGGTTTTCTTTAGGTTAAGAGGGGGCACGCAAGGCTGACTGCCTTGAATAGATGGATTTATCCATTTTGGTGCCTCTTCCTTCATGGACTTCAAAGCATGTGCTTGCCTAAACAAGCACTCCTCTTTATATATCAGCTCTTACTGATATTTGTACTGCTCTTCCAACCTATCGATTTCCATTATCTGCTTCTCAAATTCCAACGCCACCTCCCTTATAGTTGCAGGGCAACTAGGAGAGCTACTTGAGGGGATTCCATAAATATCTGAAGTCTGATCACACTCACATGAAGGAAAACAAGATCCATGATTTTTTGCAAAAGAAGTATACATATGATAAATGGATGATTTTTGATGGCACCAGGCTGCTTAACTAGTGGATTTACTCAGAGTCACTAGATGCTGAAGAAACTTGATTTGTTGTAACAAGACCAGCATCAATCCTACAACTCTACTGCGTTATCAAACTGAGGTCCCACCGGGCGTGCCAAAACTGTTGACATGCACGGTGCTAGAAAAGAAAGATTTTGCATTGAAAAATATAGTCCCACCGGGCGTGCCAAAACTGTTGACGTGCACAGTGCTGGAAAAGAAAGATTTTGCATTGAAAAATATAGTCCCACTAGGCGTGCCAAAATTGTTGATGTTGGAAAGTGCACCTAGTTGGTAGGAAAATAGATTCATACCCTCTCCCTGCAACATGGAAACTCCTCTCTCACCTGTGGGATGGTGAAGTAGGAGGGGAGAGTCTCTAGGTATGGGCTAGTTCCCTCTGATGTATCTTGTTTATTTTAGGCAGCAAAATATAGATATATATAGATATACTGGGGGGATGAAAAGAGAGAGAGAAAAGCATGAAAACAAACAACCTACTCTAAAGAGGTGATACACCAAAAATGAAATGACCTTCCCACCTCCACACTCAAGATCAAACAAAAACATACATACACTCAGATTTGGCAGAAAAGACCAGGTCGTTGGGATGACAGGGAGGTTCTTATGGAAAGCATAGGAACAGGGACTCACCAAGGTGCTGAGAAATACACACTGTAAGTGACCTCACCTATTTTATACCTCCAAAATATAACTCTACTCCTAGCAATAGCAGACAGTGTCACTTTGTAGATCATAGGTTTGCTAGTGTTGATCCTGTGAGAGCATCAAGAGACAATGACTAGACACAGATTAACATTCAAGGCATACTCTACACAATCCATCCAAATAGAGGTTAAAACTATCTTTTATTGATTCAGGTGGAAAATTTGGAGAGCTGTGCTCTTTACAAAAGTGTGAGAAGATTTTTTTCAAATGACCAAGTCTGCGTATTTATATGGAAAGAGCCAAGAGGAGTCTCATTGGCCTTTTTGCTTGCAAGTGGCAGCCTTAGTCTTCATTGGGAAGAGAGAAAACACTGTAGATGACGTCACAAGTCTGCTGAGACCATGCTTACTTCCTCATTTTGCGTGCTAGTCTACTCCTCTGGCAGCTAGGCGAGTCTTTTTTGATGTTCTACAGAGCTTTTTTGCCACCTGATGTTGTGGGTGGAAATTTTACCACCCAATGTTGTGGATTGCACATGGGACTTTTACTGACATCGGCCAATTTGTCTGCCAAACATGGCAATTTTGTCGACATCGGCCAAGTTTTCTGTCGACCGCGGCAATTTTGCTGACATCGACCAATGTTGATGGCCTCCTTTTCTCTGCCGACTACTTCATGCAACAATTTTGCCGCCCATTGCTTGTGTTGGCGGTCTCTTTTTACCCACCAGTGTTGTGGGTGGTGATTTTGCCACCGGCTACATTGTTCTGGTAAACGTCTGCCCTCCTTTTGCCTTAGTGTTAAACGCCCCCATTTTTCCTCTCCCCTTTTGTGAACGTTTAAAGACTCTGCCTTATGCTACCGTGAATGCCAATGAATGAGGCCGATGAGCTAATGCTTTGAAACAGAGCTGTTGAACCCAGAAGGTGGACCTTACAACCTAAAATTAACTGGCCATGCAAAGCAAGTGCAGAAGGTGATCGAGATTTTTCCAGAGGGGCAAAATTGGGTCAACAATTACACAAATAACTCATCAATATGAATCCTATACTTTAAAATGTGTTTCCCCCAAATTCTATGTCATGGAACAACACCCAAAATGTTGTTATATGATGTTTTACATATTTATGACTATCATCTACAATATACATTTCTTATGTAAAACTTCACATGTGATCCCTACATGATACATGCATTGTGAATCATCCTTCACATACTATCCATGCTACTACTCATTACATGACTATAATTTAAATTCTTGTACCAAAGTACACAATGAATGCAAAGTTATTTAAATTTATGAACAATTACTATGATTGTGTTAATTGATTCTTAAGCTTTCTTAATTTTTTGAGATAGTACACTAGTTGTAAACACTATAAACATGCAATCAATGAAATAAATATAATAACAAAGAGAGATGCATAAAAATAACTTTGGATAAACTCAGTGCGAGAAAAATATATAAAAGTGAATCCATTCTTCTTCATCTCTACTATCTTATTTTTAAAATTGAAAATGTTAATACCTTCTTGAGGCCTACTAGGGAACCAACCTCTCAAGCATCCCACACTTGTAATGATTTATGCAATCCTATATGGATAAATTACTTTAATAATAGTAACTACTAAACTTATCCATCTCATATATGTATCCTTCAACTTTGATCTACTATGAACTTGAATTTAATCTCAACATTTGGCTCAATTTACATGCACTCAACCATGTTTCGATTTTTAAAATTATACGTATTTTATCAACTCAACCACACTCCTATGTGCTTAACTCTATTTATCTTATCTTGAATGAAATTAAATCTAAGTGAATGCCTTCCTCTACCTTTATTGAATCCTCAAAGGCTTATATATGTTTAAAAACCATAGTTTATAATTGAATAAGAATCCTAAAAGTTAGAAGATGAATCTAAAATAGTTCTTTGCCCCTTCATTTTTTGTGTTACATGAAAAAAATTAGCATTTCAACTAAGGTAAAACTACTATAACAATTTTTAAATTATTGGGATAGATCTGAAAATACTACATGAAATTTAAAAACTAATGTGGTGATTAAAAAAATTCCAAAAGACATTGTAAAAATACCATGGAGAATGTGAAACCTCTAAGGTAGTTTCAAAACTTCCACTTATATTAATCAACAATTTTGAAACTATACAAAGTCCTCTAAATTCTAGAAGCCAAACTTTGCATACAAACTTAACATCACTTGTCATTTTTCAACTTGCATAAATTTTTGAGAACCCAAATATTTACTCAAGAGGTGATTTTGATGCCATCCATATGTAATTTGAGCCTTTAAATAAGAAACTAGTTATTTTTATAGGACTTGGTGTGTTGTAGATACTTTTAAACCCATGTTAACACTCAATTAAACTAAATTGGATGATATTATAAATATAAAATTTAGATTAGACACCCTATATTATAAGGTTTTTGATCCCATAAATTATATATACTAAAAATATAAGGGTTTACCTTATATATTCTCAAATGTGACACCATTTTAATCATCCTTTTGGATTTTACCTCATTCCTCTCTTTTGAAGAGTGGATACCCAAAGTGAAAAATATAAAAAGATTTTGATTAAGAGTCCATGACTCTTTCCAATCTATGCAAACTGACCTTATTTCACTCTTAAATGATTTGGTATTCTTTATAGCCCCTCTAATTTAGTATACATGTTGTTTAGGTAGGTTAAAGATATCCAATAGGAGATTCTTGTACAAGATCTTATTTTATATTAACATTATTTCAACAAGTGAATAAAAAATATTGCATAAAGTAAGTGGTGTTTCAATAAATAACGACATTTACAAATTTCCCTTATCTTGGGTCTTATAATTTAACAAATGCATCATACACGGATTGGTATCATATTTAATTTAAAAAAATTCCTTTATATTGGAGCATATATTTTGCATAAAAACAAATTTAACATGCATTAAATGAAAAAAGGATAGATTCCAAAACATATATCCATGAAAAATACCAATCTTATTTTGGAATTCTAATCACCATGAATGAACTTCTCACCTTATATAAATGACTTGATGTCTTGACATTTCTTCTCCCTTCATGTAATAACACTTAGGCTCATTATCATGCTACAATATGATAAAAATAATGCCCTACAAATTTTTGTCTTACCAAAAACATGAATTGGAGAACCTATTATAACCTTATTCCATGTGCATACAATAATTCAAAACCATTTGGAAAACATTTTGTATTTGTTTATGGTTATAATGTGCATTCCAAAACTAAAATAGGCATGATATAATAGTTATGATTTATGAAAACCATCATATACTTATTTGATACAATCATGTGAATTCTCAAATGCAATCCACAACATTGATAACTAACTAGGCATGCTACACATGATAATATTTTAAATTTGCATGGAGAGGAAAGGAAACCCAACATGTTGTCACATATGTGATAACTTGGTATTAAACCCATGCTTGGAACTCTTTATTTCCATAGAGTGCATATTTTATCCATATTATCATATGATAAAATAAGTGGTAAGAAATAATGTCAACTTGCATATCAACATGAACATGATAATTCTGACAATGATACAACTTTATTGGTGCAATGGGATTCTCATACATGTGCTTCTAAAATTGATTGAATCACTATTCCATATACAAATTTATAGAGTGTCATACCTCCATAATATGAATGAGGTTATTCCCCTTATTTCTTCTTATAACAATGGAACACCAAAATTAATTTGGAGGTTCATACATATGAATTCTAATCAACATCTTAGTTACGCAAAGACTATATCCATGAAATCAATAATGGATGCTTAATTTTACCCACTTGAAATGGTGATGAGGAATCCTCTTTGAGTTGATCTATATTGATGGTTTCTACCATGGATAGGTCTTAAATTATATGCAAACAAAATATTAATTTTGATTGCTTACCATTTTTACCTCAATGGGTTGTTACCTTTTGAAGGTTTTTTTGTTTAGATGGATGAGATTATTCATTTTCTACCTCTTGCATTGTAGGAACTTGAAAAACTTCCCTATTTATTATATATGCCTTGTTATTCTTTGAATGATCTTTGCAATGTTTTGGGTGATGTTGTGGATGAAGCTCTAAACATTTTAAATACCAAAGGCCAACTCATGTTGTAATGAGTTTAATAATTCTTAACCATTTCCTTCAAAAACATTCTATTTATTTCCTTCTCCATATTATGATTTTAAGAATGGTTTTTATAAGTTACATTCTTATTTCTTATTTCTTATTTATAAATTCTTATTTTTGATGTATTTTATTCATCCAACACATGGCCAAACAGTGGTTAATCATTCAAAAAAATGATTATGGATATGTATATGAATACTTTTGAACTACATGGACACTCATATTATAATTAAAGCAAAAAATGGAAGACTTGTTCTTTTCATGCCTCCTTAGGTTGCCTACAGGTTTACTTGTGTGAATTTTATGAAGTGGTAGTGTTTACCTCCTCTTTTGGGATGTAATCATCCTCTCATAAATAAATATTTAGCCCTTTGAGATGGAAAAATTATATCTTCCTCTTCATGCCAAACCTTACTAATATTTATAGAATCAATCTTTCATTAGTATTGAAAAAAAATGCCACTACCTTGCATGGGTTGTTTTTGTTGACCTAGTGGCTTGGTCTCTTTTCCTTTGTAAGTTTGAATTTATTTAGTTATTTTAGAACATTTAAAAACTCCATTTTTTACATTAACATATCCAAACTTGCATATTAAAATATTTTCTTAACCTTTATGGGATTATTATTATTTTTCCCATTGATTCCAAGGATTTTTATATCATAACCCATAATGGACATAAAATTAGAGCCAAATCCCTTATTATGATTCTAAAATATACCAAAGGACTCATCTATATCTTGATAGTAGGAAATAGAATATGGTGGAGTGCTTAATTTTCAAACATCAAACATGGTTTATACATATATTGTAGAGAATAATACCCTTTACATGGTAGAATATTCTCTCTCATTCACTCTTTTACCATCATATTGAAACTTTCCCAACATCTCTTCCTTTATTTTCAACTCTAGTTGAAAATTCTCAATGACACCCATGGGAGACTCTCTGTGACTCATCAATATTTATTGTAACTCATGATTCTCATCTTCCAAGTGTCAAAAAATCTTTCTTAATAAAAAAATTCCATTTGAATTTGTTAATTTATATCTTCAAGCTCTTGAAGCATTTTTCTCTTCAAAGATTTTCAATTTTTTTAATTTGTTGGTAGTAAATAGGGATACAAAATTAAAGAATATAATTTATAGACACATTTGTGAATCACACTATTTTATCTTTTATATCTATTTTTTTATGTATTCAATACTCATGTCAAGGGTCTTAAAAATGTGAAGAGTCTTTATTTTGTTGTAACAAAAGGTTGTAATATGAAGTGGTAATGCCTTGTAAAGGCTCTATATATAATGCTCAGTTGTATTGTATATGAAGTTTTGAAATGGTTTATTTTGAAATATAGCTTATAATTATTTTATGCATAGTGAATGCTCTATTTTTTACATATTTTAATCATCTAGATTATACTGTGTGTTTTATTACCATTAAATCTACATTTCATGCATAAATGTTTCAAATTTAAGGAAGGAATAGCTTGGGTTAGTCTGATTTGATGTCTATTGTATATTTATATCATAATTCACACATATATCCATATAATAACATGTTCTAATGGGTTATCTAGGAACCTCTACTAATAATGGTGTAGTGAGTGTGGAATTTTAAGACATGCTACAATGGCTACCAAGACAAATACATTTGGAGAGATGTATCTGTGAATGAATTTACAATTTCATAGAGGAAGAAGCAAGAATAATATGGATTTATACACAATAATCTATTCACAATCACATTTATGTAAAATATATGAGATTTTTTGATGTGAATTACCTAGATTATTAGCTTCATGGTTATCAAGATTAGAATTTTATTATTTTTGATCAAGGAGGAAAAAATATCTAGCTTGTATAGAAGAAAGAATGGAAAACCTGTAAAGATTAGACATTGACTAGAATCATATGATAAATTACTAGATAAATACTACCCTTGACAAATATACTACCAAATTTACTATGCAAGCATATATAGATTTCAAGGTTGTGCAAGATCTATTTATGAGAGGAATCTAGGGAAAGTTTCTCAAGTGACTACTTGCTCTTATAAAGATGTTAGTTATTGAAAAGGCCATGGTGCATAGCCCTACCAACATGGAGTAGTCACTTTAGGTATTATGTGGATGCATGTGATGTAGGATTGAATGATGAAGAGTGTAGTAGAAGCTATTAAAATTAAACCAAAAATATGGAGGACATAAAGAAACAAAGTGAGAAAAAAATTATGGGATTGGAAAGAGAGATGCGACAACAAAAAATTGGAATAAATAGGATAACCCAAAGGTAAATGTGAATACGAGTGAGATTGAAATAAAGGATATATAAGAGCGGGGAGTCTAGAGAGAGGCTACATAAGTTATAAAAATTGGATAATTTATAAATTATGTAGAGTGAGGAATGGAAGGACCTAAGAAATAAGAAGTAGAATATTGGGATAGAGAGGATATGGAATAGAGTGAGGAAGATGATGAAAGTAGATTATAAATAGAGAATTTAGAGGATGGAGGTAGATTGTATTTACAAGGAAGAATTTTTTTTGGACCAAGAAAATAATATTTTCTGAAGGAAGTTATGCACAATGGAATAAAAACATAGGTTCAAGATCACAAACAAAATAAGTTGAAGAAATGGATCATTCATCTTGTAAGTACACATCCCCCAAGCCCATTTTATCTTTAGAAAATAAAAACAAATTTTAGAGGTTGGAATAGGGGGAGATTGGTTTAAATTATTTAAGGATAAATTTGGTAAACTTAGTGTATAAAATAAGAAAACAATAGATAAGAATAATTGACAAGAGGTTGGGTTCTCTTACATAACTAGTTTTAAGACGCCTATAAAGACCACTTCATAGAAGTTAGTAGTGTTAGTTATAAGCGTACCAAACACAATTTTGAACTTAGTTATGTTTATTGCTTTGACACCATATAATGGGTCTTCTAACCCTAAATAATATTTTTTAGCTTGTGATGTGAAATGGTAGTTTAAGGGAGTGACTGATGAGGACGAGAAAAAGTGAAAGATTATTGAGGATTTAATAGGTTGAGCTATGGTATTCATTTATAAAATGGACATTAATTCACTAAGTTTTCAATAGGTTAAGGAAAAATTAATTTTAGAATTTAAGATGAAAAAGTGTTCAAGCCAGACTATTTAGGATCTTAAATTGATTTAACAATGAAATGGAGAATCAGTGCAAGATCATTGAGGATTTAATAGGTTAAGCTATGGTATTCATTTATAAAATGGACATTAATTCACTAAGTTTTCAATAGGTTAAGGAAAAATTAATTTTAGAATTTAAGATGAAAAAGTGTTCAAGACTGATGAGGATGAGAAAAAGTGCAAGATCATTGAGGATTTAATAGGTTAAGCTATAGTATTCATTTATAAAATGGACATTAATTCACTAAGTTTTCAATAGGTTAAGGAAAAATTAATTTTATAATTTAAGATGAAAAAGTGTTCAAGCCAGACTATTAGGATCTTAAATTGATTTAACAATGAAATGGAGAATCAATATGGGAGTATGATCATAGATTCTTATATGTAATGAAAAACTTGATTTTAATTTAGAAGATAAAGATAAGGATACCTAATTTGTGGAGGGAATATGATCTATTATTAGGTTTACCACTATGTAGTCATAGTTATTGACTAAGGCCGATGCACAAGTAACTACACTAAAGGTAGATTAGACTGAGGAGTATAGAGATGCTCCATCATGTGGGTCCAAAATTGAGACAAACATAGATGATTTCTTAGGAATATAGATGAGCTTCATGAAAGTAATAAATAATTCTGGACCAATAGTGTATAGAGTGTGGTAAAGAAAGACATCACAAGAATGATTATCCTAAAAATAATACATAGTTCTATCACATATGTAGAGTAATATGACATGCGACTTCAAAATGTCACCTAATATAATAGTACATTCAAAAACCATAGATCTCATATTGAAATTATTTTAAGTCAAAAAATCATGATGAGAAGAGTTGACATGCTCTTCAGTAACTAAAAGAAGACATCACTAATAATGTCTTCATAGTTGTAACCTAGTAGATACATACTAAAAATCAGGGAATTCTAGGCCTAGAGATAGAAATGTATAACATGACATAAGGTGGCCCTAGGTGGATGAATTCATCACCATAATATCAACCTCAAGTTCTAGTCATACATACACCATCATCTCTATAATATCAATATCAATCATCATGAAACAATGCAATTCCTTAGCCAAAATAATCAAATTGGGCTTCATCATCACCTTAGCAATATCAAAGGGGATTTTATGGGAGATAATCTCAAGGTGTGGGTTTTTAAAAAATAGAGGATATAAAGGGGTACCATGGTGGATACTAGGTAGATCACAATAATGATAACTCACAAGCTCATTAGCTAATTTAGTGATTTTTGTGTGTCAAATATAATCACTTCACATGAAAATACCTAACTAATCCTCAAAGGTAGATTTACTACATATATTATAGATTTATAAGACAACACCATACTAAATATTATTTAGTTTTGGAGGAGTAGAGAAAAGAGAAAACTGTGTGGAATGTAAACATGATAAATGCATACCCTAATGAAAATGCATTCATATAAGTAGTTACAAGGCAACATCATGTAGAGTATAACACCCTAATTTGGTTAAGAAACCATAAGTACTATGTATTTTGTTACTCTTTCACAATAGGGTATTAGTGATGGATGTAACTCTTGTTTGCATGGTCATTTTGGGTCTTTTGGTCTTTCTTGTGTCTTGTTTTCCCTATTTTATACAACCTAGTGGTCTTATGTCATCCCTTTCCAATCACAAGGGCCCCTTGACTTTGTCTACCCAATCTTTACTCAATTTTTGGACCTTAGGACATTAGTGTTAGTATTAGACACTAACACCGTGTGCTAGTGTCCACTTTCAATGCTAGTGTCCAATGATCACTTTCTCACTGTGTTTTAGGTCCTAACCCTTCTTTGAACCTTCTCTTATGATTTTACCTTTCTTTTGTGTCTTGTCAACCAAAGAAAAAGGGTCTTACATTCAAATAAAAATTATTTCTATATAAAGATCCTCACAAGTATTTTACATCTAGCACTCACTATCTTGGCACATAATTACATAAAATCATTCAATAATATATATCATCATACTGCATACTACTCAACTATCACACTAGATTTTCATGCTTGATAAAATAAGGGACTAAGTGAAATTCATTCTAGCATATTGTGTGCATTGATTATACACATTCCCAAATGGATAACTACGTGCGAACTGAGACCTCTATCATTGGGGTTAATGTAGGTAGTGGCTAGGAGAATGGGGGTTTGGTTCCATGTGATCATGATATCCCATAATCCAATTTTTACCTTCCTTTTTTTATCTTATCTTGTTGTTGTTTCATGTGTGACATTGTTCATTAGGTTTTGGAGAAGATTTATTAGTTTAGTGACATAAATGAATGACCAAGAGGTAAAAACTTACCTATAAGTCTCTAAAACACTCTTACAACATCCTTGAAAGTCTCAAGTAGTGTCTCCACAGAAGGACATTAGCACCATAACTGGATAGTAGCACTGTAGTAATAACATATTCCTAATGATGCTATTATATAAAGCTATTTTTTAACTAAGTCCTAGAACAAAAGACCCTTGACTGATCTCCAAGCATGTTCTAGCCTTCTTGACATCTGACAATGTCTATTTCACTCCATTTAAGTATATTTACTCATTATCTTTACTATTTTAGTTAAATATATTTGATTAAATATTTAAAATATTTATATTGGTTTAACTACTATACTTATCCATTTAAAAACCTAGGATTTACATGTACTAAGTCCTAAATAATTAAAACATTTGGTGAACCTAACTTACTTCGATTATTTCTTAAAAACCCTAGTTTCATCTTAAGGTTTAGCTTCTTCATTTTTGTGTAATAAATTAAGGTTTATAAAATTATGATTTTTTTCTTGATTTTGCACAACCTAACTAATCCAAATCAGTCCTTTATTTGTGTTTCATTAATTTAATACAATTTAAATTTTGACAAAAAGCCCTCTAAAACCATAGATCCTCATACTAGGTCCCTCTACATCCAAACACTAGCCTATAGGGTTTCAAATAAAATTCTATTTTTTTAATACATTGGGATGAATATTTCCCATATTTCAACATATACATATGTTAGATTACATTATACCTATTGTGTGCTTGTTATTCATTGTTTACATTATCTTCTTTGGCAGGTTTAAAATGACATCAAAGAAACCTCTTGCACCTCACCTAGCTAATGAATTTATAGCCCTTTCTCATAATTATAATAATGAATGGATAAATTTTCAAGATTACACATTAGCACATGATACTTATTTCATTTATAATGATGATGATTATTATTATTATTATAATGATGGATATGATGATTATTATGAGCATGACAATGAAAGTTTTGATGAGGATAGATTAGATGCATCCTTTTATTTTTCCTCTCCCTCTTCTCTTACTTCTCAAAATCAAACTAATAATACAATTCCAAAAGAACATCTTGTTGTTAGTGCTTTTTTCCAATGTGACCCTTGATTTTCAACCATTTTTTCTACCTCCTTATTTAAATTAAAATAATATAAGTGCAATAAACAAAATCTACTTTTGCATGATTCAAACAATATGGAAAATAACAATGCATCTTCTTTACCCTTTTCATTTAAATTTAAAAAAGCATGTATAAATGATATTACACCTTTTACCAATGCATAAAATAAAGTAGATTAAATCATTTTCTCACCTTCTTTTACATTCAAATCTCAACACAATGATTCTTTGAAAAATGTTGATAATTCAAATATATCTAACTCTTCTGTTACATGTCATAATATGTCAAATGAAAACATGATTTCTACTTATTTTACCCTTGAATCCAAGATTGAAAATAATGATCATACATGCACTCCACTCATAATTAGTAAAGACATACATTGCATTGAACATACACATGATGATATATTACATAGTAGTAAAATGTTAAAATCTTCTTCTACTCTCTCTATCTCTCTATTAGTGAACATGTGAATTAAAATTCTTCTTTTTTTAATTATACAAGTGAAATAAACTCTGATTATTATGATGTTGGTGGAGAAGCAAGTGAGTCTACTACTTATAGTTCTCTCCCTACTTATCTCATTACTCATACTCAAACTGATTACTTATCAAATGTTAGTTTAAATGCTTTGAAAAACACACACACACAAACACTTATTCTTATGTTCATAGTTTACATTCCTTGGATAATAATGTATCTTCTAGTTTATTAAAATGTGATACTTCTTTTAAAACTAACAAAATAAGAGATACCAATGAATCTCCCTCAACCCCCCTTACTATAGTAGAATCATTTTCTCATCCTAACCTCCATGAGGGTTAAATCCCATTTCCCTTTCACCAGGTCCAAGCTATCACCCCTCTAAAGGTTATATAGATCAAACTAATTCTCCCTAAAAAAGTTCACCAATGTAATGTACCAATGGATAAGATTAATAAAAATATTCAAGATTTAAATTAACCTCTTGATGATGTTAATATACCTTCATAATAGGTAATATGTATAATTCATGTCATGGGTGATTTACAACAAGTACACCATCTCACATTGGAAAGGAAAGCATACCACTCTTGGGCTGACTCTAATTCCATCCATGGAAATCCTATTCCATGCAAAATATTCACTACAAAGTTGCCACCTAAAATTCGTATACTAGTGTTACCAAAATTTGATGGGCATGGAGATCCATACTTGCACCTTCAAGCTTATGGGAAAGCCATGTCATGTCACTAGTAGTATGTCTCTACTATAATTATTTCCAAAGTCTTTAGAGGGTGAGGAATTAAATTGGTTTCATCATTCACTCCCAAGTGGTTCACTACATAAATATAAGAGTCAAAAGAAGTCTTTATCATTCACTCATACATAATAAGTGACCTTGAGTCACATATGAGATGTTGCTTTCACTACACTAGGTAAGTTAAAAATAATGAGTGATTACATCTACAATTCAAATCATGTATGAAACAATTGATTTATCAGCTGACAAATTTAGAGATATAGGATGTTTTTTCTAGATGCCTCATCTTACCTATCAAAGATAAATTACTATATGAGACATCAAAATCATTTTGACATCTATGTAACACAACTATGCCATTAAAGAAGAAGTTGGGACTAGTTGAGACACATTCAAAGGAAGATTTGGATGTAGATTTTCCATAGACACAATCATCCAATATGATACATGCATCTAATCCACTTATGAGTAAGGCAAAATTGGAAAAGAAACCACCAATCAAGATACTCAAAAAGGGAAAAGAGCCACTTTATAGAATATCTCCTACAGTGAGTAGAGCATCAAACATCAATATAAGGGCTATATAGTTTTTAGAAAAAGATAGGCATCATGATATCTTACTTACATTATTAAATAAGGAGATGATCATACTTGTACTCATCACCATCCAATAGACCATCTGTGTACGATACATAATAAGCCATATTGTAATTTTAGTGGGATAACAATTGTTATGTACTCAAAGATTGTATTGACTAGGATGTTGACAGAGGAATTATATCATTTACATAGGGGGAATTGAGATCTCATTCTCCACACTATCCTAGATCACACTCCTATATGACTAAGTTATCCCAGGATGTTCATTTTAAGGAGCCATTGATTATTCATTATATGAGCCATGTGGTTTCTAGGACATCTAGTTATGAAAGCTATTATGCATCATAGATTTAGCAGAGATGTCAGCCAGTTCATAGAGATCCACCTACTTATATCAATATGGTAAAAAATGGAAAGTAACTCAATCACCATTTATAGGTCAATAATTGATTAAGATATTGGTAGAGATTAAAAAATCATAACATAGCTCAATAACTAATTAATATATTTGGTAGAGATAATAGAGATTAGAGCATACTTTACCAACTGAGATATTTGGTAAAAACCATAGAGATCAAAGCACAACTTTAGTTCAATACCTGATTAGGCTATTTACTACAGAGTCTATAATGTAGTTACTAGTAGTGTGCCATGAGAAGTATCAGTTATAGATTCTATTTCTATGCCACCACAACATGAGTAGTATGGTCACTTGTTCACCATGCCATCCAAGTTCAAATAGTACATGATGTGGTTACATGATCACACTAAGATATCCTATGATACTCCTATATTACCTATAATAACAATTGATATTCATAATCCAATATATATATCTACTTAAACATTTATAAATAAATAAACAAACAATTACCATTACTTAGATAAATAACATATTTCCATATCAACATCTAAATGATGAATATAATAAAACATATATATAAATACGCAATGCCATAAATCAAGATTCTAATGTACATGATACCCATGTGAAAAAAACATCCATATATATATATATATATATAATTTGATATAAGTTTCAATACAATGATACAAGTCACTCAATAATTGAAGCTTGGTCACCAAAACTATCCCCCTCACTCTCACTCTCTAATACATCTATACTAGAGATAGATACTCCACCATCCCCTAGATCTAGTCCAAGACCAATATATTTGTGATCTATCTCGTAACACTAGTATTGCACTCAACAACTCTTTATAATCCCACTATAGATGAATATAGTCATCCACTATCCTGCTACTTGTGCTACCCAAAACATTAGGTACAAGCATAATTAATCTATGTAGCTTTGCACATGCCTCATCCTTATCAATATTTGATTGTATATATGCCACCATAGTAATGGCTACTCAATCAAATAGGTGGGAATGAAATATAATAACATTTGTGACCCTCTACAATGGTCCATCATCTATGACATCATTAGGAATATGCCTTGATAGTACTTGGAGTGTAGATTAAATAATAATCTCCCAATACTCATCATCACCTAGACCTAGATATACCAACATAATACATCATATATCAAAATCTTATCTAATAACTCACTTGAACCCATCTTAGCTAAACACCATCTTTAGGCCACCCTTCAAATCCCTTGTAAGGTCTTAAAATAATATCTCTAGCCATCAACCTATCCAACACCTATCAAAATCACATCACACTCCTCTTGGGCATGTGATCCATACTAGTCCATCTCTCTGTAAACATCTATGAGTAATCACAATCCCCTCTTGGATACCCCTCTAGTCTAGGCATTGGGATATGCTCATAGACATAATAATGTAATGACGTCAAAGACCCAATATCACCTATGCACAAACCCTGAGTGAAATAATATAAATCTTGATAAAAGTGGGATAACATGGTGTAAGCCCATGAGTACATAGTCTCATGTTCCTCTATATCTTTCACTATACCATACATCCTATATGAGATAGATATTCACTCCCATCCATAAAAACAAAGGAATATAGTAACACCATCAAAAACTTCTATAACCATGAATCATTAGATGTAAAAATCAAAGATAATAATACATCATTACTAATCCCTGCTAGATGTATCCCCATGATCATTTCTACAAAGTGCCTTATGGTTCACTCTATAGCTCAGTCTTTAGTGGCCTCCTCAGACATTTCCCTTAGACCAATAATGGGCAATCTCAGGATCTTATAGACATGTTCCAATGTCATGGTGATCTCCCTAGTAGGTAATAAAAATATACAAGTATAAATGTTCCACATCTAAAATAATGTCTTCATCATATGCATATCCTAGGGTTTCAAAGCCAATGATTCCACATATCCCAAACTAGATTTATCGATCACCACTCTCTTGACATCTATCAAGGGAAGTACCTATAAAAACTCCATCATCCAACCACTCTAAAACTCCATCATGTGCACATATACCTATAACATATAACCAAATATAGAATTATCATCCCAAAATACTAGATAAATATGTAGTAGAAGTCATTAAACATAAATAAGAAGCAAAACTAGCAAATGTGGCTTAGTGGACACTAGCACTATATCTTGGATAATAATGTTAGACATTAGCACCATGCCCAAGACACTAGCATTGTATTCATAAACAGGGCCCTAAACTACCAAATTTTCATTAAAAATGATAAAAAACATAATAAATATATCAAAAATAGGGATAATGATAGATTTGTTACCAGGGTAACCTACTCCCTAGCCTGGAAGTAACTCCACCTCTTCATACTGGGTCACACTCACTCCTTGTCTCCTTGGCATATTTCTAAGATCAAAGAAAACAATTTATATTGACTCAAATGCATCAAATCATTTATCAAACAAATAAATCAAACTATTGAGGCCATATTTTACAAATTCCACCTACCTAAGGTTGAACTTGCATGCCAATTTTGCCAAGGAATACCAAATTCTTCCAAGCATAATATCTTGAGAACCATAGCTCTAATTTTTGATCCATTTCTTATGCATGGGACTTGATCATGATATCCCTCACCCTGTCCTATTTGTATATACATGATATTTTAAAATTTATTAAATAATTATGCTTTACATCTTGCAATAACCCATCAAGACTCAATCTCTCTAAGTGCATGCCTTAAGGGGTAACTAGTAAAGGGGTGGATAGACCATTGGTGCTTTACAAGATTATTTTCCCTTGTTTCCACTTATTACCAATCTAACTAGCTCCTAAAACCATTCCCTAAGCTATTAATCCTCTTTTGCATACTCATCTAGGCATTTTCCACTTTCTAACCCTTTTTTCCTCACCTTAAGCCCCTTTTGACATTCAGTTGTGCTAGGTCAATTGGGTCAACCTTTTACAGTTTTGGGTGAAATTCATTTAGGGTCTAGGTGGGATCTTGGTCGACCTAGCCAGTGACTTAGTGAATTTTTGTTCTTAATTGTACTAGTTTGACTGGGTCAATCCTATTGGATGAAATTTTTAGAAGGGATTAGGTTTAAATCTACCTATATATAAGATCATTTTGTCATTATTTATACAATGAACAAGAGTTATTATTCACTTGCACTTATTTACAATCTATTCTTCCACCATTCTACTTGAGGATTCTTATCTTAGGGTTTCTACTTAGAGAATCTAGTCTTTTGGATATTTCTTGGATGCTTTGGCCTTTAATAGTGATCCTTAAAAACCATAACAACCTCTTATGAAGCCCCTTTGGCTAAGGGAGAAATTTAGTATCGATAGGTTCATCATTCAGGTAAGTATTCTCTAGATTTGCTCCTCTCTTTAGTAGATAAAAGTAGCATAAGTATTGGCTTCAAATAATATTAATATTCTCTTTCCATGTATTAGAGTCTTACTCATACATAGATTAATTGAGATCATCCTATACATGTTTGTTTTGTTTACTAACCCTCATGTTGTGCCACAAGCTTTGATGATCACTAGATTAGATTTTACTTTACTTTTTATTAGTTTAGTGAGATATATGAAAACACAGGACCTAATTAGGGTTATTATGTGATTGGCTTGGTTGGAGGCTTTGGAACTCTCCCTAGCATTGTGTATTATGATAAAATATCCCCTTATTGGGTCTAGTAGATCCCCATATTGGTCATATTCTCGATTATCTAATGTGTCCCCAATTGGAAGTGTATGGTATGATCTATGTTCTATGAGTTAGGATTGATTTATAGACATGATGCATTTTTGATTGCATACATTCTAGTGAATCCAATGTGAATCTAACCCTTGCAGATTTTATCTCATGTTTTTCATTATTTTATCATTTTATTTTTCTATATTTATGATACTAGGTTGACAGTGTTGGTATATTTATAACTTATGTGCACAGGTTTACCACATAGGCACATCAATATGAATCTATTATGTTTGTGTAGGTTTTTCATCATGTATAGGCTACTAGGTCAACTCTATCGACATAGTATACTTTCAGACTTCCAGATCAGGTTATTAGGTCAACCCTATCAACTCTATACACTTTTTAGACTTCTAAAAAAACATACTAGGTTAACCCCATCAACACAGTACATTTTACAAGTTTTTAGTAAATAAGGAATTATAGAACTTGGTTGACCTAGTTGACTTAGTTGGCATAATTTGCAAGTATAAATCAAGGTACTTCAATAGGAATTTCATTTTCTTCTACATCCTCCAACCCACCAAGGTTCCTTTCTCTCCTCTATCATTTCTATTATTCGTTAAATTTCTATTTTTATAGTTTTCCATCTTTAAAATTACCCCTATATAGTCAACTAGGTTAACCCTATCAATGTAATTTTGTATTCTATCTCTTATTTGGAAAACTAGGTGAACACTATCTACATAGATCTTTCTCAGACCCTTACTTTTATAGTATAGTAATGACACTATCAACTCTATTATGTAATCTCTGTATACATTGTCATCTAAAATGACATTGTACTATGTTTCAAAGTTATAATTAACACTTATATGCTAGTAATTATCTCACACTTTCACTTCTTGTTGCTTACATTCTTAAAATAGATCACATATGATAAATAGGTGGTTTTCTAGCATACTATTTAGTTTCACTATCTTTCTCTTTTATGCACACACTACCAAATCATAATAATATTAAAACACACTTTAACAATTATCTACCAAAGGCCTACCTACTTGGATTTCATCAGCAAGGGGGAATCCAACTTGATTATTTTTCCAAGTATAAACACATGGTTAATGGTATTTATTGGCTAAGTATCCAACACCCTTATCATTATAGTGTGTGAAGTAAGGGGGTAGGCTCCAATACTAAGCTAGTACCATTGCCAATATAGATCCCTTTCAATCTAAAACATCCTAAAATCATCCATAGATTGATTTCTAGTTCCTTGTATTATAGCTAACTTCTTATCACATTTAAAATCATATTCTAATAATCTAACAACATTTAGGATGACCACTTAGTTATCATTTAGTTTCAAAGTTGATTACTTGCTCTTTGCTCAATTGTATGTTATATTATAAAAACTTACATTAGCCAGTATTGGTGCAAGGTTTTGTGATATGTGACTCAATTGGATCAACCTCATTGACCCAATTGATTGTGTGTTTTCTTTATTTTCTTTCTTTCAAAATACATCACAATTTTTTTCCTATTTCAATACATAGTCATTCAACTCAACACAATCTCTTACAAACTATATATTTTTTTCCTATAGTACTAGGTTGATTTTCTTGACTCTATAAAATTTTTCAACTCTTTTTTTTAGTATTATATCAACCCTATCAAATCTATACAATTTTTAAACCCTATTTTTTGTACTAGGTCAACCCATTTGACTCTATACTCTTTCTACTTTATTTGTTTATCTAATTCAGTTATCTCTTTCTCTTCCTTAGCATTTTGTTTATTTTTCTCAAATCATAATAAATTACTCTATCAAAATATTAATAGACAACCTAAATCCATTTAGACACTATATGGGGTTTTCTTTGCTTCTTATCTTTTCTTCCTCTTTTTAGCTATTGGGGCATCTTGTGATGCCTATCCACACATTACTCTAGCCTTTGGGGCATCTTACAATGCCCACCCACATTATTTTAGACTTTGGGACATATTTTGATACCAATCCACTTACCCTTTGGGGCATCTTGTAATGCTCACTCTTATTCTAACTGGCATGTTACCAAACTAATTCAACTTCAAGAAACTTTCTGAGATGCATAGGTTTATCTCTCACATGATCATCCTTGATATAAATATTAGTGTAAGATCCTTCCCTTATTTTTCATGATTTCTATATGCTATTTATATAACACTCTTTGTAGGTTACTTACACAGGTCTTTCCCTATACATCAATTCTCTTTTTATAAATCTTAGTCCTTCCTTTTGGTCCTTTGGTTTCCTCCTTTTCTCATGAGCTGTATTGTAAAATCATGAATAGGACCTGGTCTTCCTCATGATGTACCATAGTATTCTTTATTTTTCATACTCTTTTTACACACTTTTCATCCCTTGTATTTCTCTTTTGTGAGTTTAAGTGTAAGACCATGGATAGGACCTGGCTCATAAAATACCATCTTTTTCTCATTTATTTCTCACATGATTTTCAACATACTCATGTATTATTATTTTATGAGTTGTAGTGTAAGAACATGGATAGGACCTGTCCTTCCTCATAAAATTATCATCTTGTCATTCCTTTTCTAGAATGTGTTTTTGATCCTTATTTTTCACTTTAGCTTTTTCTTCTTTTGATAGATGGAATTCACACAACAATCTATGTTAGCATGTTTTCCTCCATTTCCATCATTATTATGATAATGAATCACACTTTTATGTTATTTTATCCCTTTATTCACCCTTTGTCTCATTTTTTGTGATTTGAAGTAATTCAAATTGTTTAATGTTTCATTCTTCTTGATTTCCTTTCCTTTCACTCCACATTGGATAAAACAAGGTCAAGTCAAGATAGCACTTTTATTTCACCTAGATTTATGAGATTATTAGACTCTATGCTCTTTGAAGTTATCTCTCTTAAATATTAAGTCCAAAGTATTCAAATGAAAGTCATCTTTAGCACCCACGTTTGGTTTTCCAAATCCGTATGGAAGAGGAATAGAAAAAAGCCATCAAGAAAGTTAAAAGCCAAATCATTTGAAAAAAAAGGCAATGATATACAAAAATGTAATATACAAATATCAAAATTGAAAATCACATCAAAATATATGATTATAAGCACATCTACTATCTCTAATATAAGTTCAGACTCCATAGTTGGCCTCACATAGAGATGAGGTCCATCGGGGTGTGGTAGGCTAGTAGATTGGAATAGGAGAATTTAACAAACTCTATGGTGCTACCTACTTACTCAAGCAAGTACCTAATATTCTTAATAGACCAAAAACTTTTTAAGGGGTCTTGAGGAATGGGGAACACATTATAGGAAGGTAGGTCCATTTTACTTTTTCATGCATATAGCCTTCACGGGATGATCTACATACTGCATTTGTTGACCTAAGACTTGTGTGGCTAAGAAAAATTCTTTATAGTCCTTAAGGGTGAAGGTCCTCTTATTTTTACAAACCTAATTTGAGTGTATTGACTTCGATAAAGAGTTCCTCTACCTTGGTTTTTACCTCATTCTCCCCTCCACCCATTTCATTTCCCCCTTTGATAGGCATGTGTGATTCTAAATCTATTTTCCTTTCTTCTTTAATTCCCTCTTTTTCACATATTTAAAAATATTCTATCACTATTTTGTTTTAGTTTTATATATCCTTAAAAAAAAATTTTGAGCTTTCCTTTTACCATTTGTTACTATTGTACTACCCTTTTTCATAGGCACCTAAGTCTATTTTTAATTTTATGCACCTTTTTCCATTGATGATTGAGTAAGGATTGTTACTTCTCACTCATCAATTTTGTTTTAACATTTTGTATTTGTTTCCCATCTTTATGTAAGTAAATATTATTACTTCTTTCACATGGATGTTTGATTACCATCTTTTTGACAAGTATCCTTGCTTTTACTTGGTGAGTTTTCCTTGCTTACTTAAGGTTTACTTGTTTGAATTTTTTGGTCTTTGGTATCCTTGGATTTTTGATTACCCAATTTACTCTAATTTTGACTTGGTCATTTGGTCTAACATAGAACTTTTCACCCTATCTTGCCAAAATCCCAAGTACGTCATGTCCTCATAGCACAAATTATCTTATATTTAATGTATTTATTTATTTTTACTCTTTAGTTTTGTACTCTTGGGTTTGTTGAAAGTAGTCTATGTGCCCTCCATAATAAACAATACAAACACAACAAACAACCATCTAATGATAAAGGTAAGTCAAGGTACACATCACATTTAATTTTTAGTTATTTCTCTTTCCATTATTTACTTTCAACTATTTTATGATTTAAGATATTGTAACTTTTTTTAGCCTTAGTGTTGTGTGTTACTATGTTATTTTCTTGAAGCACCATCCTCTATTACACCTAAGTGACACGTGATTAGATTCAAATGGAGTATATATATACACATAATATTTTTAACTTTATCAAATAATAATGATTTATATCTTATAATAACCCATTAAGACTCAATATCTTTGAGTGTACACTCTAAGTGGTGCACTGAGAAAGGGATGGGAAGACCATTGGTGCTTCATATGATTGTTATCCCTTATTTCCACTTATTATCAATCCAAAAAACTCCTAAAACCATTCCCTGAGCTACTACTCCTCTTTTGCATACTCCTCTAGTATTTTCCCACTTTAATCCCTCTTTTCCTCATATTAAGCCCCTTTTGATAGTTGGATGTACTAGATCGATTGGGTCAACCCTATACATTTTTGGGTGAAATTCATTTAGGGTCTAGGTCAGCTCTTGGCCAACCTAACCTGTGACCTAGTGAATTTTTGTCCTTAATTAAACTAGGTCAACTGGGTCGACCCTGTTGGCCAAAACATTTAGAAGGGATTACGGTTAAATCCACACACACACGCACACACACACACACACACATACAAGATTATTTCATCATTATTTACAAAATGAATAAGAATTATTATTCATTTGTGCTTCTTTATAATCTACTCTTCCACCATTCTACTTGAGGAGTTTTAGCTTAGGGTTTTACTTGGAGAATCTAGTCTTGTGGAGAAGTCTTATATGCTTTGGCCTTTCTTAGTGATCCTTATAAAACAAAAAAACCTCTTGAGAAGCCCCTTTGGCCAAGGGAGAGATTGAGTCTCAATGGATTCGTCATTCATGAAAGTATTCTCTAACTTTGCTCCTCTCTTTAATAGATAGAAGTAACATAAGTATTGGCTTTGAATAATATTACTTTTATATTTCCACATATTAGATTCTTAATCATACATAGCTTAATTTATATTCTAATATACATGTTTTTTTTGTTTATTAACCCCCATATTGTGTTACAATCTTTGGTGAGCATTAGATTATATTTTACTTTACTTATGATTAGTTTAGTGAGATATATGAAAATATAGGACATAACTAGGGTTATTATGTGATTATGCTTGACTGGAGGCTTTGGAACCCTCCCTAATATTATGTATTATGATAAGAGATCCCCTTATTAGGTCTAGTAGATCCCCATATTGGTCATGTTCCTTATTATCTAATGTGTCCCCAATCAAAAGTGTATGGTATGATTTATCTTCTATGAGTTAGGATTGATTTATAGACATGATGAATTTCTAATTACATACACCATTTATAATACTATATAGATCAGTTTGAGTCTACAAAATGATAAAATCTATATTTCATTAACAAGCTCAATATATACCAAAGGTCTATGCTACTCTCAACTTAAAATTAACTCTATTATAATTGATAAATTAATCAAACTTAAGCCAACATTATCAATGCTAACTAATAGAAACATATAGATTGATATAACTTTTGGTTAGACAACCTTACCATAGTTTCATATCTCTCACCAAAATGGGGACATATATACACTATTTACATAGACACATAGATTGGTTCAGATAGAAATTTACACAGAAACATAGTTTAGTTTAGATATAGATTTACATAGATATATAAATAGGCTTACATATACAGATAGGCTTATATATTTAGATACATAGCTTGACTTAGATTTTTATTATTCCATGATATTTTTAGATATTAGTTTAGATAAACAATTACATTACTCAAATATCAAGTTTTGGGGCATTATGTAGAGCACATGTCCTTGATCCCATAGGGTTCCACCAAATTGTACATATAAAATGGAAAGTTATAACATTTTCTATGTTTAAATTACCAGATTATACTCAAATTGCCACTAGGATGTCACCAAGATTTCATTAATTTAGGTCACATGGCTGTCTACAATGGTTGTTCCATAGTTGTTCACCAGACCTAGATTATGCAAGCTGAGTGATAGTTTTGAACTCTAGTTATAGATTACATACTTATATTCATTCCATATATGAAAAGTGGGCACAAGATAGCCTTGTTTATCCATATTTACAAATTACATACTTAGATTCAGACTAGATATCAAAGCGGTGGAAGTAACCCTTATTTATTCACATTTATAGATTACATACTTATATTTAGTTCATATATTAGAGTGGGGATAAGTATGAATTATTTCTCCACATTTATAAATTACATTCTTAGATTCAATATATATATTAAAGTGGGGGAAATCAAACCTTGTTTTTCCAGATTTATAGATTACATACTTAGATTTAGTCTAGATATTTGAGTGGGGGGAAACAGGCCTTGTTTCTCCACATTTATAGATTAAATTCTTAGATTCAATCTAGATATTAGAGTGGGCGAAAGTAGGCCTTGTTTCTCCAAATTTATTGATTACATACTTAGATTTAGTCTAGATATTAGAGTGGGGGAAACATGCATTATTTATCTACATTTATAGATTACATCCTTAGATTCAATCTATATATTAGAGGGGGGCAAGCAATCCTTGTTTCTCCACATTTACTGATTACATTCTCAGATTTAGTCCATATATCAGGGTGGGGAAAAAATTGGTTTTTGTTACTCATAATTTAGTTCACTATTTAGATTCAGTATAGGGGGTACCCACATTGTGGATTTCCTCTTCACACACATCATTCCATCTCCTGTCCACTTCTCTGGCCAAGAAGTGGGTTAGGTCTAGATGACATCTACACAGGTAAGTATAGGTACACATTTCTATTTTTCTTTTACTTTAGTATTTCAATTTCATTACATTAATAGAATAAAATTGGGGTAAATGTGCACAACCTAATTTGGTCAAGCAACAAAAAATATTATGTCTTTTGTTACTCTTTCATAGGAAGGTATTAGTGATAAATGTGACTCTTATTCATGAGGTAATTTTGGGTCTTTTGGTCTTTCTTATGTCTTATTTTACTTGCTTAATACAACCCAATAGTCCTATGCCATCCCCTCCTAGTCACATGGCCCCCATGAGCTATTCTGCTTAGTCTTTACTCAGTTTTGGGACATCAAGACTTTATCATTAGTTCTAGACACTAGCATCATGTAGTAGTGTTCACTTTCAATGCTAGTGTCCAATGATCACTTTCTCATCATGTTTTGGGTCCTAACCCTTATTTGAACCTTATATTATGATTTTACCTCTCTTTTATGTCTTTTTATCCAATAAATAAAGGTATTAAATTCAAATCAATGTTCTTTCTATATAAATAACCTCACAAACATTTTACATCTAGAACTTACTATCTTGGCACATAATTACATAAAATTAGTTAATAGTGTAGTTCAACATACTACATACTACTTAGTTATCACACCTAGATTTACATGCTTGATTACAGAAGGGCCTAAGTGAAAGTAATTATAGCATACCATGTGCATTGAATATGCATGTTTCCTACGGGAGAACCATATGTGATTTGAGACCCCTATCATTAGGGTTAATGTAGGAAGTGACCAAAATAATAAGGGTTTTGTTATGCATGATCATAATATCCCATAACCCATTTTTTCTATTCCTTTTACATTTGATCTTATTATTATTTCATGTGTGCAAGTGTTCATTAGGTTCTAGAGAATATCTAGTAAAAAAATGACATAAATGAATGACTGGGAGCTAAAAAATCACTTACAAGTCTCTAAAACTCTCTTACATCATCCTTATAAGTCTCAAGTAGTGTCTTTATAGAAGGAAATTATCACCATAACAAGACACTAGCATGTAGTGCTACTATCCTCTTAATGATGCTATTTTTCAAAACTATTTTTCAACTATAGTCATGAAATGAAAGACTCCTGACTAATCTCTAAGCATGTTCCAGCCTTCTTGACATCTGACAATGCCAGATTCACTCTAGATGAGTATATTTCCTCATTGTATTTAATATTTTAGGTAAATATATTTTGTTAACTTTATGCAATGTTTATCTTAATTTACCTACTATACTCAACCATTTAAAAACCTAATATTTACATGTATTAAGTCCTAAATAGTTAAAACACAAAGCAATGATTGACTCCTTTAGAAATGCCATGGATTAAAGAATCAAGAAGGTTCAACAAGATAAGTATCCTAACCCTAAAAGAGAAAAATTATTGATGTACCAAGTAACTCAAGTTATTTATAACATACAACAATAGGCCACATATGAGGGCAATGCCACAACCATCAATGCATAGATGTATGGGCAAATTATCCACATAGTGAAATAAGAGGGAGTATTAAATTCCTTGATAGAAATTTTAAAAATTCTAATCACTCTAAATATATCATAAAATATTTCAAATCTCTTGCATAACTTGATAGAGTACACACAATGAGGTCAACAACATATTGATAAGGTGCTTTAGTATGTAAAGATTAAAAAGCCTTGGGATGTTGATACCCACATGGATATTAAGCTAGATGGCTATGATGTACCCAAATCTATATTTTATTTTGATATCACAATGGATATGATTTCATGGTCTACATGAGAATCTATTGGATGACCAAAACTCAGTTATAACCCAATCACACTAAGTCTTATATACTATGGTAGGGTAGAGCCTCTTGGTTGACTAAAAGATGTAGAAATAAAAGTGGGTGACCTAAGGTTGTGAGGATAATTTTAAGTGATTGACATGAAGGATGATGAAATACACTGTCTTGCATTAATTGGGAAGAAGTGGGCCTATGATGGTTGGATGACAATTAATACATTGCAAAATTAGCCAAAAGTTCACCAAGGGGATAAAATCATAATTATACCCTTGAATAAATCAAATCACAAGACATATATCATACCTATGTATATGGACTCACCATATGAATATGGAGATAATAAATGGTTCAAGGTAAGTACAAAATCTAAGCCTAATGCCCTACAAGTTATAAAATATAAATTTGGTTAACTAAAATCACAGTCTCAAATCAGTTAAAAATAACTAAACAATTTGAATATAGACTTGTGATCATAAAGACACCATAACTATAGTTTCAAATGGATGAATGCAAGTCACCTTCTGTGCAATCACCAACTAGATTTTATAGTAGATTTTGTGTACAAATCAAATGTGATAGATATGGACTATTCAAAGACAATAAATGAAGGTATTTTACCCTGGGATATTTCATCTTGAGTTAGAGGTGAATTAGATACCTATATGTTAAATTGGTTAAGGGGAGATCATGAGGTATGCCCAATGTGCATGGTATTTTTTGGCTCTTCTTTCAAATCATAAAATAGAGTATGGATGCCCAAGTTATAGGATATTGAAGTTATTTTGTGACAGGCAAAATAAGGAGGTGTCACAATGCATGGCACAATTTGTATGTAACAAGTGGACCAATCACCCATCGACATGTGGCAGTCCATTTTTGTATGTTCATGCAAAAATTAGGTTTAGTGTTTTGGTTTGGTTTTAGCCTCTGATCTTTGACAAGTAGTCATATGGAGAACCATGGGCCCCACTATTGGCTTGTTAGGGGCCCTCAGTGAGGGTTGACACACTTGGTTAAGGAGAGGTGCCTTGGCCTCTATATCATATTGTAATGCATTTGCATTTCCTTTTAAACCATAATATTGTGCCCACCAGATGCATGTGGGACAATTAAATTGTATGTTTTTAATACTTTGTAATTACCAAACCCCATTAATCCACATGGAAGAACCAACACTTGCCATGCCATAAAGTCCCTTCTGGCTATATTGCTGAGTCAAGCTTGAAATAGAAGATAATTTAATGCCATGTTTGGAAGATAAGTGACTGAAATGCAAGCCACATCCATATAACTCGTGACATTCCAAGTCATATGCCAAGCTATATAACTCAAGAATGGGTCACGATTATAGAATGTTAAGTTAGTACACTAACTAATGAACCATGATATGTTTGGTGCCTCGAGCCCACTAAAAGGGGTGTCGACTTTGGTAAAGTGGTTACCAACCTATTAAAAGACACAAAAGCCATTTTTATTTTGTAAATGTGGGATAAAATGATGAGCCTAAGCACCGCAAAAAGAAGGCCAAAGACTCAAACCTTGCACCTATCATGTAAAATAGATATGCCTTGACTACTTGTGCCATGGGTTTCCAACTGGTATAAAAGGAACAAACTTCTATTTGAAGAGGAGGATTCAGCCAATTGTGTGTTTTTTTAATAGGCCGAGATCTAGATTGAATCTTGGAGATAGCTAGAAAATGGATTTTGATCCATTAGCTAACCTGATACATAGAGGGTAAGCCTTTTTAATTATGTTTGTAATTGAAAAGAGAAGTTAAATTTATTATTATTATAAATTAGATAGACCAATAGTTAAGTGGAGGGACTTATGCACCTTCAGAAGGGATTGAAGACTGAGGAAGGATTTCATGTTGCAAAGCTTGAGTGTATCAGTAAAGGTGGAGTTATTGTATAGAGATCAGACCTAAGGGAAGTTGTGCAGTGTTTGAAAGAATTTGTAATCCATTTTAAAATTTAATGGATATGGTCCTCACTATTGGGTGGACCTAGAGACGTAAGCAAGAGATGCCAAATTCTGTTATCAATGTCATATGGTAAAATCGTCTTTTGATTGCATGTTTTTAATTTAGTTTCTAGTTTTTAATTAATCATGAATGCATGAAAAGTTTAAAATTTGACATTTTATGACATTTTAAAAATCAAACCAATTTAATTAGTGAATGGAAGTAAAAAAGTCTTTTGACAGTTCCAATCCAATTTGATAACTGAGAACACTTAATTGCTAAATAATTTGCAAGTTATTTTGAGTATTTTAAGAATTTGATAAGTTTGAGAAACTAAGTATCCATATTTTAAAATTCTCTTTGAGTTTATCAATGTAGTTTATGGATCAAATTGGTATTAGAGCAGTTAGAAAGTAGGGTTAGCTTTTGATTGTGTGATTTGATAGTTGCTTTCAGTTTATTAGTTTTCAGTATTTTATAGACTTGATTAGATTATAGTGTGAAGTTTTGGAATTAGTGTTTTTTTAGGAAACCATGGTCAATTTGTCACATAAAGCTAATATGAAAGAGATTGAAACCATCAAAACCCAGATTCAAGATGAGAATACATTCTTGAGATGCAAGCTCTTAGCTTTTGAAGAGCAAGTTGAAAGTTTGAAATTAGAGCTTGAATCTAAGGATGAAATCTTGATTAGATTGCATTATGGTGAACCAAAGAAAGAAATACCTTCTACTTCAGATGCAGAGACTACGATTGAGTGTACTGTAAGTTATTCACCAAGTAATTCATCTTCTTCTTCCCATTTAGATTTTGATTCAAGTAATGATGTTTTTGGTAGTTATGAAAAACACACTAAGGGTATAGGATCCAAATTGTTGAATAAAATGGGATTTAATGGAAGGGGTCTTGGTCAAAATAGCCTAATAATTAATAACCCATTATAGGTAGAGCATAGATCTCTTCATACAAGTTTGGGTTACACTAGTGAGCAGGTGGATATTGGAAGAAGCACCAGAAAGCTCTTGTTGAGCTCTTTTGCATGCAAGAGGTTTCATCATGACTTGGGACCTTTTTCCAAATTAAGCTATAGATCATGGGTCCAATAATATATATCATGATCCCTTAAGATAAGTTGGTTAAAAATATTGGGGGGAAAACCAAAACTTGTGACTTTGGGTGACTACTAGACATATAATGAGACTTCAAAGGCATTGTAATTACTATGATATTACTAGGATGTTTTTCCAATGAAATTCCAAGAATTGAAATGGGTAGACCCTTCTTTGGGTAAAATGCACATATACCTATAAGAGTGTACACAACTTATGAAAAAGTGACCATATATGCCAAACCCCAATATGAAGTTGAAAGTAAAGGCTAAATGGGATCACATATAGGACACATGCATTATATACCCAATAGAGAAGGTAATTGGGGTCAACCCAATAGTAGTATAGCCTAAAAAATTTGGGAAAATTAGAGTGTGTGGTGACTAGTGTGCACTAAATGATGCTTGTATAAATGATCCCTTTTCAATTAATTTCACAAACAAAGTCTTGGATTTAGTCATAATACATGAAGTATACATTTTCACTGATGGGTTTAGTGGATACCATCATATTTTAATCATATTAGAGGATCAAGATAACACAATATTCAAAGTTAAGTGGGAATATTTTTCCTATAAGTTCATGCCATTTGGTTTGAAAAATGATCCATTTGTGTTTTTTAGAGCAGTGATTAATGCCTTTAAGGATTTCATCCATGAATTTATTATAGTCTATCTATATGATTGGGATATCTTTTCCTTGTTCAAGGACCATTTGTCTAAGTTATGACTTATGTTAGAATGATGTTGAGCTTTACACATTAAACTAAACTTTAAAAAATAATTGTTATTCAGGATATTTGGTGTCCTATTGGGACATGTAGTATGTAAAGATGGGATCTTGGTAGACCAAGACAAAATTATAATGATTATGGTTATGCCACCTCCCACAAGTTCTATAAAGGTACACTCAATTTTGGGGCATACATGATATTATAGGAAATTCATAAAAGGATATGCATCCATATCTACCCTAATGTAGAAGTTACTTCACAAAGGTATAAGGTTTGAGTGGAGAAATGAGTGCCAAGAAAAAATTTTAGATCTAATTTAGATATTGGTCAAATCACTAATTTTTCATGACTGGAGAAATTATTTTCATGTGCATGTAGATTATTTAAGAACTATGATAGGAACTATTCTCACATAGGTAGGATATGGGTGACTAGACCATCTCAATCATTTCACAAGTCAAAAATGATTAGCTATAGATAAAAAAAGATATGATGATAAATGAGATGTTTTGGCCATGGTGTTTGTGCTCCAAAAGTTTAGATATCTTCTTTTGGTAACACTATTTGAATTTTTTACTAATCATTAGGCTCTATGATACTTGGTCAATAAGCCTATGTTTGGAGGAAGGATTAATCACTAGTTAATGTTATTCCAAAAATTTTAATTTAGGATCAATGTGATTCAAGTAAGGGAAAATGTGGGGCCAGACCATCTTAGCCAAATACATAATGGAGAAGGACCAAAACAACTAAAAAATGAACCACCATATGCACATTTATTTTGTGTATCTATGATTCCTAAGAACATGAAAGGCATTGCATATTTTTTGGAACATGGGATGTTTACTACACACTATGTATAAAGAGAGAAAAATAAGTTGATCATTTGAACTATTCCATTCAACATTATTAACAATTTATTGTATAAGATGGGGAAAAATAATGTACTATGCATAGTGGCTTTAGAGCATGAGTGACCTTAACTTCTTGAGGAAGCACATCGAGGAATTATAGATAAACATTTCATAGGAGAATCAACTACAAGGAATATTCTAGAAAGTGGTTTATGGTGGTCAACCTTGTTTTGAGATGCACACTAGGTTGTAAAACACTATGATATCTACCAAAGGATGGGAAAGCCTAATCAGAGAGATGCGATGATATTAAATCCTATGATAGTGGAAAAACCATTTGAGAAATGGGGAATTGAATTTATAGGGCCAATAAATCCACCTAGTATGTGTAATAATGCAAGATATATCATCACTGCAACAAACTACTTCACTAAATGGGTAGAAGCTATTGTGACTTCAAGTTAGAGTACTAAGGATGTAACCAAGTTATTCTATGAAAAAATTATAGATATAGCTGGGTGTTTAATCAAATTAGTCAATAATAGTGGTACACATTTATTAAATAATACCATTAAGACTCTCACTAAATGATTCATGGTTTCACACCACAAATAAACAAATTATCATCCACAAGAAATTGGACAAGTAAAGCCATCAAAAAAAGTCCTTGGTAATATGCTTGATAAAGCATGTAACATTTAAATATGTGATTTGGAGGATTGAATTCATGAGATCACATGGGTGTACAAAACAAATCACAAATTTTTGATAGCTTTCATGCCATTTCAAATCATCTATAGACTTAAAGCAATATTGTCTATAGAATATATAGTTCTTAGTCTATGCATTGAAATGACCATGAGACTAGGGGATCAAGATTATCTATAGGAAAATTTTATGTATTTAATTAAAATGGAATAAAGTAAATAAAGAACACAATTTACCTAAGAAGTTAATAAGCTATGTCAGAAATCATGACACAATTACAATTGATAATCTAAATAATTCTATACATAATAAACAATTGCACTCTATGATAATAGATTTTGAGAATTTACAAGTAAGTTGTGCATTAGATGGAAGGGACATTATATCATCCATGATGCTTCACAAAAAGGAAAATTGTCTTAAAATATCTCTAGGGATCCATTCTAGTAGAATGTGTAAATGGTTGTAGGCTTAAGCCTTACCATCAATAATCTCTATCAATTATTATATAAAAATAAGAGAAGGTGCTGAGTAGCACCATGTGGTATAGGATTTTTAGTTAATGTATTATTTTATTATTTTGATTTTAGGTTTGTGCATGTTTTTATAGTGTGATTTCTATATCACACAACATCAAAACTAGATTTGAAAAGTCAAAGTCACATAGTATAATATGTGAACAATTACAACATGAGGGAAAGATGACTTGTAATGAGTACATGAAGATCATAAATTAAGTGTCTAATAATGAGGTGTAAATAACCCAAGTATAGCGAAAGGACAATCAATGGTCATTCAAAACTATTAATGATGATACACTTGAAAGATTATATCTTTCCCAAAGTAAATTGAACATAAAAATAAAAGGATGCATAATAAAGGGAAGTGGATTTGCAAGAAGATGGTGCATAAAATCAATAAATATCATCATATAGATCAATGTTTTAGACACAAAATAAAAACTATCACATTACCAATACTTGGTTAAGATTAACTCACTAGGAAAAAATGTATGCAACCAACTCAACACATTTAAACCATTCTGGTAGATCAATTTGAGTGGTAAAAGCTATATAATAAGGGGCATAAAGAACACAAGGACATTACAAACCCTTGTAAATAATATACCTATATTATCTAAACCTAATTTTGTCAATTATTATTAGATTTCTCAACAACACCACTCCAATCAGATAAAGTTTTCAAGCAAGTCTATAACATGAACCATGCATCAGGCCCAAATTTTAATCCCTCATATAGATGTGAAAAAGTAAGAAATGGGGATTAGGATGGAACTATGAAAAATAATATATCATTATCTAGACTCCTTGGATTTCATCAATGTTACATAGGCTAATATGTTTAGTCATGACCAATATGAAGAAGTACAAGCATGAGCCCTAACACTCCAATACCCTCTACAAGGTTCTGATACAAAGAGCCTCATCAAGATTGCTAATTTTGGGTAGTTGGATGAGGTGATGATCACATAAATTAGTATATATAATGAGGGTGTGATTCATATTTCAAATGATGTTACCATCTTCATTAACATTTAAACCATGGTGTGAGCAACATGCCTCACATCTCAAGGAAATAATCTTTTGCCTTACAAAATTGAGTCTCCACCAATTCATTTAGATATAAAATAAAAGTATAATAGGAAATCTAGGGGGATCCCTATCAACATGGTGTATGACATATTAGTACACATAATTTATGAGTGTATCATCAATTGGTTCTATAATACTACTAAGAGTTTTTAGTAGGAAACAAAAGGGGTCATTGACATTACCTATCAAATGATCTAAATGCATGAAAACTTTAATTAGCCTAAAGTTTTGGACTCTCTACTGAAGACTAACATTGAGAAGGTTCTTGATGGAACATCACAACTGTTAAAATGTTATTTTTTGGTCCTCATACTTTATTTTACCTAGTGGAAGTCACCAAAGGCTCTAGTCAACCTAGATGAATAATTTTGGCTAATGATTGCATTCTCCAACCTTGCCTAGACCAATATTAGGAAATAGTATAATCAATTATCTAGATTCAATTATTGGTGGGTTGAGATTCAATAACTAATCATTTCACACCCCATGGTACCCAAAAACATTCTATAGTATCTATGGCAACATGAATCTATTATAAATCTACATAATGGGTTTCATATCAAAGTCCATGAATTGACCAAAGAAACAACAACTCCACTACTTTTTTGCATGGATCTAATTTTAGGATATTGCATTGCACATGGAAAACACTCTCCATTATATGAAATCTCACCACTATTTTTAGTGTGTAGGCCAAGGACCCAATCTATGTCCAAGCTGTCTCCACCAATCTAGGAATAGATGGTTGGTTTTATAGATTTAGTGGTGGAGGTAAAAACACAAGCCCAAGGACTCAAATAAAAAAATCAAGAGATGGTTCAAGGTTATAATAGAGTGAAGAGTAATCTCACACCTCCACCATATTCCATACATAAGACATCAACATAAAAAATATGTTATGATTGAATCAAACTCATCATCTAATTCATAGCCACCACTTATTTTAACAACTTCTATGTAGGATCCATAAGAGGAAAATTCACCATAGAATGATTAATTTGATGAAAAAATAGGTAGCACAACATAATAACAAACTACCACTATGCAACAAGAATAATAAAAGGCATAGTAGGTGGATGTGAAGAAGGCTCAGAAGGTATAGATAAAGAAGGAAAAAGAAGAGGCCAAACACAAGAATACTAAGGAGTAAGAAAAATGAAAGAAACAAGTAGAAGAGGATAAATATAATAAAAGGGCCAAGGAAGATAAGGTAGAAAAGAAAAGGGTCAAAGAAGTGGAGGCAATGAAACAAGAAGAAGATGTGATGAAAAGAGAAAGCACAATAGGAATCAAAGGTAGTGTAAAAAAATATTGATGAATCTAATACCATAGAGAAGTCACACAAAGAGGAAAGGGTAAAGGAAGTGATATGCATTCAAAAGGAGAAAACAAAGAAGAAGGCTTAGGAATAGGGTGATAAATCTAAGGTTGAGGTAGGTGTCAAAGCCAAGGCATAGGTAGATTCTAAATCGAAGGCAAAGGTAGAGGTAGATGCCAAAGCCAAGGTAGAGGCATAATCCAAAGCTAACATAAAGGCCAAGTTTAAATCTAAGGAAACAATTGAGCACAATGCTAAACATGAGAGCATAAATAAAAATCCAATAGATGCCTCTATGATGGTTGGTATCCTCAACACCAAATATCAATCTTCCATATCATAGGGCTCAAATTTTTCTCAAGGGTCTATATAAGAGGAGACATCTTATTATAGACCCCATAGCTCTATCTAATGGTTATGAGATATGACTCCACCCTCCACACATTACACAACATTTTTTATACCTATGGCATAGATCAAGAAAGAACATGTGGTATCTACATCTTCAAATTTGAGCTTGACTATAATCATCCAAGAAGCATAACTGAATGTGTCACATAGACCTCTATCTAAGAAAATTGAGGGAGCAACTAATTTTTAGGACTCTATCATGTAGAAGGAGTCAAACTTGGAGTAAGAGGTGGTAAAATAGAGGGAGGAAAAAATAGATCTCAATTTACACCTCACCAAAGCTTGTCAGTTGATTGATACTGCACATCTTGCCTTGGTCACTCAAGTTTTAGGTGACTAAATCATGTTATATGAGAAGCAACTCATAACCCTTGTCTCTCAACTCACAAAATATTAACATGTTGCATAAAAGTTGCAAACACTTCACACATAAGTACAAAACCTTAAGGCTAATACAAAGGCTATTTTTGAGCTTGTGAAGGAATATGAACAAGTTCTTGACACTATTGTGCACCAAGCTCACAACATATCTCAAATCATGCTTGAATATAAGTAATAATTGTCTAATACATGGAAGGATGCCATGCTAAAATTCACAAAGGTGGATAAATCTAAAGCTACAATGAATGATCATTAGACTACCTTTGATGCACTTGATGTCACACTCAATCAATCACTTGAATCTAAAGATAATATTATGTTGAAAATACAAACTTGGCATAATTAAATGTTACACAATACCTTTGTCAGTTCAAAATAAGAGATAAATGGATATAATGGAATAAATGGTCCAAGACATTCAATTAAAAGTATTTAATGTGTAATCAGTGATCTTAGGGATAGAGGATGAGGACATACAAAGTTTGGTTGAGTGTCAAGTGTTATTGCACACTAAAATCAATGTGGTTAGAGAATCTATCATGGATTGGACATTGGTCAAAAAGGACATGTCTCAATTAGATAAAACTATATATTACATATCTAGGGACATAAATTTATTCCTCAAAATTAATTAAAATAGGAAATCCATCATGAAAGATTACTACAACTTCACAACCTATATCTTACCCCCATTTACATCTTTCACCAACATATTCAATAACAACTTATTCTTCATATTTGTAATTAGAACCAGCTATATAACCTCATCTAGTTTAATATAGTTCATGCTACCACCATTAGTATAGGTACTTAACACACTTCATTTTTGCACTTTTAAAGCATTTTGTAGTAGGAATAACTTGAACATTAGGAGTAGGGTTAGGTTGGTTGAAAACCTATAAAAGGCAGCCACTTGGTTATGTTAATCTATTGGAAACTTAAAAAGGTGGTAAATTAGTAAACTATAGTTGAAAATTGAAATGGTGGCTAAGTAGTGTGAAATGGGTGAAAACTGGTAAACTACACCTTGAGTGATTACTATAAATTTTGTCTTAGTTCCTCATAATACGCATAATTTTTAGCTTCAGCATGAGGCACAATTCTTGTGAATTTATTTTGGTATGTGGCAAATGTTTAAGTTTGGGAAAGTGTTTATAGTGTAGAGAGCTATAAATATTTTATAATATAATTAATATACATGTGTGCGGATCACACTATTTTATCTTTTGTATCTATTTTTGTATGTATTCAACACTTAAAATCATGTCAAGGGTATTAAAAATACATAGAGTCTTTCTTTTATTATAAGAAAAGCATAGAATATGAAGCAACAATGACTTTTAAAGGCTAAATATATATATAGTGCTCAATTTTATTGTAAAAGAGTTCCGATGCGGTAGAGATTTATATTAAATTTTGAAATGGTGTCTCTTAAAATATATTTTTATCATTGTTCTGTGTGTAGTGAATGCTCTGCTTGTTTATATTTGTTAATAATGTAGATTATATTAAATGTTATATAATTATTAAATATGTGTTTCATGCATAAATGTTTTGGATATAACCAAGGAATAAATTTGGTTAGTCTTAGTTACTATATGTTGTATATTTTTATCATACTTCACACAACTATCCCTATAATAACATGTTATGATGAGTTATCCAGAAACCTCTACTAAAATAATTTTACAACCAAAAGCCTAGACTTCCTTGTCAATAAAAATATATGGTAGAATATATAAAAAATGTGTAAATGTGTTTATAAACATATTTCAAGGAAAAAGGAAAACCAAATTTGATATTAATATAATCCATAATTTTGTGGATATTCCGCAAATAACTCATCAATACTTATCTTATATTTTCAAACAAATTGTACTTGAAGTTTTATAATATGGAACAAAAATCAAAATGATATTATATGATGTTTGAGAAATATTAATATGTCATCTACAACATACACTTATGCAATGGTGCACATAAAATCCAAAAATGCTACAAATATTGCAAATCATCCTTTATATATTTCCATCCTACAAATCAATATGTTAAGATCTTGGTGGGTGGATTCACTAACAGTCTAGAATTTTGGTGTAATGGTTTATTACATGTGGTATCAAAGCATCCATCCATTTTCAATTCTTGGGTCTTGATTGGTAATGCCAAAATAGTAAGGTTCACCCAGGGCTCCCACATGTGCATGGAGGTGCAAACCTATCCCAAGGATGGGATTGTAAGAAACATGGTGGGATGTTAAGATCTTGGTGGGTAGATTCATTAACATTCTAGGTTTTTGGTGTAATGGTTCATTACGCAATACATGATTAAAATTCAAATGCTTGTATTAAGGTGTAGAACAAATTTTAAATTATTTAAGTTTGTGAACAAGTACCACATTTGTGTTAGTTAATTATTATGATCTCTTAAATGTTACAGATAGTAAACTAGTCATAAGGATTAAAATTATATAGTTAATGTGTAGAAACCAAAAATGGTAATTGATTCTTGGCAATGTTAGTTTTGATTTACCTTCACCCTTCATGAGTTGTGCATACATACATGAATCCCATTTTCCATTCTCTCACATCAATATCTCTTTTACGGGTCTAAATTTACAATGTTATAGTCAATCACCTATAGGAAATCCTACATTCTATGACAAACTAGTTATTTATCATATTCAGACATCTCTAGATTATAAAATAATTGTTCTTGTCTCTTACTTAGTAACATCAAACTTAGAACATACCATATGATGGTAACATCTAGGTGTGACAAATTTTCCCACACTAAGCAATGATCATATTTCAAATTCAAATAATTTATATGGGGCAATCCAATAATTTATATGTTACTGTCATGATAAAGTACCACAAAAAGTATTCTATAAATAAAAAATGGGTATAGGCATATTATCTATCTAGCACAGATCAAAGGAACATCTATACATAATTTCACATTCAAGAGGACTACCCTATTCTTCCCAATTTACTAATTAGTCACTATGATTAGGTCATGTCTAATTTTGAAGCACTCAAAATCAAATCCAAAGTTGTCATTTACCAAGTATAAAGAACTAGATTATAGGTTTCATCCATTAAATTATTACTATTTCACACATTCATCTAATGAGGAAAAATAAACATGGTTTTACTTCCCTCTTTAGAGTATAGGATATGTAGGAAAAACTAAAAAATTCAATGAAAAGTGGTTGAGGTCAGCTCAACCCATAATTTTTCCCTTTTAGCAAGCCTAATTCTATCATTGCAAGTGGACCCAGGGTTTCAAGTGATTGAGACATTTTTATTTGATTCACACATAATAAAACATTAGGATCACACACATATTTTAAAGATAAACATGCACACCTATTTATATCAAAATAGAGAGGCAAAACCCATATAGATAAAAAATTTAGACTAGGAACAAACATCTATTGTATCGACCTAATTTTGATGATATTATCTAGGTACATATAGATGTTCATATCCTAATCCAAATAACATTTAGTACAAATTTATATCATTCTTTCCATCTACGTATAGTCTTAGTCCTTCATAGAGTAGTTAATTTCGAAGTATCTTATCCCTCTTGGTAATTTCCATAATTAGAAAATACAAGTGTCAAATCAATTTCAATATTTTCCATCCAGATTAGTACTTTTTTATATATCTTATAATCTAAATTTATTTAAAATAATTCTATCTATTTAAAGGTTGTGTAGATGATTTTTGAGCTCTATATGCGTTTAACTATGTAAATTCAAAACCCAAAAATCAAACTACTAGGTAAAGTGATAGAGCCATTAGAATTCAATGCAAATATATGAATAAACCATTCAAAATAGCAGTAGAATCCTAAAGCTAAGTGCCCTACACTATGATTAAATGGATTAAAACAAAAAGAGATTGGGATATGGATTACCTTGACTCAGATTTTTGACATGGATGCTTGATCAATGGGTTTGATGATGAATGACTAATAGGACATGGATTTGATATGAGAATGGTAGATGGCCTCTCATGGAGGAGATGAGTTGTTGAAATATATAGAGGAGGGAAGAATCAATGGTTTAGGTTTAAACTTAGTTGGAGAATATCAAGGGTTGTAGATTAACCAAGGAATTTAAAATTCCTTAGAAGCCTTTGGATTTGGATGCTTCTAGAGAGGAGGTTGATAATAGATAAGGTTATAGATTTTTAGGGTTATAGAATCCTTCTTAGGGATTAATGATGATTATAGGGAGGTTAGGTAAGGATTAGGTATAGATTAAGGACTAGGGTTGTAGGAGATCCTAGGCATAGGCTAGTAGGTGGGCCATTCATAATTTAAAATTTTCCAAATAATAGGTGAATGAGATTAGGAGGGGATAAATGAGGATTTAGAATAATTAATGAGGGAGTGGGATTAGATTAAGGATAGTTAATGAATAATTATTTAAGGGGTCTATTAGATAAATGGAATAGGAAGAGGGGATAAATTAGCAAGATAAATTAGAATAAATGAGATGAATAGAATTAGTGTCAACTAATAGGATTATTAGTGACATTAAATAGAGCGAGTAAATTTAGATTCATACATTTTACCCATCTTTAAAATGGCATTGTGAGTGAAGCAAAGTGGAAGGAGTAATTGTCTTTCAAATAAAAACCATGTCATGGATGAATGTTAGTAGATGATGTTAGGGGATATGATGCCCCCTTGAAGGGACATGCAAGGAAGAATGAGATAGATGGCCACTCGAAAGAAGAATAGATGGGTGGGATGTAATATATAGACAAGGGGATTAGATACAAGATGAAAAATAAAGGATGAAGAAGATGAAGTTTATTTGAAAAATGAGTTATAAATTTATGATGCCCCTGATAAAGACATATTCACAAGGGGTAGAGATGATGGGTGTCATGATTGTCGACACAACCCAAGGGGGAATCAAACATAATGTGATGATTATTAGATTAAAAGGCCATAATATTTAGACATATCCCAAGCAAGGATGCATGTAATGAAGAAATATAGGCCAAGATAAGATGATGATTGGATAAAATTAATGATGGGTGTAGCTCAAAGCTAAAGTTGATTGATATGATGAATGTGATGATAGAGAAGAATTGATATGATCAAGTGGCCAAAAGACAAGGGAAAAATGATTGGACCACATTACATCAAATTAATGAGCCATAATATGATTAATAATTATGCCCCTAATAAGGACACATGTAAGGGAGTGATAGTCAATTAGTGATTGATATAATAAAATATGGATGTGGTGATTTTGTTGGGCCCAATTTACAGGTACGAGTGATTGATGGAAAATATTAAGGAGATGATGATATCATTAATCAATATATTTAATGATTATATCTCAAGGATTTAACCAATATAGGACTAGAGGATGATTATGGATGAGACAGATAGTGGCCAAGCTATCTTGGGCATGGAAACGTGGCCAAGTGATGCTTACATAGTCTGAAAAGACTTCAGGCTGATGTAGTTCTGAATAAAAGATGATGATGAGATGAAGATCATAAGGATAAAAAATGAGATGTTAGTTGGATGAGTCGAGAGGATTAGATTAGTGATGAAAATAAGGATGATTATATGAATTATGAGGGCAAAGGTGACCAAGGCATCATAAATGTCATAAGGATCATCATAGTATAATCAATCCATTAAATATAGCACTTGATAGTATGCCCCATGATATAAGTATGACCAAGAGGATTTAATGCCAAGGTTCATGGGAAAATAGTGAACTCTGCATCATTGAGGGTACCTAGAAGTAGTATTGGCTTCATATCATCCTCATTCATTTCCCAATAGATAAAAAGAGATACGATGCAAACAAAATATAAGAAAAATAAGATATATACATGATAGTCAAATAAGACAAATAAAATGAATGAGTAACACACATAAATATCTACATGCAATGTCATAATGTCTTGTCTAATGATGGGATGAGTGATTGGGTAAAGGGTGGGATTAGGATTTGATTAGATGTGGATTAGGGATAGACTAGAGATGATGATGATGATGATGATGATTGACTAGTGATTTAGATAAAGGTATGGACATGGATGAGAGATTAGGATTAGGATGTGGATGAGGATATGTATGTGAAGATGACCAAGGATTACCAAAAGATAAAACCTTGCAAGAGTCTAATCTAGAAAAAGATTAGGAAACAATGGGATCAAATACCTTTCATTAATAGAAAAATAATGATTGGATGGTTACTTTGTATGAAGAGGAATTAATAGATAGGTGATGGGATCATATAAATTTCATACTAACAAATAGGGATTAGATAGGTGATATATAAGAAGAGGCAATGATAAAGAAGTGATGGGTTCTAGACTAAATTATTTTATAAGGTTAGGTATGTTGATCATTCTTTTGTCAAAAAGGATGAGGATGAATATATGGATGGGTGATCACTAGGAGTGGGTTCCAAAATGAAATGATGGATGGGATATTAGACATCATTTGGGATGGGGATATAGACAATAAGATAGATGGGATGGAGATTAGATGTGGTTTAGGATGGTAAAGTAGATGGTATAATGTGAATAGGAATTTATGCATAGGACAAGACATCATGGATGATGTTTTGGATTTTTCAAATTTTATGATTTTAAGGGATTTTTAGAATATGTATACCATACAAATGGGGTTACTAGAAAAGGTAATACCAAGTTTTATAAACTAGGAAAAATATGGATTAGATGACAAAAGGATGAGGAGGATGTGGAAAAGGGGATGATGAAAAAGGAAGAAAGGACTAATGATTGTCAATGACCATATCATGAAGGAATCAGATGTTGAGTTGCCTAAGTGTTCATTGGAGGATATGCTAAGATGATTTGAGAACATTTTTTTAGACTCCATTCACTTCCTTATGAAGTTAAAGACAAGGGATGCAAGGAGAGATAAGATGCATGCTATTATGGTAGATGATGGATAGGAACAATGGATGGCGGTGATGGATAATGGATAAGATGGGTGATATAGAGAAGGTGGACAAGGGATGGAACCAATATGGATAGTTGAATGGGATTGATAAAAGATAGGGAATGAATGGATTTTCCCCAAGTGTTGAGGTATAATACAGATAATAGATTATTCTACCATGATGCTAGAAATTGGTTTTCATCATGGTACTTGCCCAAGGTGCCATAAGACTAGTTTTCACAATTGGATGAATGTTTTTTATTTCACCTTTTTTTTAACTTTTAGATGGCATCTCAATTTATTAGAGAAGGGTGAGATGTAAGATTGTTGATATTATCATGATATTTATCTAATACCTATTTTGGAGATGTGTGATGTTAGGATTATGTTTTCACTACTAGATGTATTAATGTCCTTGTGACTTTTATTGATTCTTGATGGTGACCCCTCCAGATATCTAGACCAGGTGTCTTTGTCACCCTAGGAGAAACAATGTTTCTTAGAAAGGTGATAGGAGGTATGGATTGGATTAGATCTTGATAGGGATGTATGGGACTTGAATGTATGATAGGATCATGATAAGATGTTATGATAGGTGGTGGAGGATGTGGTCTAGCAGTCACATACATCATTGGAGATGTTGTACATTATTCATTTGATTAGTGACAATTGATAAAGGATTATAGGAGATCCAAGACACTCTAAATTTGTCATTCATATTTAATCTGATTATTTAATGGATGATCAGCCATGTTTTTGACATTATTTGGATTTTAATTGCCCCTTGGTGCCTGATTTTGGGCTTCATTAGGGGAGATTGATTTTTGACTTGACAAATAATGATTTTGACTTTGACATTCCTCTAGTGCCTAATATTGGGCTTCATTAGGGAAAGACATATTTGGATTAGGTTGATGATTGGAATATTTTTGATTTTTATTGATGGGATCAAGGATGATGTGATTATTATGATTGACTTTTGGAATATGGTCTTAGACCTTTGTATTTGTGGTACTTATTACATTGTTCAATAAAGGGTCCAACAATGTAGTTCCTTTTAATCCATATAAAGGGAGGTGATTAAATGATCATTGATAGGAAGGGATATATGATCAAGGAAGGTAGGGGATATGATATGAGGAGGTTAATGAGTGGTGATGGGGTAGCATGATCCTCATTGGGGTTCTTAGGAGACCCAATTTTGACATCAGAGAAAATCTCCTTAAGATCAATGAAAGGATCACTAAGACTAGTAGTAGATATGTCTAAAATAGGATTAGATTCACTTTGACTATCTTTGATAGATAAGGCATGGAAGAACTTGGCTTTATCATCCTGATTAGGATCAAAATATATTCCTAGTGATGGATTAGAGGTATCTTAAAAAATATAGTCATTATCAACATCTATTATAATGTCAATGAGGGATGATGTTTCTGATGAGGAACTAATGTAGATATTGGTGTTAAACATGATCCTAATGAAGATAAGACTTTTAATGCCAACTTTGATGTAGACTCTGATGTATAATTAAAAAATATACTAATAGGAGATACATTGTCTGTAATTGACCTCTCAGCATGGGGTGTTTGATGTGATGGTGGAGAGGGAGATAATAGATGGATGATAGGCCCATGAAAAGAGTTACAAGAGATGGGAGGACTAGGATTATGGGGAAGAGGATCATTTTTGAGGGAGGATTTTGTGAATATGGGGGGATCATAGAGGAGGGGTGTGGTGTCTTGACCTTGGCTTAGAAGGGGAAGGGCTTGATTGAGAATTGAATCTTGGCAGTCCTCTTTTTTTTTACCTAGGGATTTAGACTCATCTATTTCATCCTCAATTACTATATTTCCAAGGTTAATGGGGTCTTGGATAAAGTCTTAAAAGTCATTACATTGATTAATGGTATGCCCCTAGGTTTGGTGATATTTAAAAAAATTAATCATCTTTATACCAAAAGGGCTTAGGCTTGGAGGGATCAAGATGTCAAACAAGTGGATAGACCAACATTTGTGTGATGACTAGTTGTTTAAAAAGGGATTCCAATGACATATGAAGGGAGTATAAGGACCCACTTCACATTGTGATTTAGATGTGGAATCATTGGACTTATGATGAGATGGTTTTTGATGTGGCTTGGTGGATGGACTATTAACGACCAAGATTGGATTTCATTTGCTAGTATATGAAGGAGTAGATGATTGGTTATTACTAGGAGATGGAGGATTGGTATGAGACTCACATGAATGGGATTGGACAAGAAGTGCAATGAGTAAAAGGGGATCAACACCTTTAAGAAGTGGTACACCCATCATAATGAACTTAAAGAGGATATCATCCTTATAGGAAGCTATGTATTAGTCTATGAAGGTAGGGTATAGCTCCATGGTGATGGTTGTTAAGTGATGGAGGATGAAGGTAGGCTAAGGATTAAGGATGGTTCCTTGAACAAAGTAAGTCAGAAGGACCGAGTTGGTATGATAGGTTTTGATGCATGAATGTGATTAGGATGGTACAAAACCAAAGGTCATATGTTAGAATGATATTGAAATAGGTGCTAACAACCTATCAACAAGGCCTAGTTTTCAAGCTAGCAAAAGGATTAAGGATTTTATGGGTGCCTAGGTTCAAAATAGGAAGAGGATGATATGATGGGTTGCTATTAGGCAAGGATGTTATAGACTAGATTTTTGATGATGGGTTTCTAAATTTAAACCAAAAAAGTAATAGGATGCTAGCAAGATATCAACTATGTATGAGATCTGATCAATGGATGAGTGATAATAGACTAGGATGATATGAAAAGACAAAGGACTAGCTCAAAACCTTAAACTAATTTACCCAAGATGGAGATTGGATGGGATTATGTTATGAAGGTGATTAAGATAATAGGATGAGGATAAGTGTGATAATAGGTGATGATAAAAGGATAAAAGGGTAAGATGAATGAGGTGGGGATGGTTTAGACCCTAAAAAGCCAACTAAGATAAGATGAGGATGATATTAGACTAGATGGGTGATGAAGATAAGGTCAAGATAAAAGATTGATGATGAACTTAGGATAAAAATTTGGAAGATGAAATAAGGTGTGAATAAGATATGTAGGTAATGGGGTGTGATTAAGGATGGGTGGATATGGTTAAAATAGGATGAGAGTAAGATAAAAGGACAATATGTACAAAATGAGATATTGGTGATGGGGGTGTGACTAATGATGAGTGGTTCCAATGATAAGAGGGGATAAAAGGATGTACAATAAAATTGTGATATGTATGAGAGGGTATAAAAATGATATATAAGATGATGGTTGGAATATATAGGTGATGAGGGGTGATCAATGATGAGTGGAGATCATTAGACTAGGAGGGGATGAAGACAAGGTAAGGACAAATGATGGGGTAGTGACTTAGGATAAGATGTGGATGATATATAACTTCGGATATGTATGTGATGGGTAGGGTTAATGATATAACATGACTATGAATATGTAAAAAATATGTAAAATAGGGTGATGAGATAAGGATATATAAGACAAGATGTAGGTGATGGGGATGCAGTCAATGATGGGATGAAGACAAGATAAGGGATGGGATAGGATAATGAAAGGGATACAAGAAGATGACAACAAGGATGCACAAGGAGATATTATGGGATAAAGATGTATAATTTTATGATATGATGAGGCAATAATATACAAGCTAGGTAGTACTAAAACCTAGATAGGTGTGTATAAGTTTGGGTAAAGGTTGAATCGACTCACAAAAAAAATTGATTTAGCAAAACACACACCAATCAATCAAGTCATAAACCTATAATTAGTAAATTCATGAGGGTGTGTAACCTAATGCCCTCACTATCCAATGGATTCATGGGTAAGTCTATTTTCCATGACCTATTATGGTATCAACCAAACCCTTTAAACCCCACTTGCACATCATGGCTAGTTTGGAGATGATACTAACTCTTACAGTGGTACTCCTGTTATGGCCAAAGGCTCCTAATATAGGTATATACAAAGGTTTCTAGGTATATCCCCTATATATGTGAAGGTATGATGGGGCCCAAGTCTATTAGGATGATATTTAACCACCTTATATCTTATATCTTAACCACCCCTCACTACATGAAACCCATTATGGGGAATTCCACTTAGGAACCTAACAATATCTCTCTTGATTTTTAGACTTCATCAAAACATGGAGTTTGGACTAGTGTGTGGAGGTGAATTCCACAAAAACTAGCTCCCTAAAAAAAAAGGGAATGGGGTTTATAGGTGGTTTTTGATCCTCCAAGAATCATCACAAGTATGGAAAGAGGAGAGAATACACCAGTCATAGCCCCAAGAGACAATCAAGTAAGCCAAAAGACTAATTAATTGATTAAGTGTGATGTATCTACAAGATGAAAGATAAGAATATACAAGACAAGATGATTTAAAATGATTTTAAAAAGTGCTAAAAGGAATATTTGATAGGTAGCCTGCAAGAACATGGCTATTAGTTTAATAAGGGCACTCAAAAGAAGGATCCTACAATAAAAGGATTAGTAGTTTCAATAATCACTCTTGAGGGGTAACCTATATAACAAAATGTTAGACCCAAAATATGACCTATAAAAAGATGATGTTAGTAATATAAAATAACCCCGACAAGAAACAAGATGTTAGTCAAATATGCCTTAATAAAACATCCTAAAAAAATTAGGATTTGGCTCTATGATTTCTTTGGGGTGAGCAAGACACGATGCGAGGGTATAAGGGTGGTAGCCCCCAGTGGGATCAAGGGAAAGATACCCTTGTGGGGTCTAGGGGTAGTAGCCCCAGTTCACTCCTTGTCATGATATAGGGTGGGGTTGAGGGGCAGAGCCCCCAATACCAAAGGAAATTTGGGCTTTGTAGAAGGCATGAAATGACTCAAAATTCACTAAAAATGACTCTAAAAAATACACTCAAAAGGATAATTTTAAAGGCCAAAAATGACTACAAAATCACAACTTAAAATTGTAAAGTTGTAACTAGAGAGTGCAAAACCACAACTCTGATGCAAAATCACTGATTGCAAGTTGTGATTTTGTAATGATTAGCTTAACCATGATGGTCAGCTACAAAACCATGACTGCTTATACAAAACTATGACCTAAAGTGATAAAATCACTATTAGCTATAAAATGAGAGTTGTAGTTTTGTGATAAACTACAAGATCTCCATATTTTGACTATTTGATATAACAAATGACTAAGCAAGTTAAAACAAGTTGTCTAGATGTTTGAATGTGCCTATTTACAAGTGATCATGATAAATTAAAAAGATAGATTTATGATGCATATCAGAACAAGATTTTAATAAAAAATGAACAAAAGTAGAACCTTAAAAGATTATTCTTCATTTGGTCTTAGTCCTAATCTGCCTTATATTATTTAAAGATGGTAATCTAGCATATAGAATGGAGAAATTCTATGTTAGAACTACAAAGTCACTACTAGTACTACAATATCATGAGTTCATAGAGCAAGGTAATGACTATAAAATTTATGTGATCTATGGTTTTTTTAGAAAATAGAAAAGGCTAAAGGCTATATATTTGCTTTTCTTGTAGATGAGCTTCTGATCTTTCCTTTTCTTTGTTATTCTTATTGATCCTACCAATTACATAGAAAAGACCAATAGAAACTAGATCGGGTTATAGGATGTGGTTAGATAAAACATCCCTTTTTAAACTCAAATGATTTAAATAAGGGCTTTCTATGATGTTTTAATGACTATTGACCCCTACAAAAATAGAAAATGTCAGAGTAAATCTTGCAGGTTTGAGAATAATGATTAGCTATTAGGTTTTGATCAAAACTACAAAACTATAAGTCAATAGGGAATAATTGAAATTAGCTTTAAAAAATCATGATTTATGAAATTGAATTATTGTGAATGACCTATAAGATAGACCGTTAGTGTCACAATCTTGACTTTACCTATAAAATCACTACTTCTAGGCCAAAGTTAGAGAGTACGAGTTGCAGCTTCATCAAAAGACTAAAAACCTATAAATAGTTAGTGATTAAGGAAAATGGTTAGTGGTTAGTTAAGTTTTTGGCATAAATTCAAAACTAATAGGGATAAAATCATGACTACATAGTCACCACTACTAGTACAATGTCACAACTTGAACCTGTGCATACAAAATTCTAAAATTTTAAGATTTCCTTGATGGATTAGACCTGTAAGCTAATAACACACCACTAACAAGACAAAATTGTTAAATTTGGGAGGGATCTCCCATCATAGTCACCAAAATGTAGATTATTTTTAATCTCTATATGGATTTAACTATGTAAATTCAAAACCCAAATATCAAACTAGTAGGTAAAGTGATAGATCCATTAGAATTCAATGCAAATATATGAATAAACCATTAAAAACATCATTATAATCTTAAAGCTAAGTGCTCCACACTATGATTAAATGGATTAAAAAAAGAGATTGGGATACAGATTAACTTGACTCAAATTTTTGACATGGATGCTTGATCAATAGGTGTTGATGTCGAATGACTAATTGGACATGCATTTTATATGAGAATGGTAGATGGCCTCTCATGGAGGAGAGGAGTTTGTAGATACTATAAATATACACCATAACCTAAAACCATGAAATAGGTTAAGTCTAAAATCCTAAAGTCCTGAAATAGGCTAAGTTTGAAATGTGGTGGAAACCTCCAAAAATCTATATTTTTCATCTTAAATCCTAGAGGTCTAAAATCACTCTCAAACACCTTGAAATTATATACATAAAATATAACTTAAAGTATAAGTTAAAATTTAATTATGGACATTTAGTTTCTTATATTTAAATGTTAATTTTATGTATATACCCCCTATTTACCCATGGTAATAAGTCTTATTAATTACTATTTACCATCCCCAACCATAAAATCCTAAAAACAAATAAAAACAAAACCTATCCAAGCTCCTAAAAATCCTTCCAACAACTTACCCTTGTCAAAAACTCATGAAAACAACTTAGTGTTACATTCACTTTCTTTGACATGTAGTTTGAAACAACCCAAGCCAAATTTTGACCAAATTGGGCTAATTGATGTCAATCTTCCATAATCAATGTCGATCCTTCATGATTGATACCAATTCTCATGGATTGACATCGATCCATATATACACAACGAGCCTCCATGGCTCATGACTAAAATTTTGGACTTTGAAATGCTACTGAATTATTTATAAGACTACATACGTACCTATTAGACCCATGTCCATATGATAACAAGCTATTTTTGAGGTTGAAATTCCATGTTTGTATCACACATTGTCTACATTCACCTCACTCATTAAAGGTCAGTTTTATGTTTTGTATTGCTTGATTTCGGCTTACATTATGGTTTATTAGTCCTTTAACATATCTATTTTATCATATAATATCTATTTTCATTATTTTTTCAACCTTTCAAACCTTTTCCATCCTTTATTTTTGAGTATTAGTAGTTAACATGGAATCGACATTGATCCCTGCTAAAACACAAAAATAGACCCAAATTCTATTTTTGGTAGAATTCACAATCCCTAAACCCTACATAATATGCATTATATTTTCTAAATCTCTCTCCTAATATGTTGACATCCATCACTAAAAAGTAGCAAAGAATTTATACATATTGTCCTTGAACAATCCATTTATCTTATCTTTCAATTATAGATAATCTGCATTTATCTAGTCTTTATTAAGTTGTATTTTGTATTGTTTATGCCTACATCTGTTATCTTGTATATCTTATCTATTATCTCAAATAATCCATAATCATTTATCTTTATCAAATTATATTTCACATCATTTATATCTTTTAATCATTTATTTTCATCATTTTTAGCATTTTATTCATCTTAATTGAAAACAGTGCGCTGACATCTATTTAAGCAAGCATTACACTTCCTAAGACTAGTTTGTAATTAGGCATCCCACTCATTTTCCTACTGATACATTTTTATCCAAAAATTTAATTATGATTTTCATGTCATTCCTCCCTAACCAAGAGTAGTTCCCATAAATCTTTATCAATGGTGCGCAACCAACCTTCATCCCTAGGTAATTTTCAAAATCTTGCATTTAATTTGTTTTTAATAGCTAATTAGATCACATTGAAAAAAAATGCTAAAATATAGTTTTTTAAATTTATAGAGGAGGGAAGAATCAATTTTTGAGGTTTAAACTTGGCTGGAGAAGATCAAAGGTTGTAGATTATCCAAGGAATTTAAAATTCCTTGGAAGCCTCTAGATTTGGAAGCTTCTAGAGAGGAGGGTGAGAATAGAGAAAGTTCTAGATTTGGAGGGTTATAGAATAATTCTTAGGGATTAATTATGATTATAGGGAGGTTAAATAAGTATTAGGTAGGAATTAGGTGAATGAGATTAAAAGGGGATAAATGAGGATTTAGAAGAAATAATGAAGGATTGGGATTAGACTAAGAATAGTTAATGAATAGTTATTTAAAGTGTATATTAGATAAATGGACTAAGAATAGGTTATAAATTATAATAAATGAGATGAGTGGAATTAGTGTCGATTAATAGGAGTATTAGTGACATTAAATGGAACGAGCAAATTTAGATGCATACAGGTTGATAAAAAAATTAGTCCTTGAAAAAATAAAGCATAATGAGAAAAATAATACACATAGAGACATACACAATAATTACCATGGATAAAATCAACGCAATGAAAATATATAAGAGTGAAGCCATGATTCCTCATTTTCATTATCTTTTTTTTTTTCATTTTACAAACTTACTGCTTCCTTGAGGCTTGTAAGGACATACATATATTGATGCATCCTATAATTTTAATAATCTATACAATAATTTTAAAATAAATTTATTATAATAAAGAAAAACTACTAAAGTTAGCCATCTCAATTATGTATGCTTTAACTTAGATATGCTCTACACTTGACTGAGATCCCATATACTAAACCATGTTTCATTACTATCAATTGTATATCTTTGATCAAATCAACCACACTCCCATGATATTTAATATATGAATATATAATTTAATTCACTCAAATCTAAGTTACTCACTTCCTTTGCCTTTATTGAACCCCATAGCTTCATATATGCTCAAGATTCATACCTTAGGATTGAGAAGAAGCCTAAAATTTAGAAACCAAATCCAAAACACTTATCAGTTCATTAATATTTAGGTGTGTTACATGTACGTGAAATCACCACTTCATATAGGGAAAAAATAATATAACACTTAGAAAACTATTAGGTTTATTTCAAAAATTCCACATGATATTATGAAATTTCTAAGGTGGTTGCTAAATCTCTAGTGTAGGTTTGGAACAACCACCCAAATAAACCAGTAATGTAGAAACCTTAAAATTACTCTAACTTTTGGAAGACATAATTTTTTCATAAAAAATATAAATCATATTTCATTTTTTTTTAAATTACATAAATTTTTGAGAGGAACCTAAATATGTACTTTAAAGGTACTTTCGATGCCAACCATATGTTGTATGAGCCTTTATATAAAAAACTACTTGTTTTTTCCAAGACTTGGTGTGTTGTGGACACTTATCAACCCAAATTTATTTTCAAATATCTTAAAAACTAAATTAGATGATATAATTGATCCAAAATTTGGATCACAATAATTTTATCATATTATATTAGACTTATTTACCATAGTACACTAAACAAATAAAACAATAATAAAAGGCTAGAAGACAGAGGTCAAGGTGGAGTGAGGATGATGGAATTGATCTCAATGTAGAAAAATTACATGTTTTATATTTTTATGAGGAAATATGAAAGACTCAAGGCTATGAAGGGTCAAATATGAAGGGAATGTATCTGAAATGAGCCAAATGTACACAAATATACTGAGTGTGATAAGACAGACAAAAGACATGAAAAAACATGACTTGTAATAAAATAAGGTGTCTAAATTATATTTATTTTTATTTTGAAAGTAAATAGTAATATAACTCAACCTAATACATACACGATATCTCAATATTAGTTTAGATGTATTGTGGAAAATATAGTTTGTAAGTGCACTATGCAAATTTATAAATTTTTATATAATAAAATTATTTTTTCATTGCCCTAAGATGAAAACTTACAACCATAAATATAGTGGCAAACCAAAAATAAATATAATTACATCATAATAACATAAATTAATGCATAAACATTAATTTTATGTTAATTTTGGCCAAAAATGTGGGAATTTGGTCAACATTATCATTATCTAAATCAAATGTATAAATAGGTCTAGTTTGGGACAAATAAGAAGACATTGTATTGAAATCATCTTAATATTATTTAACCTCATATTGATACTAAATAATAACAAATTATTTTTAATTATCATCAACATTTGGATCTCTATCATAATATTCATTATAAACAAATTATTCATTATTGATCTCACTTTCCTCCTTATGGCCAACTAATTCTTACTCAACATAATTTTTATGTCCTTCATAGCTCTTGTATTCCTATCTCTTGATTGATAATTTAATGATATACAAAAACACATTTTTATTATGTATATTAATATTCAAAATCTTCATCAAATCATAAATTTTGTGGCTAGTGACTCATACTTGATAAAGTTGTGCATCATAGACACAATGTGTGTTTTAATTAATTTTGGATTTAACAATCTAAAGAACATAAAACATTGAGACGAATCATATTAAATAAGAAATATCTAAACTTAAAAAATATATGTTTAAATATTATTTATTTCAATTTATTGTTTACAGGAACAACCAAGATATAAATTACTTAGTTTGTTCAGGTTTATGTTATGTGTTCTTCTTTTGTTGTAGTCATCAAATATGATATATAAGGGCTCTATTTTAGCTTAGATCATGAAAAAAATATTAACACATTTCAAGACATCTAGGGTAATAATTATATGCATATGGTAACCAAATACATCTAATATATACTAGAACCATCTAGGAGACATGCATTGATCTATGATCATTTGAACCATTGTGCCTATGTTTACAAGTGGATAATGTGTATTTATATATCTTCAACCCTACATAAATATCTATGTTTTATTTTTCATTTCTTAAAAACCTTAGCTTTCACTCTTGATACCTATGTGACCTAGAAAATGGGGTTACGGATTTAGGTTGGATTGACCTTATCCAATCTCGAGTGACTAGATAAGTATCACATACATTGTCAATAATATGAAGAGGCCTCAAACTACATGTAGTTATCCCACTATCATGTGTGTGTGCCAAATCAAGTGAATGGAAGTCTAAGGCAAATTTCACCTTGGATTCCCTTTGGAATAAACATGCATGAATGCATACATACATACATATCCTTTAGAAACTTTAGAGTTTGAATAACAATAAATTAGATGGCCATGTGCTCTAAGTGTGCCTTTGTTAATCAATGAGTGTTTATCCCTTAAAATTTCCTAAAGGATTTATATATATAAAGTTCAAAATTTTAAATTTAGGAACTATTGACATGTAAAATAAAACTAAAAAAACCCAAAATGGTAAAATAAAATACCCCAAAGGGTTGCATGATCCAAAACATACCTAAAATATACACTAGGATATTTTTGGTAACTACAGCTACTATCGATAACTAGCCTTGTCTAGGATTACCAAAATTTTACTAAAGATATACAAAAGTTAGATATAAGAAAAAATGACTAGGGATATATGTGATAGATTCAATAAAGATGAATAAATTAGAAAAACATATTGCATAGTCAAATACAGTAGACACAAAGACATAAAACCTAGATAAATGTACCAATAAGTGCCCTATTCACCATTAAGAGTATATACATGTAAATAGAAATGAAAAGAATTATACAAACAAGTTTTATACTAAATTTAGGTGTCTAAAAAATCCCCCATTTAATCTATAATTTTAATGAAATAGTAAATACTAGTTTAAAGTTATTAAAAAAATGCAAACCCACATTGGTGATTTTGAACTTAGACTTTTCATCATCCTTAATGATTAATGTTATACATGGGTACATGCGATCAAAGATTGCATAATGAGATATATTAATTTTTAAATAAAAATCAATATAGTCATATTAAAAAGTCATAATAATCAAATAATGAATACACCTAAGAGTGTGTGGTCTTCTACCATTCATGGAGTTTGCTCATGTAGTTGAATTAGATAAGTCATGGGTCAATGTGACCTAGTACATGTTGATAATGTGCCTCTATTAATTTTATCTTTTTATTCAAATAATTGAATATGATTTCAAGCACTACTTATGTAAATGGAACCTTGTACTAGGTTCATATGTAAAATCTGAAGAAACTTGAGTAAAACTTGAATATACTTGAGTAATCATGGCTGTTCTAAATCAACTGTTGTAGACAAATTTAGATTCAATATGAGTATTCATGAGTAATTTCCTTATTATGCCTAAGTTTTCTTGAGTATGGCTGAGTAATTATGAGTAATCTAGAGTAAATCTAAATAATCTAGAGAAGTGTAATGAATTAGGGGGACAAAAGGTGGTTTTAAGTGGACATATTTTTTATTGAAAAAATAAACTTAAACTTGTACAGTATATTTGAGATACCTACACTCAAAATTTGAAGATTCTATAAGAACATGAATTGTGGCATTTTGAGTCTAGTTTCTAAACTACTTTAAAAAAAATTTGGTCAAATATAAATAGGTAAACCATCAAAATTTTGAAGAGGTATTACTATTTTTTTTATAAAAATCATAGTAGATAGCTTGCAGTGCACTCCATTTTTTTATCATTGTTTAATTTTATTTTAAACCCTTTGGTAGAAATTTAGATAATATAATTTAGTTTGTAACCTATATTTTAAATTATTAATATACATTGAAATATGATCAATAATGCATAGTATACCATACACCTCCCCAAAATACTTAAAAAAATATAAAAAATTATATTTTTATTTTTATATGTGTTTAGAATTAGGTCTAGTTTTTTACCCTATATATTTTTTCCAGTTTGAATCAATGAAATGAAATATACGTAAACAAAAATAAACATGTATAAATATGGCATATATTAATATAAAAATACATACATAGAAACAAATATAGATAAAGACCCTAATTAATAAAAATATTAATATATACATTTAGAAAGAGGAGAGTGTGCTCGATGTTGTGGTCACAATTTTAGGAAAAATTTCAATAAAATTTAGTCTTTAGTATGGAAGAAGTTTATTTTTTTATTTTTAGTGAAAACATGCACTCAACTATGTGTTCATTGGTCATGCCTTAGGCTCAAGAATACAAGCCATTACCTAACCTTGAAGTATGTATCTAATATTTAAAACATTATAATTGTGTGCATGGAATTATCATGCACATGGAATCACCACATACATAGAATTAGTATGTACATAGAATATTTTACTATTATATTGACATGAATTTAGCCATCTTATTTATTTTATTATAGTTTTTTTTAATTTTCAAAGTTCATGGATGGATTTAGTTGATTTTAGTTGTTAAATTTGAATTTTTGTACATTAGAAAAATGTAAACCTAATTTTGATTATAATATTTATGTCATTTTCTTAGCTAAATAGATTGTTTTAGAGTTTAGGGTTTTAGGATTTAGGTTTTAGGTTTTAGGGTCTAATTATGAATGTAATTGGGGCCAATTCAAGCTCATTAAAACTATTTGTGACTACAAAATGTGATTTTAGGCTCAATTATCCCTAATGTCATGATGGATTTAGCCAATTAGTCAATTTGAGCAATCAATTATGTGATTTAGGCCAAATTAATCCATGTAAACCTAATTATTACTCTAAAGGATGTTAATTAGAGCTAAATCAATTAGTTTAGGGTTTATGATTTAAGGTTTAGGGCTTAGGGATTATGGTGTAGGCTTTAGGGTTTAGGGTCCAATTGCAAAGTTAATTGTGTAAAATTCAAGCTTTTTGAACCTATCTATGACTATAAAATGTGATGTTTTGCTCAATTAACCCTAATGTCATCACAACATGAGATAATTAGTTAATCATGGTAATAAGTGATGTTATTTGGCTAAATTGAGCTTTGTGAACATAACTCTTACTCTAAAAATGTTAATTGGGGTGAAATCAATTAGTTTAGGGTTAAGGGTTTAGGGGCTTAGGGTATAAGGTTTATGGTATAGGGTCAAATAAAGAAGGTAATTAGGGCCAATTTGAGCTTGTTAAACTTATTTGTAACTATAAAATGTGTTTTTACACTCAATTAGTCCTAATGTCATCACAAATTAAGCTAATTAATCAATTGGGGCAATCAATGATATGATTTAGGCCAGATTAAACCACATGAACTTAATTATTATTTTAAAGGATATTAATTAGGGATAAATAAATAAATTTAAGATTTAGAGTTTATAATTTAAGGCCCAATAAAAAAGGAAATTAGGGATAATTATAGACAATTAAACCTATTTGTGAGTACACAATGTGATTCTAGGCTCAATTTACCCTAATGTCATCATAAATTTAGCTAATTAATCAATCAAGGTAATCAATGATGCAATTTGGGCCAAATTGAGCCTCGTGAACCTAATTCTTACTCTAAAAGATGTTAATTAGGCCTAAATCAATTGGTTTAAGTTTTTATTATTTGTAATTTAGGGTTTAGGGTTAGGAATTATGGTTTAGGGTTTAGGGTATAAGATCTAATCATGAAGGAACTTAGGGTAAATATTAGCTCATTAAATCTATCTATGACTATAAAATGTGATTTTGGACTCAATTAACCCCAATGTCATCACATATTGAGCCAATTAGATAATTAGGGAAATAATTGATGTGATTTAGGTCAAATTAACCCTAATGAACATAATTATTACATTAAAGGATGTTAATTAGGGATAAATTGATTAGTTTAGGGTTTAAAATTTAGGGTTTAAGGTTTAGGACTTAGGGCTTAGGGTATAGGGCTTAAGGTCTAATCATGAAGGTAATTGGGGCTAATTTGAGCTCATTGAACCTATTTATGACTAAAAAAGTGATTCTGGGATCAATTAACTCTAATATCATCACAAATTGATCCAATTAGTCAATTAGGGAAATCAGTGATGTGATTTGGGAGAAAATAAGCATAATAAACCTAATTATTACTCTAAAAGATGTTAATTATAGATAAATTGATTGGTTTAGTGTTTAGGGTTTAGGTCTTAGGGATTAGTGTATAGGTTTTAGGTTTAGGGTATAAGGTCTACTCACAAAGGCAACTAAGGCCAATTTGAGCTCATTGAACATATTTATGACTATAAATGTGATTTTGGGCTGTCCCAATGTCATCACAAATTAAGCCAATTAGTCAATGGGGAAATTAGTTATGCAATTTATGCTAAATTGTGCCATGTGAACATATTTATTACTCTAAAGATGTTAATTGGGGATAACTTAATTAGTTTATGGTTTATGATTAAGGGTTTAGGGTTTAGGGCTTGGGGTATAGGTTTAGGACATAGGGTAAATCATGAAGGCAATTGAGGCTAATTTGATCTTATTGAACCTATTTGTGGCTAAACAATGTGATTTTAGGCTCAATTATCCCCAATGTCATCACATATCAACCCAATTAGTTAATTAGGGCAATAAATGATGTGATTTGGGCCACATTTAGTCCTATGAACCTAATTGGTTTAAGTTTTATGATATAAATTAAGGTTTTAGTATTTAGGGTCAACTGTGAAAGTAATGTATAGATTAAGTAATGTGTATGTGATTTGAACATGTAAACATTATTTACATATATGCATTCATGATAATAGTAAAAAAGTACATTTACCATTGTCATTATTTTATCATATTAAGAGTTATGTCTGCTACTTACTTTACTTTGTTTCATTTTACATAGTGTAGGTGTGATTTTTAATGATTTGATCACTATCCCCACCATCAAAAGTTGATAAATTTTTCTAATCATAGTTGACTAGAAAGTCCAGGTCTATTTTTTAATAATTTGATCACTATCCCCACTTAGTACTACACAGTGTAAGTCTATTTTTTAATAATTTGATCACTTTCCCCACCCTTTAAAGTTTATAACATTGTCTAATCATGGGTGACAAAAATTGTACTAGTGGGAAGAAGAAGTTAAAGAACAAAATAATAAAGGAATTATAAGTGATGAGATAAAAATAAAGGCAACAAATTTGAATGATTAATGCAAGTTAATCTACTATACCTAATGAATTAAATGCCATAAATAATTATGAAATTAATAATGATAGTCTAAAAAATTCTTAAAGTCTAATTATCAATGCTGATAGTATACCAAATTCTAAATTCCACATTAAAATTTTATGGTTTTTAATTTTGGTGATGATGATAATATGCATGATGATTTACCCTCTAAAAATGATTAAAATTACATGGAAAAAATGATTGGTGAAAGTAGAAATGAAGAAAACAAAATGGGAACATCATTCAATGAAGAAAATATTAATGAAGATAACAATATGGAAACACCAAATCAATTAATTTTACCACTACGAATATCTCCTAAGATTTTTCATAGAAGACCTTGTATTTAATTTAAATTTATGAAAACACTTTTAAGCCAATGTGTAACAAAATCTATGATGACCATATGAGAGAAAAGATGAAATAATTTGGGACTGACACTTTGAAAACTTAAATGAGACTCAAATATGTCAATTATTTGTTACATTGATGAAATTTATTACGATGAGACCTAAAATGAACAACCTAAGACTAATAACATCTAATATTGATGGTAAAAACACAACAAGTGTTAAAAATCTACATAATGAACACTATAAAGAAGGTGTGAAGAAATGCTCCAAAGATGGTAATGCTACCTAACATGTTATTAAAACATGTATGGTAAGTTGTAAAATAAGGAAAAAATGCTTGATTAGACAAACAAGTAGAGCATTAAACATGAACATGAAAACACTGATGAATTCAATTAGGAGACATATAACACTTGATGTTTTTGATAATAATTAATTGTGGGCATTCTTTGGTATACTCCCATAGAAAGACAAGGTTATAGCAAATGCCCTAAAAGATTTACTTGCACAATTTTGGAAAGATAACTATTGACCAATTTGACCCCTAGGTCAAATTGGGTCAAAACCCTACAGATTAAAATTTTGTCATAAGTCTCATAAGGTGTTAAATGTATGTCATGGTCCTAGTCATGTTAGTGAGGTCAAATAATATGTTTAGTCTTAGGCAAATTTGCCTAAGGTTCCTTAAAGTCACTTTACATCACCTTTTGGGTCATAAAATGCACTTGTAGAGTTACTTAAATTTAAAAAGTTTTCAAAAGTATCTTTTGATGTTCCATGTGTCAAGAGGGTGTCACGTAACTATTTATAATTGATAAATATTGGTAGATTCAATGTTAAAAGGAGAAAAATGCTATCAAAGGAGTCATTTTCAAATGTTGTACAGATTATATAGATTTTTTGTAGGTGAAGGTACTTAATAATTTTCCTTTTAGCTTACCCATGATCATCTCCAATATTTAGAAGTTTTTATAGTCAGAAGAATGGCCAAAACCATTCTCCTTTCTCCATCTCTATTTGGAAGGGTCAAAAGAGGTCAACCAATTTTCATATGGTACAACCAATAGGAGAGGAACCAGGTTAAATGCTATTGTAGGGTTATAGTACTCCTTGTCCAATTTAAATCCATAACATTATTTCTAGGATTGGTCACTTTTCCTTTATGAATCAATGCTAATAAGTTTACTACCTTTTTATGCATGCTCATTCCTGCACCCTATAGCTTTCTCCTTTATTTTAGTTGATATGTATAAAACAAGTATTATAAGTGGTTTTATAGAGTGTATAAACTCTTATCACATGGTCTTAAAATTATTTTTCATGTGTGGAGGGGATGAGAAAATCACAAGCATCTCAGTTGCTAGTTAAAGAACTCCATTGAGGTGGTAGATCAATTTTTAGTTGTTGTAGGGTCATTCTCATGTAAATGCCTTCATAAAAAATGGGGATATGATGCTTAAAATTTCATGTTTAATGATGGACAACTTATATTTTAATGATTTTTGTCTCAAGAATGTTCTATGTGAGGATTCAAATGCCTAACACACACACACAAAATCAAATTTCTTTATGATTACCATACACAGTTAGGTGAAAATAACCTTACATAGTCATGAAGATTAGATATAAATGTTTTAAAGTGGTGAGAGGTTTACATAGATGTGGGTAATCAGGTTTAAACCAATAAAATTTATTTATATTGGATAAGACAACCAATTCTCTAACATATAAGATTATGCCTTGTACACTATTGATATAAACCTACAAGTGTCTCAACAGAGGGGTAAATAGTTGAATGTGATGTGTTTAAAGTTTGATTACATCTTCAATAAGGTTTTTAAGCATGTAGTGTACCATAGTATCAATTATGGAGTCTTAATATTGTTGTAGAACTAATATAACATGCACATAGTCACACACCTTTCTCTCATCTATAGACTTTCTGCATATACACATATAGGTGGTCCTAATAAAGACTTGATGATAAATAATCAAGGTTTTTGGTCTTATTTGAAGTCTCTTTAAGGTTTTAAAAACATGGATAATTTTATGGTGATCATGGTGGATCCATGAGATGGAAAAAAATATTGAATCCATGCTCCTAAGTCAAGAAGGTTGTTTCAAGGATTCATTACCATAAATTTTTTTAAATAGGGACCCTATATCACTTTTGATCCTCTCATGATGGATTATATTTAGGTATAAATTAGTTTAAAATTTTTCATCATAAAACCTAAGCATAAGGGTAGTACGATAACATGATAGGATGAGTATTTGGTCCCAAGAGGTGATGTAAAGGAGTCTTCCATTTTATACATTGTTTAACTATAGAATATTATTGTTCTCTATAGTGTGTTGAGTTTGAAATGACCTTATAGTCCAAGGTGGAATGATAGAAGCATATCTCTATGGAAAGTGACCTTGGTGAGGTGAGGAGGACACTAGTGGTTCAAATAACATTAAGAGGAGGTGAATTACAGGGTCTTGATCTATATAATCACCTATAGGTGTACCTTTTCCCTAAAAAAGGTCACCTATATTCTAATTATAAGTACCTACAAGTTCATGATATGAACCTAGAGATGGGAACCATGAAAACATGAATACTTTCCAATTAAAGTTGACTCTAAGAACTTCAAGAAGACCTGAGGATGTGTAACACAAGGTTCAAAGGTTGTAAACCATATATAGGGATCATTTTTATCTTAGAATGATCATCTACAGTCTGATGGTAAAGTGACTACACACTAGGGTATGATAGTTTGGATGTTAGCCTAATAGAGTATGATGTGAACAAGTCTAAATGGATATGAGATGATATCAAATAATAGTTAATGGAGTGGAAAAACAAGTTTTAACCCTAGGAAATACCTATAAAGACATCTATTGCTTTCAATATGATCACCTACAACTAGACTATAGACTGATAGGAGGTTAAGGGTATACAACTTAGAGATTAATTAGACCTATAGGCAGAGACAAGTCTAAACTAAATCAAGCAAGTATGAAATGAGTTAAATTTTAAAAAAAATATCTATGGGCATTGAAAACTAGGGTCTAACATAAGTGTTCACATATAAGCATGTCTCTTTCTTGAGTAAATAGTAGAGTTGCATAGTTTAGATACTAAGAATAGGTAGTGTAAATAGTACCTACTGAGAGAGTTGGTAGAGGTTATAATGGTGGATATTATTAGGAACAATATCATAATGGTGATGAACATCTCATGTGATTATAAGGACAAATACCGATATCCAAAGTTTAATCTACAACCATACTTCCAAACCCTGCACAATTAGTGAGTTCAAGAAGCCTATATTAAGGTTTTTTGAAGAATCAAGGGATTTATGAACATGAAAAAATGATGAAAATTGGTACAAAATTCCCATATAGCTTATTTGTAATTATAAATGCATCAAATCTATAAATCAATTCTAGGTCAAAAAAGATAGATCCTACTTACACTTTTGATTGGGGATACATTAGATAATCAGAAACATGACCAATATGTGGATCCACTAGACCTAATTAAGGGATATCTTATCACAAAAATATCATTAAGGAGGGTTCCAAATACTATATTCAAGTAAAACTATGCAATGACCCTAATTAAGTCCTATGTTTTCATCTTCACTATACTAATAAGTAAAGTAAAGTTTGATCTAGTGCTCACCAAAACTTGTGGCACAATATGGGGGTTAGTAAACAAAAGAAATTAATTATGCATATGATAATCCTAATTAAGATATGTATAGGTAATACCCTAATACATGGAGAAGAAGAGTATTGTTTTTTAAAAGGCAATACTTATGCTACTTCTATCTACTAAAGAGAAAAGAAAAGTTAGAGATATTTACCTAGAAGATGAACCCATCGAGAATCAATCTCTCCCCTAGCCAAAGGGGATTTGAAATAGGTTGTTGTGGTTTTTAAGGATCACAAATAAATTCCAAAGCATCCAAGACTTCTCCACAAGACTAGATTCTCCAAGTAGAAACCCTAAGTTAAGAATCCTCAAGTAGAATGGTAGAAGTACATATTGTAAAGAAGTGCAAATGAATAATAACTCTTGATGTCTCTGTAATAATGGAAAAATGATATTGTATACATAGGTGGATTTAACCCTAGTCCCTTCCAAATATTTCATTTGATAGGGTCAATCTAGTCAACCTAGTATCATTATTGACAAAAACTTACTAGGTCAGGGGTTAGGCTGGCCAAGAATTGCCCTAGAACTTAAATGAGTTTCATCAATAAGTGTATAGGCTAAACCCAATTTAACTAGTCATGTAAACTTTCAAAAGAAGTTTTAGGTTAGAAAAAGAGGTACAAAATATGATAAATTACTAGAGGAATATGAAAAAGAGTAATAGCTTAGGAGAATGTTTTAGGAGCTAGTTCAATTGATAATAAATAGTAATAAGGGATAACAATCCTATAAAGCACCAATGGTCTACCCACCCCTTTCTTGATGCACCCTTTAGGGTATGAACTCAGAGAGATTGAGACTTGATAGGTTTTTTCAAGATAGAAAGTATCAATAATTGATAATTTTTGAAAATATTATATGTATACATATGCCCCACTCAAAGTTCATCACCTGTCACTCAGCTACAATAGGGGATGGTGCTTCAAGAAAGAACATAGTAACACACAAAACTAAGGCTACAAAAAATATTACATTATTTTAAATCAAAAATAATTGAAAGTAAATGACTAAAATAGAAATAACTAAAAATTAAGTGTAATGCATACCTTTATCACTAGATAGTTTTCTACCATATTTTTAATTTTGATTGTGAAGGGCACATAGACTAATTTTGACAACCCAAGAATACAAAATTAAAGAGAAAAAACCAACAAACATAATAAATCCAAGCTAACTAGGCTATGATGAGATGTACTTAGAAATTTGTTAAGCTAGGGTGATAAGTGCTACGTTAGACCAAATGACCAAGTCAAAATTTAGAGTAAATTAGGTAACCAAAAATCCATCGCTACTAAAGACTAAAAAACTCAAATAAGTAAACCTTGAGTAAGAAAGGCAAAATCACCAAGTCAAACCAAGGATACATGTCAAAAAGGATGGTAATAAATATCAATGTCAAAGTAGTAATAATCCTTACTTAAACAAAGAAGGGCCATAAAAAATGATAAAACAACATTGATGAGTGAGAATTAACAATCCTTACTCAATCATCAATGGAAAAAGGTGTAAAAAAGGGAAAACAACATTGGTGAGTGAGAAGTGACAAGACAACCTCACTCAACAATGGAAAAAGTACATGAAATTAGAAATGAACTCAGGTGTCCACAAAAAGAGGTATTACAATAATAATAAATGGTAAAAATAAGGCAAGGAACATATAAAAGTGTAGAGCCATGGTGTAAATAAAGTAATCCTAGTCACTCAAACATGTTATTTTGTGATAGTGATAGATAAAAATGAAACAAAGTAGTGCTATCATGTTTTTAAGATGTGAAGAAGAAGGAAGTATAGAAGAAGGAAAAATAGATTTAAAATCACACTTTATCTGTCAAGGGGGAAATGAAATAGGTGGAGGGGAGAATGAAGGAAAAATTAAGGTAGAGGAAATCTTTATTGAAGTCAAGACACTCAAATTAGGTTTTATCAAAACAAGAGGACTTTCGACCTTAAGGACTCTGAAAAACTTCTCTTAGCCACACAAGTCGTAGGTCAATAAATTAATTATGTATATCATCCCATGAAGTCTAAATGCATGCAAAGTCCCATGGAACTACCTTACCAAAATCTATTCCCTATTCTTCAAGACCCTTTATAGAGTCATCAGTCTACTATGAAGATTGGGTACTTACATGATAAATTAGGTAGCACCATATAGTTTTTTGAATTCTCCTATTCCAATATATTATCCTACTACACCCCACGAGACCTTGACTCTATTTTGAGGATAACAATGAAGTTTTAGCTTTGATTAGAGATAGGAGATGTTCTTATAGTCACATATTTTGGTGTGATTGTGACATTTGTATGTTTCCTTTTGTATATCATTACCTTTTATTTCAAATTATTTAGTTTTTAACTTTCTTGATGGGGATTTTTATATTCATCCTCCATATGGATTTGGGAAACCAAACATGGGTGCTAAAGATGACTTTCATTTGAATACTTGGGACTTGGTTTCTAAGAGAGAACTTTAGATAGCATGGTGTCTAAGAGTCTCATAAATCTAAGTGAAATAAAAGTGTTATCTTGATTTCGACCTTATTTTATCTAATGTGGAGTGAAAAGAAAGGAAATAAAGAGGAATCAAACATGAAATAATTTGAATCACTTCAAATCACAAAAAATGTGACAAGAGTTAAAAAGGGATATAATGACAGTGAAATTTGTGATTCATTATCATAAGAATGAGAGAAATGGAGGAAAAATTGCTAACATATATTGTTGTACAGATTCCATCTATCAAAAGAAGCAACAACTAAATATTGAGAACAAAGGATCAATAAATCATAACCATTACAAAACTCATTCTATAAAAGGAATGACAAAATGGTGATTTTATGAGGAAGGCCAGGTCTTATCCATGTTCTTACACTATAATTCATTAAAGAGAAACCCTTGAGGGTGCCAAAAAGTATTTAAAAAATAAATAGGGTGAGAAAAATATGGTATTTGTGAGGAAGTCCAGGTCCTACCCATGGTCTTACACTTAAAATCATGAAAGAGAAACCCATGGGGTTCCAAAAAGTATGTAATAAGTATGAAAAGAGGATAAAAATACACCATGAGGAAGACTGAGTCCTATCCATATTTTTACAATGCAACTCATGAGAAAAAGGGAAACTAAAAGACCAAAAAAGGACTAAGGTTTGTGAAAATAAAAAACCACTACAGAAGGTAAGACCCATGTAAGTAGCCTATAAAAAGTGTTAGATAACATCTATAAAGAATGAAAAGAAGGGAATAATTATGCAAAATACTTCTTGAGTAATTGTGCATTGGTGGGCTCTTTAAAAACATGGCTTTCATTGGTTTGAAGGTGGTAAGTACTTGGACCAAGAATATCTTTGACTAAATAAGAACCCTACTATTTTTGGGCATATTTACCTTCTTTATCATAAGTGTATTCTAATATAAGGACAATATCACCAACATTAAACATGTAAACTTTAACATGTTTGTTATGTTATTTGGCAATACATGCCTTATATTGGTAATTGTGTTGTAAAGAAGAAAGATGGTGTTCATCAAGAAGATTGAGAGCATGAAGTTGAGATTCACAAAATTATTCATCAGGTATGATACCATGAAGAGATATATAGAGAGATGGAATCTCAACTTCTAATGGAATAACTAATTTAGAACCATAGACTAGAGATAATGGCATTGCCCTAGTGGGAGTACGTATTCTAGTGTGATAGGCCCATAGAGTAGGCTAGAGATAAAGATGCCAATCTATATAGGTTTCATGAATTATAATTTGGATAAGTTTATTAAGAATTTTGTTGGTGGCTTTAGATTTACCATTACATTATGGATGATAAGGTGTGGATAATTTGTGATTGATTTTAAATTTAGCGTAGAGCTATTTGACATCTTTATTTTTAAAATTACCACCATTGTTTGAAATGATAGTATGAGGGACACCAAAGTGTAAAATGATTTGATTAAGGATAAATTTATAGATGGTAGTACCTATGACATTAACAAGGGGCATAACCTTGGCCCATTTGGTAAAATATTTAGTGGCTATGATTATAAATACATACCTATCTTGAGATTGAGGTAGTTATGAGATATAATCCCCACATGGAGAATGGCTAGGGAGATTCAACATTTTGAAGCTTAGATGGAGGTGAATGAATTAAATAATCATGAATTTGTAAAGGAATAAAATTTATATCAAATTCAATGGCATCCTTTTCAAGAGTGGTCTAAAATTATCCCATACATAGGCATTTATAGGTTGTAGCGTGTCCACTACAATGGCCACCACATATGCCCCCATGTGCTTTTTTAAGAAGATGAGGGACCTCATATTTCATAAAACAATGAAGTAAGGTACCTTAAAAATTATGATAATAAAGGATGTTATATAAAAATACATACTTAAAGGCTTGTTTGTGAATGCAAGTCTTTTCATGGGAGTCTAGGTTAGGAGGATAAGTTTGGTGTTTTCAAAATTGAATGATATCTTTGTACCATGGGCTTTGTCAAATGATGAAAAATTCAATGTGGCAAATAAGAGAATCATGTGGTTGAATAGAGGATGGATATTTTATTATTTAAATAAGAAAAGTGGGATAAAAAAGAACTTGATACAGATGAAAAAGAGATGTTGAATAAGCAAGGGAATCGGTGATATAATTTTGATCTTGAGGGATAGGCTCAATGGTAAAAGAAATGAAATATTTGATGAGAGTGGTTGAAATTTGATGATAAAAAATGAGATTTTCAATTTTGCATTGGTAATCACCATTGAGTTGGCGAAAAATGAGCTGGGAATTACCTAAAGCATGCAACTATTGGATATCTAAATCAAGAGCATCTCTAATGCCTAAAATTAAGGTTTCATACCCTGCCATGGTGTCAATGACATCAAATGTTAAGCAAAAAGCTAAAGGGGTTATTTTTCAAAGCAATATTATATGAATATAACCTTCCCCATCTCCTTGAAGGCATTTATCATCATCCAAGTAAAGGGTCCAAATATCTTCATGTAAGTTGACATTAATTTCAAGAAGTTCTTTGATAAGTACTTGTGGTTTAGTAGCATCAAGGAGGAGAGTGGATTCATCAAGATTACTTAATTCAAGATCATTAGTGAAGTTTTGAAATTAATATTTAAGATAAATGGCCTGATTGAGACCTTCAATATAGATAATATTATCATCAAGAAGACTATCTTGAAGGTGACTAGTAGTAGGCATAGGAACTATGGTAAGTTAATCAGTTATGATTTGTCCTTTGATAGATTTTTAAGTAATAATTCAAAGATAAAATTCCATGCGAAGGACCATCCACTTAGAAATTTTATCTCTAGGAAGAAAGGATTTGGAGAAGAAGTGATAAAGGGGATAAAAATGAATGATAACATAAGTGGTCTGATAAAGCATATAATGTCAATTTTTTTAGATGCAAAATAGATGGCAAGGCAGACATGTTTGATTTTTTCGTAATGTTTCTCATAATCAATGAGGACTCAGTTGATATAGTATATGTCATACTCTCTTCAAGTATCATCTTGTTGGGTAAGCATTACACCAACTGATATGGGTGTGGAAAAAGTATATAAGATTAAAGATCGATCATTATAAGGGGGATGAAGCATAGGTGGGTGAAAAAATGATTCTTTCATGTTATCAAATGATTTATGACAAGGTTATACCCATTTTAAAGAATTACCTTCCTTAAGAAGAGTATTGATGGAGTGGATATGATAAAATATTTTGGGGATGAGCTATCTAATTATCTCAAGCTTACCAAGATAAGTGTGAATGTTTGAAATGGAATGAGGAATGGGAATGTTGTTGATAACGTTAGTCTTGGTAGGGTTAACATCAATGTCATGGAGAGAGACTAAGAATCCTAATAGTTTGCTATATGTGACATAGAAGACACATTTGTAAGGATTTAATCTAACTCTATATTTGATAAGATGATCAAAGATGATGACAGAATATGAAAGATGAATCTTGTGACTTTTAGATTTAACAATGAGGTCATCCACATAGGTTTATAAAATTTTATGGATAAGATCATAAAATATATGAGTCAATGCCAATTAATAAGTGGCTACAAGATTTTTTATGTTGAAGGGAATTTTAACATAGAAATATGTACCCCATTCCATGGTGAAAGTGGTCTTATGTTGGTCCTCGAGAGCAAAGTGAATTTGATTATAACCCAAAAGCCATCCATAAGAGATAACATTTCATAACCAGCTATGGAATTTATAATAACATCTATTAAAGGGAAGGGAAATTGTCCTTGGGATAATAAAGATTAATATTATGGAAATCAATGCAGATGCAAATCAACATAGTGACCTTTTTCCAAATGGGAACTATGTTAGAAACCCATTTATAATAATCCACTAGTTTGATAAACTTTACATCTATAAGTTTGATGATTGTTTTTGGATATAATGTGAAAAATTTAGGTAGAAATTTCCATTAATTTTAATGCACAATTTTTGCATCAGGATAAGTGATGATGTTGTACACCACAATACTAGGGTAAATACAAGGCATGTCCTTATAGGACCATGCTAATATCTCATGATATTTATCAAAAAATGGACTAAAATTATCATGTTCAGTAGGTGAGAGTTTGTGAGAGATGGTAATTATTTGAGGTCATGATGGAGTACCATATTCAATGTGAGTAGTTTCTTTGATAATCATATCATTGCCATCTTGGAATTGGAATAATGCATTAGGTAAAGAAGAAATTAGATTAGCTTTAGGATTGATGCTAGTAATGAAATTGTTGAAACAAGGAGCCGTGTTTTTGAAATTCCAAAGTTTGTGATGTTATCAAGGAAGTTGAGGCTATTGGGCATGAAGTAATTCAATAATAGCTTCATCGATAACAAAGTGGTAAAAGGAACATAATATTCAACATATACTTCAAGATCAAGAATTTGATAACCATGGAAATCATATTCAGAACATATTTGATGTACATTTATGGCCTTGGAATCTAATGTAATCTTGGGAGTAGGAAACGTAAATGGATCAGATGAGATTGATATATTATTATTTTCTTTGTCAATGGAAGAATTAGATGTAACAATGGGATCTATAGGTGGTAAAGAAGATGAAATTCTTTCCATAGGTTCAAAAGGTATGATTTGTTCTACCACCCAAGGAGTATCAAGAAGTGGAGAATTAACAGGAGGCATTTGACCTTTGAGACCTAATTCATTATCTATGTAAATGGTATGAACATCCCAGTTAAAAGGATTTATTTGAGCTAAGTCTTATAATAATGTTGAACATCTAAGTCTCAAGATTGAGCTTGGGCCATGATGTAGTTATCATCATAGATTGGAGAAATGGTACATGATTGAGATTCAAGGGGAGTTTTAGAAGGTGAAATTCTAATATTACTAAATTTATGTGGAAACATGTTTAGAGGGTCTTGAAATAATTTTTCCAATCCATAATCATTTCATGTGAAGGCATATTATGGTAGAGAAGGTTCCTGAGCATTATATGGAGGAGGAAAATTTGTGATCTCATCAATGAGAGGAATAGTATGATCACATGGTAATAAAGGAGGAATACACTTTGATATGTAGGAAGGTAGCTTGGTAGTATTACAAGTATGTTTCAAGTCAATAGGTTCATCATCATCTAAGTCAACAAGAGTAACTTGTAAATTTGGATTTATGTTGATGAATTTAGGTAATGGAGCACTGTTGATGATAGGAATGGTAGGAATGCAATATTGAGATCTTGGATTAGGAAGTTGAATACTCCAAGGGTTGGGATTAGCCTCATGCTTATACCATTTATTATTGTGTAATAATTTGATGCATTGGATACCAGAAGAGGCGATAGCCCTCATTCTATGAGTCCATAGACAACCAAGGAGTATGTTATAAGATAAGGGAAAATTAAGGAACATAAGTTTATTCAAATGGTCTTAGGTTTAATTGTTAGGGGAATTTAAATACAACCAAGTGTCTTTTAATTAGTTTTATCAAATCCATAATAAGTAAGGTAGGTTTGCTTGAGATTATCCTTATTGTATCCAAGTTGTTGGATAAGCCATAAAGATATCACATTAATTCTAGAGCCTTCATCAACTAAGACTTTGTGGATAAGGGTAGTATTAATGGCTATTTTAATGAATAGTGTCAGATCATTGACATCAAAAAGGATTTCATCATTAATCATGTCTTCTTTGAGAAATTCAATAGATGGTTTGGAAGAAGGACAAGTAGTTTCAATGGTGCTCACATTGGTAGGTTGAGGTTAAATAGAGGGTGGTTATTCATCTATAGAAAATGAATCTTCAATTTCTTGTAATTTTTGCATAAGGAACTTATGATGATAATGAGAAGTATGAACTAACTCCATAAGTGGAATTTTAGAAGGCATGGAGTTAAGTTCTTCAATAAATTTCCAATAGGATTTAGAAAAAGAACCAGTGCAAGTTTTGGAAGGTAAGGTATATTTTGAAGGAATGGAAATTTTTGGGGGTTTGAAAGGAGGAGTGGTTCCTCATGGGATTTTGAAGCTAAATTAGTGGTGGTAATATCTTTGAGAAGTTTTTATTATAAATATGGTTTCTTATATTTTGTGATAGGATCTTTGTGAGCTAGTTTGTGATGATAATTGACCTTAACAAAATTAACATATTGAGATTTATTTTGATATTGGTCATAGTTGACATTAATAACACAAACATCCTTGGTACATTTTTGAGGATTAGATGTGGAAAAATGTTATTGGTTATTAAAAGAAGAAGCTTTGGTAGCTTGTCATTTTTAAGAAGTAATGTTGTACTCTTGACGATGAAGGTTGATCATAGCTTCATGATTGAAGGAATCATCAAGCACATAAGAGACAAAAAATTTAGTAATCTCTCTACAAGTTTCATGGTAATGACTAATGTCAACATGGAACCACTTAGGAGGATTATTAGGATAAGTAAAAGGTTTAGATGGTGGTAAATTGTTTTTGATTTGATCCATAGTTAGTGGTATGTGAGAAGATGGGGGAATGTCAGATTTGAAAACTTCTAGTTTGGTTTGAGAAGTATTGTTAGTGATAATATTAGTAGAAGTTTGAAAATATCCTTTAAAGAATTTAGTATTAGGTTTGAATTGATTCATGAGATAGTCTTGATATTTAGCTCAGTTAAGAGCTTCATTAATTGTTTGGGGAGAAAAAGTTCAAACCTTATATTAAAGATAAGGAGGTAAAGCAATGATAAAAAGTTTAAATTTTTTTATCATCAGTCATGTTATGATTAGATTTATGAGCAAGATATTTCCATCATTTGATAAAATCATGAGCTGATTCGGTGGGAGATTGCTTAGTATTGATGAAATGGCTAAGATAATTTTTGGGAAGATAATTATGTCAAAACTCTTTTACTAAAGGATTGACTAAATCCTCAAGTTACCAAATGAAATGTTTGGGAAGTTGTTTGTAGAATTCCAATACATCACTAGTGAAGGTTTTAAATATAAGTTTAATTGCGGTGAAAGTATTAGTTTGAATCCACTCTTTGTAAAGATTGCTAAAGGCTTTGATAAATGATGCAGGTTCTTTAGTCCCATCATACTTGATAGTTGGAGATATGTTACCAATATTAATAGACACAATAAAGGGATACAAAGGCTCATTTTGGATATTTTGAAGTTTTTTTTTTCATGATAGGTTGAGGAATAACATTTCTTGAGGCATCTCTAAGAGCTGGAGGAATAAAATTTGGGTTGGCTTGAGGATTAATAGTCAAAGGTTGATTTACCATATTGATCAAATGATGTTGTAAGTGTATCATTTGAGAGGTGTTATAAGTTTGAATTATGTTAATTTGTTGTATGAATTGTGCAAGAAGTTGAGTCATATGAGTTGGCGGGTTGGTGTTTATAGGAGAAATCCCCAAATTGGTATTAGGAGGAGGGTTATTGGAAGATGGGTTATTAGTGGGATTATTGGATAGACTTGTGTTAATTGATCCCACATTATGTTGAATATTTTGAAGATGAGAATTGTCTTGATAGGTATAAAAAGTATTAGATCCACCTAATTCATATTAAGGTGCGACTTGCACCATGTTACAAGACACAAATGAAAGAGGGGAAGAGGTACTCCAAGAGTGAGGGTTCTCTTGGGAGTAGAAGAGAGGGAGAAATGAACATACCATATATTATCTTAATGGATTTAAGTTGTCCAAGAATATTTTGATAGGGGACTTCATGATGATTTGAGAAAATGAATAGAATGCTAAGGAGAACTAAAGAATTAAGTCAGATAGATAGGATAAAAATAAGAGTACAAAGTTGACTAGGTTGACTTAGTAGTGAACACTAAGAAAAATAGAGTATGATAAGAGTATAGAGTTGATTGGGTCAACATAGTACTGTAATCTGACTAGTAAAGAGATACATCATCAACTAGGTTGACTTAGTACTATAGATAGGAAGGAAAATTAGTCTGTAAGAGACTATGTTGATCAAAATGACAATGTACTAAAAATAGGTAAATTTTTTACAATGTACTTTGAAAGCAATAAATGAAAGTAAAAACACAACTAATTGGGTCAATGAGAATGATCTAATTGAGACACATAACATAAAACCTTGCACCAATGCTGGCCAATGCAAGTTTTTGAAGTATAACATATAATGACCAAAGAGTAAGCAATCAATAGAAAAGCAAATGCTAACTAAGTGGTCATCCTGAATGTTGTTATATTATAAAGTGTTATTTTAAATGTGACAAAAAAATTGGCTGAAATTAGGGAACTAAAAATCAATCTATGGATGGTTTTAGGACATTTAGGCTAAAAAGGATTTGTGTTGGCAATGGTACTAGCTTGGTATTGGGGTTTACCCCTTCACTTAATAATATTGTAGTGATAAGGGTGTTAAGTGATTTTCAAATATATACCATTAACCACATGTTTATACTTGGCCAAAAATCCACGTTAGTTTCCCCCTTGGTGATAAAGTCCAAGTAGGTAGGCCTTAGGTAGACAAATGTTTAAATGCATTTTGAAACGATGTGATTTGGTAGTGTGTGAAAGAAAGCGAAAAATAGTGAAAATAAAAAGTATATTGAAAAACAACCTAATTAGACAATCTGATATATTCTAAGAATGCAAATAAAATTAAAAGTGTGAATTAATTACTAGCATATAGTTATTAATTCCCAGTTTGAAACACAATATAGAGTCGATTCAGATGATAGTGTATGTAGACATTACAAAAAAATTCAATGGTGTTGTTATTATATTGTAGAAATAAGGGTCATTAAGAACAACATTGACCAAGTTAACCTAATCTTTCAGATAGAAGATAAAATATAGAACTAGGTCAACTAGGTTGACCTAGTTTGCTATATAATGGCAATTTTGAAGATTGTAAACTTTGAAAAATAGAACTGTAAGGAAGAACTACATTGAAAGAGAGAAATAAAGGAACCTTGGTGGGTTGGATAATGCTAAGGAATTTGAAATTATTTAAGTACCTTGAATATTACTTGCAAATTCTACCAATTGTGTCAACTGGGTTGACCTAATTCTACAATTCCTTATTTGCTGAACCTTGTTAAGATGACTATACTAGCTTGATCAACCTAGTATGTTTTATGGAATCTATATGGAATACTATGTCAACATATTTGACCTATTTTTATGTCTATAAATTAATAATATTATTATGTCTACCTATTCAATCCAATAACCTGTATTTGATGAAGACCTACACAAAAAAATAGAGTCATTTTTGATGTGACAATGTGTTAAATATATGCACAAAAGTTAAAAACTATACCAACCCTATCAACCTAGTATCAAAAATATATAAACATAATAAATAAAATGATAGAAATTAAAAATGTGAAATAAAACCTACAAGGGTTAGATTCATGTTGGGTTCACCAGAATGTATGTAATAAAAAATGCATCAGATCTATAAATCAATCCTAGCTCAGAGAAGATAGATCTTACTTACACTTTCGATCGAAAATACATTATATAATCAAGAACATGCCCAATATGTAGATATACTAGACCAGATTATGGGATATCTTATCACAACAATATCACTAGGGAGGGTTCCAAAGCCTCAAGTCAATTAAAACTATGCAATAACCCTAACTAAGTCCTATGTTTTCATATTCACTAGACTAATAAAAAGTAAAGTATAATCTAATGCTCACCAAATCTTGTGGCACAATATGGGGATTATTAAAAAAAAAGAAAGTAAACATGCATAAGAGAATCCTAATTAAGTTATGTATATATAAGACCCTAATGCATGGAGAAGAAGAGCAATATTATTCAAAAGCCAATATTTATGCTACTTCTATCTACTAAAAAGAGGAGAAAAGTTAGAGATACTTACCTAGAAGACAAAACTATCAAGACTCAATTTTTACCTTGGCCAAACGGGATTCACAATAAGTTTTTGTGGTTTATAAGGATCACTAAGAAAGGCTAAAGCATCCAAAACTTATCCATAAGACTAGATTCTCCAAGTAGAAACCCTAAGGTAAGACTCCTTAAGTAGAATGGTGTAAGATAAAATTATAAATAAATGAAAATGAATAATAACTCTTGATGTCTCTTTAATAATAGATAAATGATCTTGTATATATAGGTATATTTAACACTAATCCCTTATGAAATTTTTGGATGACAGGGTCAACCCAGTTGACCTAGTATCATTATTTACAAAAATTCACTAGGTCATAAGATAGGTCAGGAAAGATGTGACCTAGACCCTAAATGAGTTTCACAAATAAGAGTACATGGTCAACCTAGTCAACCTAGTCAACCTAGTCATGTAAACTGTCAAAAGATGTTTTCAGTTAAAAAAAGGGGTACAAAAGGTGGTAAATGATAGGAGTGTGCAAAAGAGGATTAATAAATTAGGAGAATGTTTTAAGAGCTAGTTGGATTGACAATAAATGGAAATAAGGAAAAATAATTATGCGAAGCATTAATGTTCTTCCCACCCCTTTCTTAGTGTACCCCTTAGGGCATGCACTCAGAGAGATTGAGACTCGATGGGTTCTTGTAAGATATACATCATTAGTAATTGATAAAATTTTAAAATATTATGTGTATACATAACCTACCTAAGCCTCTCATACATTAAAATTTATTGAGATAATAGGGGAGATTCCCTCTATTTTATCTCAAATAGAGGGCACTCCCATAAAGGCAAAACTACAAGTTTGTCATGAAGAGAGTAAGAAGGAGAGATGGGTGATTATTGTGACATTGTGATGACTTGAAATAAGGGTGAACTAGTGGGAATAAGTAGCTACAAGTGCTCAAATCATTCATGAAGTGTTCAAATATACAAGAATATTGTCAAGCCTACTAGGTCTTGACTAGGATTAGAGCTAGACATAGAGTCTACAAGGATATAGTCATCACTTATATGAATAGTATAACCTTATAATGAATTTGATGAATTGAAAAGGGGGATATAATGTTGTTTTAAATAATTGGTTTGTAGAGAGGTCACAATTGGTCATTCTTTGTCTCAAACCTGACACAGGGTGCACAAAATGCAAAGAAGAGCTCAAGAGGATAAGTTTAAAGGTTCACACCAATATGGATTCATAACATGGAGACCAAAGGAGTTGGGATATGCTGAATAGGGTAATAAACAATATTATATTGGAATTTATTTGAGGTTTCAATGTCAGGATTATATGAACAATCTTTAAGAGCCAAAACATCCTAAAACCCTTGCTCTTGACCCGATGTGAAAGAAGTGGAAATAAATGCATCCAAATGAGCTAGTATGACTTTTAAAGTGATTGGAACTTGTAGATAACTCCACTAGGCTTATTCTCATTAGATTGGATTCCACCCTATTTGTACATATAGGGTACAAAATAGGTTTTATTGATATATTTGTGTGTTTTATAAGTTTAAAAGATAGTTGAAGGATGAGGATAACTTTGGGAGATCAAGTGGGACCTAATATAACTCCTTATGTTAATTTATTTCTTCATAAAAAAACACCAAAACCTCTACTAGCTCCTTCACTTCAGGCAGTCCAAATTAGCATAGTGAATGGAGAGTGATGACCAAGTGAGAAGGTGTTAAGTCCAATTGGGAGGAATTTTAAGGTTTTAATAATGGATTAAAGGAAAATAAGACTATTGATAGGTTTCATATCACCCCTTTCATGTATATTTTTATAAAACTAAAGGTCACTTAAATGAAAAGTGTGAGGGATGGGTGAAAAGAAGGATGATGGTGATTGCAGGTAGTGAGAACACTTGTCTAGAATAAGACCAGTGGTTAGGGACACATATAATGCATGTTGGAGCTTGTCCTTAAACTTCCTTCATAGTGAAAATGTGACATCTCTCCCTATTTTATTTTAGAGAACTAAAGAGAGTACAAATGATGAAGGCAATTTCCAAGAAGGTGGTTGAAGAGTCCTGTACTAGTTTTGAGGAATTTTCATGCTTGGAGGGACATTTTTCCAAAGAGACCTTTCATGGTCTATTTAATACTCCATTATTGTGAAAAATAACTGATTCTCATGCCCTCATAAGTGGCATGGTGACCCTTAAGCTCCACTTCTCTCTTTCCTCTCATATATTCTATAAATGTTAGCCATTTTGGCTCTTTTATGCTAATTCCACACATGGTATGGTGAAGCCCTACTAATTTTATGATGTAATTTCCCATTGAATAACACATGAACTATTTATTAGATTTAAAAAACATCTTATCTAAGTGTGTGAAGTGATGTATGGAGAGTTTTAATGATAAAGCTTTTATCCTTGCTTCTCTTTGTCCTTCCATGTTTGGTGCAAGAAGTTCTCATTCTAATAGGGCATATGGAGTGTATCTAGTTCACTGTATTGGTGAAATCAGAGAGTTAAAAACATAGTTTTTCATATGAATTCATAGAAAATACAACATAGTTTTGTGGATATTGGTGAAATATACACTTGATTATTTTTCATATTAATTCTTAGAAAAGACAACATAGTTCTATGGATATTGGTGACATCTACATAGTCAATACAAAGTATGAATAAAGTGAGTAAAAGAGAAGATTAGGTCAAAATAAATAAATTTAGATTTGGATATACATGTTGGTAAGTCATCTAGCCATATTATTAAGAGTCTTAACATGATTCAAGTATTTGAAAATAGATAGGTTTCATAGACAATGTATATAGTCCTATAGCCCCTAGGTTTTAATGCATAGTCAGACAAACATCTTAAGATAAAATGTGAACAAAGGGAAGGTAATGAGTATCATTCACTTGGAAGAGGTTTCACACACTTACATAGACCTAAAACATCCTTTAAAGTTGTTTGAAACTCTTTATCAAGCTTGAAAACATAATTGACACTTTCTCGAGTTACACAATCAACTGTAAAACCCTATTCTATTGGATGGTGGAGTATAATCTTATTATAACACCTATTTATTGATTTGAACTAGGAATTTGACTAAGAATAGGATATTAGTATTGATTTAGTGAATGAAACCAAATAAAAAACACATTAAGCTAACGCCTTCATACCTAGTTACTAGGGTGATCTTAGTAACAAAAACAAATGACAAAAAAAACTAAAAAGTAAGGAAAAACAAGAATTCATTCACCTTCCCTGGATGTTCCAAATGCCTTTGTAGTAGTGGCTTACTCAATTTTGTGCTCATGAAGTCCTTGGCAATAAAATCTTGGCTACCTCAATCTCTCCTTGGCACCTTTGGCTTTGGCTTGGCTTGGCTTGGAATCAATTTGGCATGGTAACACTAGTTTGTATGAAGCTTTTGGAATCAATCCTACATTATAACTTTGCACAAATTAAGCTTGAAAATGATGTTCATGGCCTCTCTATTTATAGATTTTCAAGAATGACTAGAATCAACCATAACCATCGATCTCAATATTGAGATGTGTGGTCATGGTTTAATTGAATTATGTCATTAAAATCGATAATTATCCTCATCATGACTTTGGAAGAAGGGACATTAATGAGGCATGGGAGACCCATAATCCTAATATTTGTGGCATTTATGGCCTAGGGATGTCTTCCCAAGAAATGAGGTCACCTGATGATGTAAATATTCAGTATTAATTTCTAAAAACAAGTTTTCAAGAAGTTTCCATGGAATTATTAATTAGGCCTTGATTTGGATTAATTATCTCTTAAGCATGATTAAGCACTTTGTGCACAAATTACTCAAATTGATCAGAATGCCTTATTATTGGTCTAAAATTTGACTGGATTGGAATTGGAAGTTAATTTTAGATGTATTGGATCCATTATCCCATTTAGGATGTTATCAATAATAAATAACAAAGGAACATATCTTGTGCAAGAGATTTGATAAGAAAGAGCAATCCAAAGCACCTAGGTGCAAAATTGGCATTTTGACTTGAAATGATCTGATCAAAGTTAGTTGGCCCATAAATTACATTACACCATTTAGTGACACCCTAGATAAAATTGGCACTTGAATATGCCAATTTCAACTCATTTAATATGCTTTAGTGTTTCTAGGCAAAATTGTGCACTTTGGTGGAACTTGGTCAAAAGCCTAGTTGGAGGTCATTGGTGGCCAAATTTAGGTGTCTATAGTTTGCCCCTATTTAGGAAGGGATTACAAGCTATAAGTACAAAAACATATTCTCAAAGAATGAAAAGGTATTTTATTCCTACAACCTTAATGATGATAAACTAACTATATGATGGTTTGCCCCCTTGAGGGAATAGTTGGCACAAGTAGGTCAGCAAATGGTCCCTCGATAAGAAGCAAAATGAGGGGACAAAAGAAAGGAAAGATGATGGGGTGAAAACATAATGATTTTGAAAAAGAATTCAAAATAATTGAGAATGCAAGTGGGATAGTGTATAATGGTTTGCCAAAAGGCAGTTATAAGAATTATACCCTAAGAGTGGCAATGTGGTATGATAACACAATAATTTGCCCAGAGGTGGTTATAATCATTAAGAAGATGGAGCTGCCCTATTTAGGATAGAAAAACAAGATAATAACATGCCCCTATATGGGTATAAAAAGTAAAATGGTGAGAACATAATGATTTGTCTAAAGGTGATTACAATCATTAAGAAATGTAGGTGGGACAGTGTATAATGATTTGCCCATAGGTAGTTATAATCATTGGACCTCAATTATAGAAAACATGATAAACTTGGTCGAGGTTGATGATAACTTAACACAAAGGGTAATGATGAATTATAACAACCTACTAGTGGGGAGATGCTCATCTGAACCAATAAAGTTTTAAATTCTTTCATGGTTAATTACTTTGTTTAGGATATGATTGGGATTGAATCAGGATGTCGATGCTGAAGAGATTTAGATGTCATCATTACTAAATAGACTTCTTGAAGTTGAGGTTTGTTGTAGCAGGTGTTGGTAGAAATCATGGTATAACATCATGAGGATTTAGCTAAAATATGCATAAGGACTAACTCCCATAATCTAATACTTAATAGAAAATAATGCACCAATGATAGAAACCACATTGACAATGTAAGCATATGAATATGGATAGATTCAAGTGTAAGTGTGGGAAAAGAATCACCCAATGAACACACATAAATTGAATCAATGCAATAGTGTTGAAAGCAAACACTCAATAGAAACCATATGAACATTGCTCCTAGAAAATAGGTGACAACTTAGCAAATGAATAAAATGAGGGAATAAAAAAAAATAAAGGGGGTGGTCGAGCTGTATCCATATGCACTAGGCAAATGGACACTACCTACATAGTTCCATGGATGTAATATCTAATAAAAAACTTTAGGACAAATGTCGTTCTCCCAAGGAATGGAAAGAATGTGATAACTAATGAAAACAAATAGATTGGATGTGATAAAAGAGGAATGGTCTTGAAAAATGGTAAGTGAATGAGAGAAAAGGCCAAAAGGGATGGGGAAAATAAGTGACAAGTGGTTTGTTTGCAACTTAGTAAGGGTTCCCAAAATCCTTAAGGCAAAGAAGTGGTCAATTTTTTTTGGTTTTTTATAACAATTTTACAAATGTTTTTATAATTTTGAAGTATATCAATTCGATCAATAATGATGAGACACTAAATGGTTCAAGATCACAAAATGGTGAGAGTGTTAAAAATTAGGTTGCTCACAAAATGATGAGAGCATTTAAACTTAGGTTTCTTGTAAAATGATGAGAGTGTGGCAAGGGAGTGACTGAGCTAACCTCAACAAGTATTGAGTGCTACCTACATAGTCACAAAGTAAGACCTCAAATCACTGTAATTATGCCCTACAGTGAAAGAATTATCTATTATAGAAGTCAATTTGAACAAAATGGGCACAGATGTAAAAAGTCATAGTATGGCATAGGAAGTGTCAACTTGGTATGTCAAGACTTAATAAACAAATGTTGCTTTTAATTTTCCTATAGGTAGTTATAACTAGGACATAACATCATAGATCAATGGTACTAATTTTCCCAAAGGTGGTTATAATTAATAGCAAGAGTGGTGATAAGAAAGGAATAGTAGATGAAGGATACAACTACCAGAATTTTTATCATACTACTCCAAAATATGATCTCTATTTGAAGTACTTGAAATAACTGATAAAACTGATCAAATTCTTTAGTACTAAAAATGTGTAATGAATGGTAAAAACCAAGGTCAAATGGACTAGGCTTTAGAACATGTCTAGTTGATAGAACAAAATGGTAAAATGGATAAGGCCAAGAAGATGGATAAGAATGATATTTTTATAAATAAGAATAGTGATATAATGGCACCATTGAAATGGTCTTTACAGATAATACACCTTATCACTCAAACATAATAGTGCTTAAGGTGAATAATATTCTTTAGCTCAGAAAGTTCATCTCTATCTAGTGTGGTAAGCTTGTATACCCCTGATCCATAATCTATAATAATGATGAAAGGCCCTATCTAGTTTGGTTTGAATTTACCTTTATGCTTCTTCTCAGCCATGGTATTCTTTTGGTTTTCTTTAAGAACAAGATCACCAGGTTCAAATTTTTAAAATTTGTTATGTCGATTGTAGTGGCCTTTGAGTCAGTCCAATATGCCTAAAGATTGTTGATCATGGCTATGTATTTTTCATCAAGTAGATCTATCCCTTGAAAGTGAGCTACTCGATAGTTGTGATCATTTAGGACATGTTTAAAAGATATGTGTAGTGAAGGCAATTCAACCTCAATGAGAAGGATATCTTTAGTACCATAAACAAGTGAGTATGTAGTGGCTCCTATAGGAATATGATGATTGGTATGATATGACCAAAGGGTAGGGAATATCTATAGGTGATAATCATGATTGATATCATTGACAATATTTTTGAGAATATTAATAATAGTTTTGTTCAATGCTTTGGATTGGTCATTACCTTGAGGGTAATATGGTGTAAAAAAATATTATGTGATGTTATATTCAATACATAGTTGGTCTAAATATTTGTTATTGAATGATCCTCCATTATCAAATATAATGTCAGAGGGGATACCATAGTAGCTAATGAGATGGTTGAAGATAAATTTGGAAATTTTCTTTCTAGTCATGTAAGTGAGGGGTATAGCTTCAACCCACTTAATGAAATACTTAGTGGTGGTAAAGATATGTTTATGGTCATCCGATGAAGTGGGGTTGATCTTCCTAATGAGGTTAAATCCCTATGTATCAAATGTCCATGGTGTCAATATCAATTTTAGAGTTTGTGCTGGAGCATGAATTGGATTAGCATGCCATTGACATTTGTCACACTATTTTACATATGCAGTTGCATTTATGTCCATCGTGGGCCAATAATAACCAATACGCAAGAAATTTTAGATAAGACTACCCCACTATAATGATATTTACATATTACTTCATGAACTTCTCTTAACACTAGTGTAGACTCTACCAAAGTTAAAAAATGAAGTAGAGTTATATAAAAACTATGATGGTAAAGGGTGGATCCAAGTAGAGTGTAATGAGTGGAATGATGAATAAGGGTTTTGGTTTATTTTCAAGATAGGTTAGGTGGTATAACTTGGTCATAAAGGTAGTTATAAAGGTCTGAGCACTAGATAGAATTAGGACCAATAATATCACAAATCATTGCAATGGTTGAAGGTTCATGAGCTGGTGCGAATAAATTCTCAACAAGGAACTAATATTTTTTAGTTTTGTCTATTTGTCAAATTAGAGAGTTGATAATATCTATGGCATCTATAATTCTATTCTAGCCCTTGGTATATGATCAAATTGGATATTTGTAATTTATTGCTTTAGGGTATCAACCATAGCCTTATATGGAACCAACTTGTCATCTTTGGTCTAAAAATGGTCTGTGACCTGATTATTGATTAATTAAGAATCACCATGAACATTTAGATAAGATATATTCCATTGTACTACCTTTCAAAGTCATATAATAAGTGATTCATACTCAGCCATGTTTTTTGTACAAGGAAAATTGATTCTAAAAGATTTAGGGATTAAATCCCCTTGTGGTGTAATAAATAAGAGACCTACCCCCAATCCATGTGTAGTAAATGAACCATCAAAATATAGATTCTAGTGTTTTTCCCCAAGATATGTGTCAATGATGGTCATTATGTATTCATCAAAAAAATGAAATGTGAGTGGCTTTGTTTCAACAAAGGGTACTTCAACAAGTTGATCTATAAGGACCTATCCTTTGATTACCTTTTGATTGACATACTCTATGTCAAACTCACTAAGAAGCATGATATATTTGGTCATTCTAAATTGTAAAGCTATTTTATATAGTAGATACTTTAGTGGATCTACTTTTGAAATGAACATAGTCTTATTATTCAACATGTAATGATGTAGTTTCTAAGCTGTGAAGACCATGGCTAGACAAGCTTTTTCAATAGGTGCATAGTTGTGTTCATATGTGACCAAGGTATGACTTAAGTAGTATACTGCATGATCTTTTCCATTGTTATCATGTTAATCCAAAAGTGTCCCCAAGGCATTGTCAGTAGTTGATAGATATAATAAGAATGGTTTTCTTGGCATACGAGGTAACAAAATAGGTGGATAAACTAGATAGTCCTTGAGTTATTGAAAAGTTATTTGGTAGTGGTCATCCCAGTGAATACAAATCCATTCTTCAGAAGATGTGTAAATGGATGACACTTGTTTTCTAACTAAGAGATGAAGCATTGGATTGACTGGATCTTGCCCTGTAAACTATGAAGTTGATTTAAATTAGCCGGTGGTGGCATCTTGATCATAGCATGGACTTTGGTTAGATCAAATTCAATGCCCCTACGAGACACAATGAAGCCAAGTAAATTTTTTGAGGTTACTTACAACACACATTTCTTTAGATCGAGTCTAACTTTATACTCCTATAATATTTTAAATAGCCTATGTAGCACTGCTGGATGGTTGGCCCTGGTTTTGGATTTTCCTAATATGTCATCGACATAGTTTTTAATGATATCATGCATCATATCATGGAATATGATAGTCATGGCCCTTTGATATATAGCTCTATCATTTTAAAGATCAAATGGAATTACCTGATAACAAAATGTTCCTCATGGAATGGTGAACATTATTTTCATTTGGTCTTCTAGTGTTATTTTGATCTAATTGTATCCTAAAAATCCATCCATGAGTGAAAGCATTTCATAACCTATTGTGGAGTTGATGAACATGTCAATATTAGGTAATTAAAAGTCATCCTTAGGACAAGATTTGTTTATGTCTCAAAAATTAATATAGATTCAAATTCCTTTAGGCTTTTTGATAATAGGTACAACATTAGATATCTATTTTAAGTAGTCAATGGAGTGGATACATCCTACTTCTAAGAGTTTTTCCAACTCTTTCTTTACCAAGACAATAATGTGAGGATGCATCTTACATAGCTTTTTTTTCACCAGTTTGGCATCAATATTAACCACAAGGTGGTGCAAAACTAAGGTGGGATCTAAACCTAGCATGTCAAAATAAGCCCATGCAAAGATATCTACAAATTCTCTCAATAGAGATGTAAAGACTTCATGTTCCTCCTCAGTGAGGGATGCACCTAATTTTATCCATTGTAGGTTTGATGGAGTCTTGATATTTACCTCTATTTTATCTTTAACTACAGGGGTCAAACCATCTTCCATGATAGTAGGTAAAGACTTGAACTATTGGACTATATCAGGATCCTATGTTAGGACTTGATCTTCAACATCTCCTAGGCATGATGAATTTGAGTCTCCCAATGGAAGATCTAGCCATGTGATAAAAATAGTAATTTTAAAAAAAAAAATTTGATCAAATACTTGTTGAAAAAACTAAACTTAGATCCATAGGCAAGTTCATCATTGGTGGTCTCTTGGTCTAAATTTGGAGAAGAATGAACACCCCCATCTAATGGTGCCTGAAACAAGTTTTCACCACTAGATTGGCCTTTATCTTTACTTTTTCCCTAATCAAAAAGTGACTCAAAGAGGTTTTCAGTTAGGGACCTCAATGTTTTATTTATTTATTTTTGGCTAAGGGTGTTCAATCACTCTCCAAAATAGGCTTCAAGATCCAATGTAATTGAGAATCTTGATTTATTATCTCACAATAGAACATTGTCTCTAAGGCCTAAAAAGTCACAAAATGACTCATCATTTTGAAACTCATCAATTGACAAATTGGATTCTTGTTTTTCCCAATATATCATTTTGGGATAGTATAATGGTAATAGGTTGTGACAAATGATTAGGGTAAGAGTACATATGGAATTTTTATCAAACAAGTTAGTCACAACTAGGTCATCAAAGGTGAGGCTATGATTAGACTCTTCTTCATTGTCAACATCATCATCACTAGCCACCAGTGATGAAACTTGAATAAGATATGTGGGGTCACCCCCAGGTGGTTTAAATCTATGTCCATAGTGTCTTTTGTACTTAGTAATATAAATTGGCTCAATAGTTCCTTGTTGATTTAGTCTGAGACCTCTTTTGTCATAATCTTGATGCTCCATGATCTTATTGGGAATAGGATACTTTTCACTTTTATAATAATCATCTTGGTTTTAATTGTACAACCATGATTCATTCCCTTTAAGAGGGTCTGGTTCTAGGCTAGATGTTCGTACAAACATGATAGGTCCCTTATCTTTGTTCTTTTAGTGACAATGCATGTGTGGGGTATTTTTAGGTCATCTAAGGTTTTTGGATTCTAAAGAATATTGGTAATATATAAGGTATCATGGATCACATACTCCCTTGGGCCATTATCTAAAATGGTGAAATTATTGGAAGCTTCAGGAGGTGGTATGTGGGAAAGGGAATCCAAGGTATTAGGATCTATACAATTATCCTATGGAGAATCAATAAGTATGGCCTTTCCTTTATACTACTTAGAACTTAGATTCATGTCATATTAGTAATTTTAGATTTAAAACTAATCTTTAAGATGTTTATAGTGTTCATATGGGTGTAAATCTCCTAGATTATTCACTTCCATACCTGAGTAGGAGAACTTGATACATTAGTGCAATGTTGACAAGATTGCACGCATCTCATATAACCAAGGCCTACCTAGAAGCATATTATATGACAACTCAAGATCAAACACATGGTAAAGTGTATCATAGGTCAAAGGCCCAATGATAATTGGTAAGATAATGGTGCCTTATGATTCTCTTTCCTAATTATCATAGGCTTTGATAGTTATAATTTCTAGTTGGAGATCTTCCATTGTGTACCCAAGAAGCTTGATGAGCTTTAGATACACTATGTTGAGGCATGATCCATTGTCTATAAGGACACTCTTCACTTTATGCCACTTTATATAAACTTCTATGTATAATGGATTATTATAGAGTGAGCCAAGGGAAGATATATCACTTTGGTTGAATGTGGTTTGTTGGGCTAGAGCTAGGTGTCCAACCAAAACTTGTAATTTATCAAGGGATATGTCACTATAAATAGTGGATTGGGTTAAAAACTCATTAAAAATGTTCTTATGGATTGTTGACATTCACAAAAAATCTAAAATAGAAATTTGTGCTAGTGTCTTCTGTAATTGTTCCATAATATAAAACTTCTTGTCTTAGTCAATGGTGAAGGGTTTATTCTTAGGTTGAATGGTTGGTTGGATAATAAGTAAAGTGGTAGATGGTTGTGGAACTAAGATAGTAAAATTTGACCTTCTAGTTTTGATTTCACAATCAAAATTAGATGCTAGACCATAAATACTAACAAATACTAGGAATGGTTTGGGACCAAATAGGATAAGTCTTAGTTATTGATGCACTTGTATGTGGTCACGTGGTAAGGGTGAGTTATCAGTATATGGTCCAAAAGTGGGAGTCCTAATTTTTTGGTTTCTTATGTGCAGTCACAGGTCAAAGAAGGATTATCCATGTAATTTGGTTGAGCAGTATTGTTTATCAATAATCTAGATTAATTAGTGCTTAGTCTAGGATTAATGGAGATGGTATTAATTCTACCCCCTGCAATATGACCTACAAACCTATTGTAGTCATGTGCAACTGCATGGTAGGTTTATTGGTTGTTACAATTTTTACCTTGGTTTTATCCATTGTTCTAACATTGTGGGTTCTATTGTTGATTCTACTGGTTTAGCCTTTGATTTTGATACTATTGAAATTTTTGTTACATTGGTCGATGTTGTTATTGTTGTTGATTGTTATGCTACTACTGTGTGTTATGTTGGGGAAAGGGTTTTTGATAAATCTCAAGACTTTGATTGGAAGTAGAAGCACCATTATCTAATGTTATCTCCCCATTTTCCAATATATTCTCAAGAAAATGCTTGATTTTCACACATCTTCATAGATTATGACCATTGACTTGATGATATTCACATAATTCATTGTCATGGTACCAATCAAGATAAGGAATGCCTTGTGGATAATGCTTTGGTATAGGCCAACTAATCAAATTAGCAATGGAAAGTTTTTGAAATACAAAATCAATAGGCTCTCCTAGGTTACTATAGACACAATGTGTAGGTATAGTTCTCCTTGGAGGAGGGGTTTGTAATGGTAAAGGTTGCTACATTTGTTGCACGGGTCTTGGTTGTTATGCTTACATCATTGGTTAGAGAGGTTATTGGGTAGGAGTAAGCTGAAAAAGCATTATAGATGAAATTTGCACTATTTGGACATGACATGACTCAGTTACTCCATTACCCACAATGTTCTTATTGTAGTTGAATTGCTTTGGTCTATCTTAGTTATATGCCTATGCTAGTTGTGATGCTTGTGCTTCAATTGGATGTGGGGTTTGGCCACTTCCCTGATTGGTACCTTGATTTTGATTAGTTAACATAAGCTTGATGATCCTTTATTAGTAAGGGCACTCTTAATAAACAATCCTTTGTCAATGATCTCCGTGAAAGCATGTACACATTGTAGTTCTAGATGATAAGTTATCTCATTATGCAAATTTTTAGTAAACACAATGGCTAATTATTTATTTGGTAAATTATGGGTGAATCAACCTATAAGGGCTCTCCATCGATGTAGATAACTTACAAAACTCTCATCATCCTTTTATTTTATTTATGTTAAGTCAACCAATGAAATATCATGTTCAAGATTATAGGAAAAGTGTTGCAAAAACTTATCCAAAAGACCATCAAAATCTGTTACTAAATTCTTGGGCAACTTTAAAAACCACTCCAAGGCTTATGTAGCCAAGTTCCTTGGAAAAAATAACAAAAGGTATATATCATTATATGCCATTGGTTGACATGCAATAAATAACTCAGTTAAATGGGCCTTAGGGTCACCTTTCCTTTTGTATTTGTCAAATTTTGGTGGTTCATATCCTGAAGGAAATGGTATCTACAAGTACTCCTTGTTGAATAGATAAGAACACACATCATCCAAATTAAAATTTTTAATATGTTTCTCACCCTGAATGGTATTAATTGAATCTTTCATTTGTTATAATTCTTGGGATAGGAAACTAGAAGGAAGATTGGTTTGAGGGAGAATATTGGTTTGGGTAGATTGTTGGGAGGTTATAAGTGGGACACCTTGACCATAATATGATGGAGATATCTATTGAGGAATATTGGTTTGGTTAGGAAATGGACCAAGAATATGCATACATGGATTAGGATGTACTTGAAATTTCCCATTTGATTGTGCAATATTCTAGTTTGGGTTGGATATAAAGGTTTGACTTAGAGGATTTTGTGGTTGGGATGGAGGGATATAACCATATTATGCCTACTATGGTTGAAAAGGGACATGTTACTGACTAATTGAACTTGTTACTGAGTGGGAACTTATGGACCAAGACCCTGTCTCTAAACTTGTGGCACATTTTGAACTAATTGTTGTCTAGTAGGTACTTGAAAAACATGAGAGCCTCCTTATTGGGAAGAAAAATCATGTTAAATATTTAACATCTATCATTGACCAATATTTATATGTTGGCTAGTCATCATTTGGTTTTAGATTGGTAAACTGGTTTATGACTGAGGAGGTATATTTTTCACTACATGATGAGGTGAAACATTAGTTTCCCCTTGTTGAGGTGGAAATAGGTTTGACCTCTATATAATTGGTACACTAGATTGTGCCTACTATTGTGGAATACTACTCGTCACTTATTGAGGAGTAGGATTCATCACATTCGATTGTTGAGGTGTGACATTGTTTATTGGTTGACTACCTTATCATGTTGCTTGCACACTTGATGAAGTAACTGGTTGAGGTTGGGATGAAAAAAATTCTACTCCTTAATATGATGGTCCACTCATGATATTAACTAGAGGCACATGTTGTTGACTAGTTGTTTGTACGTTAGTACCAATTTGATTTAGATTGGATGTTACTTGCACATTGTCCACTATATTTTGCTCATTACTATATGTAGAAGAAAAAGAAACTTATTCAATAATGGGCATATGCATCAAGTTGTCTACCAAAGTGTTTTGCATGAGTGAGTTTGAACTTTGATTGTCTTGACTAGTTAACTCTATCAAAATTTCTATTGAAGGAACTAAGTCAATAAGAGGTTTGCTCACTATGGCCATCTAATTAAAATTATGTGTTAGATTCAGGTAAGTTTGATATGCCATCTAGATTTAGTTAAAGTGGTCTTCCAAGAGGTTTTTCCTTTATTAAGAATATTAGGTTCATGATATGTTATTTGGACTAGAGCCAAAGGATTGCTAAAATATGCCTGTTGATCATAAATGATATTGTGGGGCATTCTTACTAGGCTTGGTAAATTCTCATGAGGGAAGTCTACTAGAAACTTGGCCCCTAACTCTATGGATCTAACCAAAATATCATATTTGTTCTCTAATAAATGATGCTCAAACAAAAATGGATCATATGTGGAAGTTGTATTAGGAGAATATGAATGTTGAAGAACTAGTTCATCAGCTATGGGTATTATAGCTAGATATTGTGTGGTTTATTCTTAGTGTTGTTCTAAATAAGGTGGTGTATTAACTAAATAATTAGCCAATATATCTTGGATTTGTGCCCCTAATTGAGTATTATAAGAGGGATAAAAATCCATCTCATAAGGAATATTGTCTATGTAGGGGTCTTGCACCATTTCTTCCTACATAACCACATTACTAATCCCTGAATTATTAATGAGTCCACTACGAGTGTAGGAATACATGTTGGGATCCATAGTCAATACTTTGTGATAAAAGGTCAAAGAGTTATTCAAACTCTAAAAAGATAATGTTTGAAATAGATTATGTTCAAACTTGGTCTAGATTCATCAAAATGAGCAAAAAGGTTTATGCAAATATTTATGAGGAAATAAGGTAGCGTTAAGTATCTAATGCCTCACTATTCACACAAATGATCAAGTAATTAGATCAAAAATCAAAATACCAAACTCTAGGTTGAAGTATTTTAAATCATTCTAATCTAGGTAATTAAAATTTGCTAGGTCTTTTGGCCAAATGTGGCATCAAAAGCTAGGCTCAAACAAGGCATGTGGTACAACTCTTAGCCAAACGGCGTCAAAAGCTAGACTTTAAAATAAAGATGATTTTTAATCTAAGGGATTTTAAACACTTATAAAAAATACTAAGAATTTGAGTTTTGTATATAAACTTGATCAACTAAGTATAAGGTATGAAATAAAATGCACTTTAGAGATAGTTTAATTTGATCACAAATAATGGTATAAAACTTGGTTTTTTTGACAAATAAGCTAGACAAAAGTGAATGGCATAACTATGATAGACAAAGGTACACTCAGATTGGTATAAAAATATGGGAACAAATTTGAACTCTATGTAAGAGGGTCTATAAAATAATATCTAAAATGTTTTGGGTAGCGTAACAATGCTAGACTACCCAAAATATGTGACAAAATGTTTGTTTCAAAAAATCTCTAAGTCAAAGATAGTTTCCCACAGTTTTGATAGCATAACACTATCTTTCTTGATTGAAAATGTTGTGGTGCATAGACTCAAAGTGAAAGTGTTTAGAACAAAATGACTTAATTCCAAAAAGTGGTGAATAATGATCATGAGTCTTGATTGAACTTCAAATCAAATTAGAAGTTGAACCTAAGTTCCTTCAAGTTTAGTGAAAATGGAGAACCCACTTAACACATCAACCCTATTAACTTATCAAGGGGAAATTTCAAATTTATATTATAAATGAAGGACTTAAACAATTTTGGCAAAGGTCTAGACTTAATTGGGTAGCATAACTATGCCAAAGTGAATGATATGACTCTCTAAGTTTTGATGAACTTTGAACAAGTTAAATTGATTATTTTACATGGGAAACATAATGCCTCTTTGTTTAAAGGAAAATGAGGACTATGTGTTTGGTTTTCATCATTTTTTTACACCAAGTTTTGACTCCAAACAAGACTTTAATCTAGGACAACATTAAATAATTAATCTCTCTTAGATCCTAAAATGACAAGGTTGCTTGTCATTGTTGGAATACATCAATATACGTTATTTGAGAGGATTTTAAGTTTTCATCCAAAAATAAATGTAAAATATATAGTAGGATTTTTACACCCCCCTTATCTCAAATGAAAGTACTGTGATATGGACCTTGAAGTGCACCTTACACCAACAATACTTTTGTGACAAGTGGGGATTTGTCTGAGATCTACAAGTTTCTTAACATTCTAGGGGAATCAATTGCACAATAACTTTCTCATAAAACAATGAAAAATAAAAGCATGGATTTTGGGTCTATATCACTTGCTTTGTTGCAAAAAGGTATAGTTCTTTTTATAACCACTACATCTTACTATTCACTCAATGTAGTGCAATGTCCCAAGTGCCACTATGTCACATGTGAAACTCCAATATGGATCCAAATGAAGTCAATATCGAGAGGTAAAACCTTGGGTCAAAGCTTCCCTAAAGAAATCATGAGAAGTAATGACATCCCCCTCATAATCCAAGTTTACATGAAATAAATAAAGCATAAAATAGAAGACTTTAGGGTCATTTTCAAGGTCACCCAATACTTTTGTGAGTTTTTGGAGAGTGATTTATGTTAGAATAGGAATCTAGAACATAAATCTTTGATCCCACTTTACTAGGATCTAGGAGCACAATTGATTACTTTTGTAAGCAACTAAATGCGGAATTAACCAGAAGTAACAAGTAACTAGAAATCAGAAATAACACAAAATTTGAGAGACAATACACAATCATATTCAACTCATCCAAAAATAAAATACAATGAAGAAGATGCCACACTCTTCTCACACCTCTGAGGCTTCCCACACCTCTAGGACTCCCAGTAATTCTCAATCAAGAGTTCTCTCTCTCAATTATGGTCACAATAAACAACTCACACACAGAGTTGTTGTTCACCTCCAACCAGTCAGTAACAACACTGCCAGTACACAAGTACTCAAAGTACTTCAAGTAGATCTCCCTGATCTTGCAACAACCTGCAAATCAATGACCTTACTTACCATGTAGATCTTCTCCCTGACCTTGCACAACCTACAGATCAACTTGGTCTTGCACAACCTGCAAACCTAGATCTTACAATTGGAAGGATCTCTTCCTTATCTTTCTCTTAATTACAATACATCCCAATGGGTCTATAAATAGATCTCTAAACTCAAACAATAATTAGAAAAGTGGCTCAAGACTAAAGTTAGCCTTTACATGCAAACTAGCTGTTTAACAAACTAACTGTTCGTGAAACTCATAGGTGATCGATGTTGGTCCCTGTCTGCCTGGAGATGACTGACATCGGCTAACTCATGACCTTTGTCAGTTGTAATACACACTAAATATGACTAACATCGATTGATCAGACCAATTTTAGTTGCTTTTCACCTCAGCAACTCCTCTATGTTTGCATCCTGGTGAAGCTTTTAGCTCCACAACCTAACAATCTCCCACTTAGAGATAAACAACTACACCTGTACCTATACCAGTACATCTTCTAATTTGTTTCCTAGTTTGTATTCTTCTTCAAGCTCAATCTTGAAGACCAACCACCACACATCTTGTGGTGCTCCATCTATCATCCAAGTAATCTACCATATCCGAAGTGCTTGACCCTGCATAGCATGTTGACTTGCTACTGGTCCCTCTCAGATACCTGAGAATCCATTGAACTGCTCTCTGGTGCTCCTTTCTAAAATTGGCCACAAACTTTCTGATAGCACCCATTGTATGGGTAAACTCAAGTGTAGTACTCATGTACTTATCCTCATCATGTGATTGGGGACTCTATTTTGTGAACTATCCATCCATAGGTGTGCTTGCCTATTCTGCATCCTGCACTACCTTCACACAATCATCCTAAGACAACATCAACCTGTGATCTTCCCTGCCTCTAAGAATACTCATGCCAATGAATTTCACTGCTCCCAAATTCTTCATGACATACCACTAAACTAACTTTACCTTTAGCTCAGCAAAACCCTATATGTGTGACCCTACAACAAGCATACACACAACATAAAGTAATAGGATAATGTCGCGACCATCATCCAACCTAGTAAAGTAAACACAATAGTTACAATGACATTGACTAAAGCCATGCTTTGTCATACCCCTGTCAAACCTCCATTGTCTTGTAGCTTTCTCAAGACCATATGCCCTAGCCTTCTGTCTCATGTGTCCATTCTCTCTCTTCTTTAACTTGATTGTCAACTCTACCAAATCTCCCATTTGGTTCTCTTCCAAAGAATTCATGCCATGCTCCCACAGTTTCCTAGATCTTACCTACTTTGCTTTAAAACTTCCTAGTTCTTAACCATCAGTGAGCAACAAGTAGTGTAAAGAAGGAGAATAATGAATTTGAGGCTTACTTACTCTTTCAATCCTCCATATGGGTGTTTGAAACACCTTGATAGCTTTTTGTCTACCCAAAATCTATCTCAGTGACCGATGTCAGTCACCTCTCAATTTGCATCTGACCAACATTGGTTCCATGCGACTGACCTGACTATCAATGTCAGTTCCCTGACCAACCTCAGTATCCACCTACCCAACACCACTGACTCCCTTGGTCTGCACATGACCAATGTTGATAGTTATCTGTTCGACATCAGTTCCACCTGATCGATGCTGGTACCTGTGTTTTCCTGTGAGTGATGAATTTTTACCCACGAGCTTACTTTGAATCAAACCCTTGTTCAAATTTCCCTACTCAAAATTCTTTAGCCCCTTCTGCTGATCTCTATCTGTCATCTTCTCCATAAACACCAAGGCTTTTATGTTCTTGTCAAAAACATCAAATTTCCTCTTTATGCAATGAACTCGATCCTTTCTTGTAGTAGTAGTTTCAAGAAACCTCACTTTCTTCTATTGCTTACAAAAATCTTGATCCGAATTTGAAATCTTACCTTTTGACTCAATAACATGCATCCCATTCTTATTCATGTGACCAAGCCTATGAAGCCACATCTTTGAATCTATAACTAAAGTAGATAAACTAGAAGGAGAATTAGTAATACAAGTAGATAGATAAAGAGTACCTACTTTCTTACCTCTCGCTAAAACAAGTGCACCCTTGGAAACCTTCCAAGATTCCACTGTGAGGGTTACTGTGCATCCCTCATCACCCAACTTTCTTACATAAATCAAATTTTGCTTCAGGACTGGGACATGCATGACCTCCTTCAACACCCATGTGTTGCCTGTCTACAATTTCAGCCACACTTCCTCTTTGCCAACCATTTGACAAGGCTTACCATCCCCTAAATAAATCTCTCCAAAGTCTCCCTGGACATAATCATGAAAAGATGCTCTATTTGGGGTTGCATGGAAAGAGGCACCAAAATATAAAACCCAAGATTCCACTTTATCCAAGGAACATACAAGAGCATCTTGTGCAATGATACCTGCAACATCTGATTCCTTATTTCCTTCATGTTGATCTTCCAACCAATAATTTCTCTTTACATGCCCTTTTTTTCCATAATGCCAACAGATTTTCCTGCCAGGCCTGGATCTAGATCTCCTACCTATCTTTGACCTTGATTTCCCTTGCTTAATCTTCTCTCTTTGCCTTCCCTTTCTTTCAACACTCAAATCATTCCTTGATGATTCCCCTGTGCTTTTCTTGCAAATTTCTTCATTCAAGATTACACTAACAACATCATCCACTTTTAAGATATTTGAAGCAGACACAGTATTGTTAACTGCCATTACCAAACTATCCCAACTTTTAGGTAAGGAGCATAAGATTAAGAGAGCCTTAATTTCATCATCAAAAACAATATTGACTAAAACTAACTGATTTACTAATCCATGGAAATCACTAAGATGACTATGTACTGATCCACCTTCCTACATTTACAAATTAAATAATTGCTTCATAAGAAATATCTTATTCAAAGTTGAGGGTTTTTCATATAAATTTTCCAAAGATCCCAATAACTCTACCATTGTCTTAGCCTGTGATAAGTTGGAAATCACAGACAATGACAGGCTCAACCTTATAGTTCCCAGAGCCTTCTGATCAAGAACCTTCCATTCTTCATCTTTCATATCCATGGGTTTGTATGTAACTCCACCTAACGGTAAGTATAGATCTTTCTAATAGAGATAATCCTCTATCTGCATCCTCCATAATTGATAATTTGTGCCATTGAATTTCTCCATCCTTAGCTTACTTTCTTCTGCCATTGCTTTACTCCCACTCAATCAAAAACCCCTGAGAGTGACCTATAATTAAACACAAACACCTGCTCCCTGCAACCTTGCTCTTATACCAACTGTTAGGAACAGTAATCTAGAACATAAAGCTCTGATCCCACTTTGCTAGGATTTAGGAGCATAATTGATTACCTTTATAAGCAACTAAATGCAGAATTAACCAGAAGTAACAAGTAACTAGAAATCAGAAACAACACAAAATTTGAGAGACAATACACAATTGTATTCAACTTATCTAGAAAGAAAATACAATGAAGAAGATGCCACACTCTTCTTACACCTCTGAGGCTTCCCACACCTCTAGGACTCCTCGTAATTCTCAATCAGGAGTTCTCTCTCTCAATTACGGTCACAACAAACAACTCACACACAGAGTTGTTCACCTCCAACCAGTTAGTAACAACACTACCAATACACAAGTACTCAAAGTACTTCAAGTATATCTCCCTGATCTTGCAACAACCTACAAATAAATGACCTTACTTATCATGTAGATCTTCTCCCTGACCTTGCACAACCTGCAAATCAACCTGGTCTTGCACAACTTGCAAACCTAGATCTTACAATTGGAAGGATATATTTCTTGTCCTTCTCTTAATTACAATACAGCCCAATGGGTTTATAAATAGATCTCCAAACTGAAACAATAATTAGAAAAGTGGCTTAAGACTAAAGTTAGCCTTTACATGCAAACTGGCTATTCAACAAACTAACTATTCGTGAAACTCACAGTTTTGGAACGCACAGGCGACTGATGTCAGTCCCTGTCTGCCTAGAGATGACCGACGTCGGTCGACTCATGACTGATGTTAGTTGTACTGCACACTAAATATGATCGACGTCAGTTGATCAGACCGACATCAGTTGCTCTACACCTCGGCAACTTCTCCATGTTTGAATCCTGGTGAAGCTTTTAACTCCACAACCTAACAATTTAGACGACATTATTTCTATGTCTTGGACTAGGATTTTTGAAATAAGGATGTAAATTTTGGTTCCAAAGGTTCCATAAGGGAAAAATGGAAGAGAATATATGCACAAACATTCTCTTTGTCAAACAAGTTGTAATTAAACAACTATTGAAAACAATAATTGACAAGTGTGTTCAATTTTAAAATCCCAAATGAAAGATGTAGTGGTGTTATTTTGACCTCTTGGTCTTAAGTTGTAAATTTAAAAGCTTAAATTATCAAAACGTTCACTTAAGAACCAAAAACAAGATTCCTAATTCAGTTTAAAAGCATGCAAAAGATGGTCTAAAACATGTTTTAACAAATTTGAAGTTTGTCAATTACCTATCTACCCTTAAGGCATCACCCCAAAATAAAATGTGTTAGGTTAGAAAATGTTAACACAAATATAAATAAAATATTAAAAATAAATAAATATATGAACACCTGGAAACAACAAATTAGAAGGCTAAAAATAAAATATAACACAAACATAAAATCCTGCACATAAAATATAAAAACCTACATTTAGTATTTTTAATATAACTTTTAAAATATAGATCAGTTGGATAATAAATTTTAAGAGGTTGTCGATAACTCCATGTTACACATTTTTGAAATTTTTTAAGTTCAAACAGTCAATAAAAAAAGGTTATAAACTTTGTTCTAACTATTTTTATCAAAAAAATAAAAAGTAGAAAGTGATAGTCACTAAAACAACTATAACTTCTAAAATATATAAAAAAAAATTGTGAAATTTTTTAGAAAATATCCATGACATATTTATATATATGAATAAAAAAATGTAGACAAAAATATTAAGTAAATAAAAATTTATGACTTTTTTATTGACCATTTTTACTCAAAGCAAAAACAACAAAAAAAAATCAAAACTATGAAACACGAAAATGCTTATGGATTGTGCTCTCATGAAGATCGTCCCACTGGACGTACCATTATGTGAACTAAGAATTTTAATGATAAGAGGAGATTAGTATTGTGTTAGTGAATGAAACCAAATAAAAAACACATTAAATTAACATCTTCATGCCTAGTTATTAGGGTGAGCTTAGTAACAAAAACAAATGATAAACACAACTAAAAAGTAAGGAAAAACAATAATTCTTTCACCTTTCTCATATGATAAAAATGAATTTGTAGTAGTGGATTTCTTGGTTTTGTGCTTATGAAGTCCTTGGCAATGGAAGCTTGACTACCTCCATCTCTCTTTGGCACCTTTGGCTTTGGCTTGGCTTGGCTTGGAATTAATTTGGCATGGTAACACTAGTTTGCATGAAGCTTTTGGAATCAATCTTGAATTATAAATTTTCACAAATTAAGATTTAAAATGATGTTCATGGCCTCTCTATTTATAGATTTTTAAGAATGACTAGAGTCAACCATAACCATACATCCCAAGATTGAGATTTATGGTCATGGATTAATTAAATTATGTAATTATAATTCATAATTATCCTCATCATGACTTTGGAATAAGGGACATTAATGAGGCATAAGATGTAATAAAGAGGAATTAGAGACCCATAATCCTAATATTTATGGCATTTATGGCCTAGGAATGTCTTCCCAAGAAATGAGGTCACCTGATGATGTAGATATTCAATAGTCATTTATAAAAATAAGTTTTCAATAAGTTTCCATGGAATTATTAATTAGGCCTTGATTTGTATTAATTATCTCTTAAGCATGATTAAACACTTTATGTATAAATTACTCAAATTAATCGGAATGCCTTGTTATTGGTCCAAAATTTGACTAGATTGGAATTAGAAGTCAATGCCAGATGTATTGGATCCATTATCCCATTTATGATGTTATCAATAACAAATAACAAAGGTAAACATCTTATGAAAGATATTTGATAGGAAAGAGCAATCTAGAGCACCTAGGTGTAAAATTAGCATTTTGACTCAAAATGATCTGATTAAAGTTAGCTAGCCCATAAATTGTATTGACCCATTTAGTGATACCCTGGCCAAAATTGGCACTTGAATATGTAAATCTCAACTCATTTAATGTTCTTTAGTTTTTCTAGGTCAAATTGTGCACTTTGGTGGAAATTGGTAAAAAGCATGGTTGGAGGTCATTGGTGGCCAAATTTAGGTGTCTATAATTGACAGGGGGTGTGAGGAGGAAACAACCCCCCACTAGGGTTTTCATGAGGGTCTATGGGGGTGGCGACCATACTTGGAACCCACCTTATAGGATTTTTGGGGTAGTACTCTCGAAGCAAAATTTTATCAAAAATGTATTGTAAAATATCATAATGTTTAGTAAATCTAGACCATTCATTATTAGGTCATAGATCTAATGGTATAAATTATGTTTTTATGTTTTTCCCCTAATATGTAACCCTCCTTTTATATGAGGGAATTGTAATCATGGTGGCATGTTGTGTGTGAGTGAAGAGGATATTATAGTGGATGTATTACAGATTTTTCCCCTTCATTTGTTCGACTGAATGATAAGAAGGATTGGTTGTTTCTATGTGGAAATAGCCCATATTTTTTGAACCACATTAAATCTGTCTTTATTGTGTTATGTTTTCTACATTTTATTTCTATCTTTAATTCATTAATACTGCTTTATGTTCTATATTTCTAACATATTCTAAGGTTTCAAGTCATGAATTGGATTTCTAGGAGTTTGAACTGATGAAAACCTTTGAAAATTTGTGAAAAGACAAGGGATCATGTAATTTAAGATATTTTAAAGTTAGTTTTCTTATATGAAAAGTGAACATATAAATACTGAGGACTGTGTGTGTAGGAGCTAACCAACCCTAATAGGCCTAATCAAAGACCTAAAGTGAGTGAGAAAAGTGGTCAAATGGATGAGTTAGGGAATGAATATTTGTGTAAAGTAAGAATATGATAGAGGGTACTAATAAAGTCAATTATTTTCATAAAAAACCATTGTACTCATCCATACTATGTAGATAAGGCTAAAAAAAGGTTACTAACAGACCCTAACAAAGGAGAAGAAGAGGTGTTTGAGGTAGAGAGTGTTATGGGAAGTTTAGTGAGTGAGATAAAAGATATATTAATAATTTCTTGGGTATGATTAAGATCGTTATCACTTTGAATAAGCTTATGAACCTATATTGAAGTATAAGAGAGATAATTTAGTGTAAGAAGTGACTTACTATTAATGGATCTTTGTATCAGATAAAATAAGTTGATAAGAGAACATTGTAAGTTAACAAGTGAGTATTCATCAGGGGAAGGAGTATTCAAGGTGTAAAGAAGACAATAGATAAATATTTTTATTTAAATAAAGGTGTAAGTGCAAATAGGATAAGTAAGAAGATCAAAAGCCAAGGTAAGCAAAGGTCAAATCTAGTTGTTGTTAGAGTAGAGGTGAGTATTTGATTTATTATTTCCATTAAATAAGGACAAGTTTAATGAATCCCTCTACATAATTTGCTATCAGAGTGGGAACATTTTGAGGACAAGATATGTTATTTTACATGAAGATTTTGTGGAATACATATTAGATGATGTTTTGAGTTGTTGTTGTGAGGTGGATAATGAATATTGTAGGAATGAGTGAAGAGGCTACACGTATGTGAAAGAGAGGAATAAGTATAAGTGAAATATAAGAGAGGTGTGGAAAATCCTTCAATCCAAGGAGGCTTAGATAAGTAAGAGAGGTAATGAGAGATCTAAGAATGAGAAGCTCAAGAAGAGATCTTGAGGAAAAGAGAGGAGTCCCAGGGGAGGACAAGAAAGAGATAGACTCTAAGAGAGAGATTTAATTGAGAGAGACAAAGTGAATGGTCAAGAGGGAAAGTGGGAAGGCTTGTAAAAAATAAGAGAGAAAGGTTGAAGAGAGTAAATAGTGAAAAAGAATGATGAAGGGCTTGAAGATTGAAGATTGATATAAGAAGATAAAAGTGAGACAAAGAGAGTTAGAGAGAGAAGGAAATAGCTAAGATGAAGGAGGTATTAACAAGGATAGATAAAATATTAGAATAGATGAGACCAATATTTTGTGTATGCATAAAGAGAAAAGTGAGATGGCCTCTCAAGCAATTGATAAAAAACAAGAGAGCTGAAAATATGAAGATGATATCAAGGCAGCTTAGAAGGAGAATCAAGGGGGAAACTAAGCCTCAAATGCTCAATACTAATGATTTATTGAAATATTTGCATATAGGTGAAGAGTTTCATGAAGATGAAGAGCATTGTAACCATGAAAAACATGCCAATGATGAGGAACAAGTTGATTGGATAGTTGAGTATAGGGATATAATCATATGTTACCCTGAAGAAAGTGATCCATTAGATGATGAAAAATAATAAGAGAGAGAGAAAGTATGTAGCATTACCATGCATCATGACAAGTAAGAAGGAGGCATGTTTCAATCAAAGAAGTATTGAGGAGAGCAAAGAAGCATCAAGTATTCATTTCTATGGTTTGTTTGATGAGTATGTTGACATAAACATTATTGAAGATGACTTGTATGATAGAATTTGAAGTTGATGACTATGCTAGTGAAAGAATAATAAGGTACAATAATACCAAATGAAGTGTTTGACACATATGAGGTGGTAGTAATAGAGAAGGAATAAGAAGCACATGCTAAAGTGCATGAAAAGATTGAGTTGTAGCAGTTAGAGGTGATTTGTTTGGCACCAATAGAATACAAAGGAGAGATAATGAGTATACAAAATAAGAGAATTAGATATGACAACAAATATTTCAAGAGTTAGATGATTTGAGTCTTATAGGAGATAAGGATTCTATCATGATAGTTGAGTTGTCATTGAGATGAATCTTGAGTCAAGAGGAAGAAGAGTTGGCAACCAAAAAAAAATTAAACTCCAAGATATCAAGCAAGAAGAGTTTTTTTTTTGAATTATTTGCTTCATGTGAAAAATTATAGAGAGAGAATAAGCAGCAGTTACAAATGATCAAATTGAGGATGCAAAGCAAGGGGGACAACAACAAAGGAGGAGCCATCATAATTTTTATAGAGAATCAAAAAGGTATATATATTTCAAATAGGCCTTGGGATATAAGTGGAAATGAAGTCGGAAGAAGGATGCTGCAAAGGACCTAAAAGTTAGATTATTTATAACTTTCATGGAAAGTTTCATCTTGCACCTTGGTAGTATGATAAAGGAGCATCACCACTATTGTACATTTTAGTCTATTTTCACATGTTAGAGTATTTTTAAAGTAAGTTAATAGAAGGTATATATGATTTAATCATGAGTTATATGTCCTTGTGAAATTTAAATTACGTTCATTTTGGCATTTTCCCACCAAAATCCTTGATTTGAATTTTTAAAACCTTCTTGTGAATTTTAGGAGATATCCATCTTGTTTCAAGGGGTCTCAATGTTGTAGTTTGGTGTTTAGATTATAATAAAGGGTAAAGGGTGTTTCAACACCCACATGAATCACATGATGAGTCATTTTTATGAGTGTATTTATGGTTAAGATAGTTAAAGACACTCCTAATGTACACAAGGAGTTAGAAAGGTAGTTAGATCAATTTTGGAATAAAAGAGATTTGTAAATGTTTTTGAAAGATATTAAAGAGAGTAGAGAGGGGGTGGATTAAAAGGTTTAAAATAAATAAAAATCCAAGATTAAGAATAGGCATTAATTTATGTGGAAATAAATCTATTAACAAACTCTGTACCTTTTGTGTAAGCAACAATGTTGAATGTCTAAATGAAGCATGTGAAGGATGATTTAATAAAGACTTTTTATTAATTTTTGGAACTTGGTAAGTTTATTCCTTGTGTTGTGAAATTATTTATATTCTATAAATGTGCTTTTTAAATGTATGGTTAAGAAAATGAAGACATACTTTTTTAATGTGCATCTGTAACAAACTTTGACTATGTATAATAGAGTAGTGGAAATTCACAATGAGAATAAACCCTTGAAGATTATGGTGGATTTATAAAAGTATATTTAATGTTATTATATGTAACACTTGATTTTTTTATATAAAAGATAAATAGTTTTGTGGATATTGTTGAAACCTACACAGTCAATACAGAATATGTAGAAAGTGACTAAGTGGATTAGGTTGAAATAACTGAGTTGATATTTGGATATACATGTTTTTAAGTCATATAACCATATTATTAAGAGTATTAATAAAATTAAAGTGTTTGAAAATAGACAAATTTCATAGACAATGTATATAGTCCTCTAACCCCTGGGTTTTAATACTCAATCAAACAAACTTCTTGATAAAAATTTTGAATAGAGGGAAGTTAATGAGAATTATTTGATATTAATAAGTTTAATATGATTTAATATACCTAAAAAATAATTTAAAGTTGTTTTAAACTCTTTATCAAGCTTTAAAACACAATTGGCACTCTCTTGGGTTACACAATCAACTATAGAACCATGTTCTAGGGTTTCAAGTAATAAATTGGATTTATAGGAGTTTAAAACAATTAAAACCTTTGAATTTTTTTGAAATTATGGGGGATAATTTCCTTTAATGTATTTTTAAGTTATTTTTATTATATGGAAAGTGTATGTACAAATACTAAGGACTATGTGTCTAGGAGCTATACAACCCTAATAAGCCTAATTAGAGACCTAAAGTGAGTGAGAAAAGTGGTCAAATGGATGAGTTAGGGAATGAATATTTTTGGAAAGAATAATATGATATATGGTATTATTAAAAGTTATTATTTTCATAAAAAACCATTTTACTCTTCCATACTATGCAGATAAGCCTTAAAAAAGGTTACTAACAAACCTTGATAAAGGAGAAGAAGAGGTGTTTGAGGTAGAGAGTGTTATGGGAACTTTAGTGAATAAGATAAAATATATCTTAAGAATATATTTGGTATGTTTTATCAAAAAATATTCACCATATAAGAGGTTTTTCAATCCTAATCTAAGATTTGGGCAACATTAGAATAATTCTAGGTATGTGGGTTTACCTATAGTAGAAGTAGACCTCTAGGTTTAAGGGCTAGCTCCCTGAGTTTGTCTTGAAGTGATTATTACATATAATACAAATTTATTGTGTGAAAATGGACATAAGTATGCATGAAATAAATATAATCTAATGGGTTGATACACCATGAATATATACACTATATTATCATACTTCTTTCACTAAGAATAAGACCTACAAACTAGCCTCAAAGTCCTAAAATGTTCTAACACAAGTGTTTCAATATAGAGGTGATATGCATGAGAAAAGACAAGGTAAATATATTTAAGATAAAATTATTGTATCTAATTAAACTTACATACTTGAAAGGATCCTAAAAAACTAGCTACACTCTATATGACCTGTTAGAAAGAGAATTCTTGCATAAACATGAAAGGAGAAGGAGAAGCAAGGATATAAATTATCACTAAACCTCACAATTAATCACTTCAAACTCTTAGACAAAATCTTAAAGAAATAAAAACTAGATTTCATTTATTGTTCAAAGGCAAACTACAACATCAAACCAGTAGGACTTTTCCATACATGGAGTGGAATTATTAGACAAGAGCCAAAATGGCTAGTACTTATAGAATTTGAGAGAGGAGAGAAGAGAAGGAAGTCCAAGAGTCAAAAGAACACTTTTAAATCTGAGATAAGGAGTTACATCTATATGATAAAGGAATATGGAATAGACCATGCAAGGTCTACTTGGACAAATGTCCCTCAAAGCATGAAACTCCTTCAAATTTGGCATATGAATCTTTAACTTACTCCTTAAAAATCATCTTCATCATTTGGAATTCCTTGAGAACTCTAAAATAGAATAGGAATATATGAGATGATTTCAATATGAAGGGGAGGTTAGAAACAGGCCCCAACATGCACTAGTTATGTCCCTAATCATTGATATTCTTATGGACATGAGTTATCACTACATGTAGTCACTATCATCCTCCTTTAGAATTGTCTTCACATTTAGCACTAAGATTCCCATAAAATTCTCAAACCAATCCATAAAGGTGAGGGTATGACACTTTTAAAGAGTCATCATTCCCTTAGATCCATCAAGAAAACCTTAAAAGGCTTTCCAATTGAAGTTATAACCTTATCACTTGGTGATCACTCTATATTCACTATGTCATTATGGACTAGTTGAAGTGAAGGAGATAGCGGAGACACTTTTATTATTTTTTGAATAAATATATGGGCATGGGGAATTATATTATGTCTCACCCTACCTCATAAGATGATTTTCATCCTTTGAAACCCTTATGTACCTACACAACACATAAATATGTTAATAAAAGCTAATTTTCACCCTATTCATACAAGTAGGATAGGATCCAAATTTATAGGAAGGAACCATATGAAGTTATCTTCAAGTTAAAATAATCTCCTTGGTCATACTATCTCATCTAGATGCCTCTCTTTCTTCATCTTTCCAATCAGGTCCTTATCAAGGGTTTTAGAGGGTTTTGAGTGGTTTTACCCTTTAAGGATTGTTCATAAAATTTTGACATCCAAACCTTAAATAAATTACACTAAAACCTTTTTAAGGACCATATCCAACATATATTTCTCCTTGATCTCCTATGCTATGCATCCATACAAGTATGATCTTTTAAAGTTAGACTCTTGAGCTCTTTCCTTCATTCTTTGTAGGTTGTTATGATTATAAGCCAATAAATGGCTTCTCTATGGCCTATTATACAAATTAAAAGAGAAAACACACCTTATATCTCCTAATGTACATGTTCCAATTCATTTTAATGCTAATCTTGTGTCAAAAAAAGAATTGGACCCCTTTTAGGCAATATGCCTAATCAAGACCTAATAGGTTTATTTGCACCTATATGGATTTGGGACACTATGTTAAATTTATAGCACCTATGGGGATTAATTCATGTTTTTAAATGTCTAATTAATATCTCTACACATTTTTACAAGGTTTTCACTTCTCTCAACCCACCTTCTTGTCACTTGTTCACTAACCCTGCAATCTTTTGTCTTCCTAAGAGTGCCCTCTATCTGAGACAAAATAGAGGGCACTTCCCTTATTTCCCTAGACAAAATGAATGTATGAAAGGCCTCATTAAGTGATAGGGAATTTTTATACTAGGTTTTAGGGTTTTTTAAAACTATTATCACCTCTAAACACATTAAAACCCAAAATAGACTCATGAGGCATTGATTGTGTAGGTTTAGTGTATTTACTGCAAGTTGTGTGTTATAACCCATCCATGCTCTATTTTCCATGTATTGAGAGTCTCATGTTATGAACATAACTATAAATATGATATTAGTCATTTTTGAATTCCTTGATCATTTTACAAACTCTCAATGTAGACCCTTCATTTGGACAGGCCTAATTGATAGTCGACTATGACTATGTTGCTTGCTCCAAAAAGCATACCTATAGGTGAACACTAGTATATCATAACTTGAATTATTCAATGTCATTTGAAATTTATTTAGACTTGTTCTCATCATACCTATGCTAGGCTATCCTCAAAATCACTATGGCATATCTCACCATCATACTATAGTTGATTGTAGTTCACTATTTTGGAGAAAAAGAGGTCTTGTAGGTGTATATGCAAGCTTTGAAACCTATGCTTCACATATAGAGTTCCTTTGAAGTGTTGGAACCAAATCCAACCTATAGTTTTTTGTGTTTTTATACCTAATAACCAAATCTCACCTATGAACTTGTAAATATCTACAATCAAACTATAGGTTAACATTTTGAAAGTAAGGGCACACCTGTAGATGTTTGTAAAGGTAAATATCTTGCACTCCAATACTTTTTGATGATATATGAAAAACACATGTATCATTAACCTCGATATGATCACCTGACATAAAGATATGCTCTTTTTATTCCACCATAGACAATAAGGCCCTATGGATTCAAAATACTACAAAGAACACTGACCTTCTATAGTAAACAAATACATGGATTTGAAGCCTTCTAGAATGATACTCTATTGGCCAAGACACTCACTTTATTTTACAAGGTGTTACCCTATATAATGGATAAAATATTAATGCATTTAACTTCATTTATGCTCTATGTCACATGATCATATGACAACACCAAAAATAGCTAGGGTTTTGTTTCATACTTTTGAATGAAACAAGACCCTAAAACTCATTCTCCATATATGTATATGACTACTCAATTTTTACTGCTACATTAAAGCTTCATGATGATTTTAATGACACCTCAAAAATTATAATACCTTAAGGAATATCTCAAAACATGTCCACACACCTCCATAAAACATTATTAGGTCTCTATGAGAGTCACTTGTAGGTGAACATGTAGTATGCAGGGAAGTGAGTAAATATATAGGTTAATGTGCATAGTTATGTTCTAAAAACAATCTTAAAACTTCTAAAAAATTCTCAAACTAATCCTTTTCATCATTAAGGACTTGAAATAATTTTGAATACTTTCATTCTAATGTTCTCAGTCTCCTATAAGTGAATATCAATGGTGTAAGATAGTGTATGTGGCTTAAATTGCTTATCTTACTCACTTAAATACCATTTGAGGGACTTAACTAATAATTTTACAAAAGTATGATAAACACCTTATAATTACTCATTAAATCTCTATATATGCTATATAATCTTTCATATGCCTGACTCACCATGACTATAAGTGAGTACCTGTAGGAAACATGACTATACTTTTGCTCAATGCATGACCTTGAGAAACTAATCTTTGAAGGAATAATATTTTTATGACATCAGAGAGGACATCATATATTCTTCTATTTGGAACCGCTGTAGGAAGGGAAAACTTCTACAGTTGATGGACATGCTTGTAACTTCACTAGTATGCTCAATCTATAACTTAAGAAGTTTGAGATTATAAAACTACCTCTTAACATGAAAAAATGAATGGAAAACATGAAATAATGATTTTGACATCCTTTATAAGTAATTTCACTGATTAGATTGTATGGACAAGCTCATACAATAAGAAAACCTATAGGGGGTGGGGATTAGCAAAAAAAATGAAATGATCAACTTATTAAGAATGGTTAATAAATAATAGGAAAAAATTATCTAAAATCATACCATTAAAATTAATTATACCAAGTTTAATATCCACCCCCAAGGGTATTTGACCTAGAACCTCTCCTACTTGTCATATCATTAGAAGACCTGTTGACTAGTTTTGTATGTCTAGTGAAGTGATGGAGAAATAAAATAGTTTTGGTCCATTTTTGACACTTAAAAATATGATAAATCATTGAAATGGATTTTTGGAATTTTAAGGGTCATTTCATGAGCTTACCCCATGTGCCACTCTCCATAAGATGTGCAATTGCCAAAACTTCCTTCTTTTCACTTGTTTTCTTGATTTCAATTAGGAACCTGCATGTTTAAGTTAGGACTAACATTAATGAAAATTAATATGTCATACATATGTTTAAATAGATTTTATAACACTTTTATATCAAGTAAAACCATACAACCTTCATTAATGACTCTAAAATTACCCCTAAGTGACATAGAATGACTTAGGATTAAAATTGACCATGACCATGGATAATAACTCATTAAATGACATAAATTTGACCATGGCACACCATATACCCTTATATAATTTTTTTTACTATAGGGGGTTGAATTATTTTGATTTTTGGTCAAAATAGTCAATAGTATGATTAAGACCATTGTCATTTGGAATAAGCTTATGAACCTATATGGAAGTTTAAGAGAGATGATTGAGTGTAAAAAGTGACTTAGTGTTAATGGATATTTATATCAGATAAAAAAAGTTGATATGAGAATATTTTAAGTTAACAAGTGAGTAATCATTAGGGTAAGGAGCCTTCAAGGCATAGAGAAGATAGTTGATAAAGACTTTTATTAAACCAAAGGTGTAAGTGCAAATAGGATATTTGCACAAGTAAGAAGATCAAAATCCAAGGTAAGCAAAGGTCAGATCTAGTTGTAGTCAGAGCATAAGTGAGTATTTGATTAATATTTCCATTCAATAAGGACAAGTTTAATGAATCCCTTTGCATCACATTTCTCTCTATATAATTCCTTATAATCAAATTCTTTTTAAAGTAGTTAATATTAATGGCTTGCTTAAGACTTTCCTTCCAACGGGGATGATGGTGTCATACTGGTGGCTTGCTATTGTTTTTATGGATTTGTGTTTTGGTGGATAAAGTGGAAGATTCCTCTTTTATTTTTATATGGTACTTTCTTAATATTGATAGTTGCATAATTTTCTTTGTTTCTTTAGTTTAATACAAATCTAAGATATTTTTATTCTTGGGTGAGAAATCAAAGTATGATACAGCTTGAGAGTTTTATGTATTAAATTTTTGAATTATGTCTGGTTTATAAAATATAATAGGGAGGATATGAGAGAGATGGGGTTGGATTTGTGTCAAGATGTACTTATAAATATTTTCCAAGCAAAGGCCATAGAGATTTGGATTTAGTGATTCATCCATTTTGTAGTATTACATTTTTCTTTCAACAACCAATCTTGAAATTTAGTCATCTACAATCTAGAGAGAGGTTTAAAATCTAGTCATTACATTTTTATTTCAACAATCAATATTAAAATATAATAGATAGAGGTTTAATATTATCACTATAATACTCAAAACTAGAATAGGCCATTTATTTATTCCAATAAGGATATTACTTAAAATAAACCAACATATATATTTATTACATCCAATATTCTATTTGGAAAATTTGTAAAGTTATTCAACAAACTTGAGACAAGTTTCATATTATGTCATTGAAATATGGGTGTGTAAGTATGTAACTCTCCACATAGCCTCACCCATCATCATTTATTATCTTTGTAAAAAATAAATATTAATCAATTTAATGATGGCATAATATCAATGTTATCAATGTTCACCCATTGAATAAATTACAACAAAAACCATAAGGTGAAATCAATGAGAATATTTAAGGTATATATATATATATATATATATATATATATATATCTATATAAAGGCTTAAAAAATGTGAACATAATATAATATCAGTGGTCAATGCCATATAGGCATACAATGCCAAACAACTATACATCAAGTCATATAAGCATACAACAAAATGCCATAAGACATGATCATAATCATCAAAATTCATCATTATATTTATCTTACTTATATAAGGCTCTCCCTTAGACATCTTTCTCATAGATGGAAGTCTCTGAGATGAATGACTATGAATTCTCTTGAACTCAAAACTCACATATAGCTCAACCTGTTCATATACAAATATTTTCATAAATTTCACATACTATAACAAGATACTTAAAAAATTAACATGTTAATTTTAAAATGATACAAAAAATATTCAAAGGTGTACTTACCAAAATCTGGTGGTCATGGTAAATTTTCATTTGGATCTCAATAAGGTCAATGGTAGGTTAAGGCTAGTGAACAAGAGTGTGAAATTAATGACCAACATGAGTCAATGCTCTACTCCTAACAAGGGAAGGGATAGGACCTTGCACACATGCACACACACACACACACACACACACACACACACACACACACACACACACACACACACACACACACACACACACACACACACACACACACACACACACACACACACACACACACAAAAATAAAATTTAAAATTATCTCATAAACATTGAAAAAATTGACTAAATAATTTATATATAATAGCTAAATTAAAAAAATTAAATTGTCTTGTAACACATCACACCTGTTAATCATTTGAATACAACTAAAAGACATCATTAGAGGAGTTTTCATAGACAATTGTTTCATATGTCATTTTTTTCACAAGAATAGAGGAAAAATATAAAATATAAATCCATATTTATACTTAAACATTGCTATAAATATCATATCTTGTGAGTTTCTATGCAAATGAAATCACAATAGTAATGCCTACATTTTCTCCCACCTAAATAGATGGGGCAGTGTCTAGCATGGTTATCAACTAAACAAAAAAAAATAGTCACTTGAGCATATATATACAAGTATATACATGTAACTAAAAATTAAACTAATAAATCATTAAAAAATACCTTGTATATGTATATAAGACACAATTTGAGTAACATATTTGATTATGTAGCGTCCATAATCCTAATATAACATAAAAAATACACATGAATTATTGATATTTATATGAAACATAATTATTAAATTTTAAATAATACACATATTTTAAATTTAACAAGTATATTTTTTTATAACATGTAAAATATATAAGATGCTTGAGAAGTTGTGATCGAGGTGTCCAAATCATATGTTGATGATTGAAAAACATCAGTGAGATCAATATAATCCAAGCCCTTGGAAAGACTACCATGAGTAAGCTACATGAAATCCTCTTCATCCTCCTCAGGTTCAGTGCATATAACACCACATGATATACAATGGTGAGGTCAATAAACAAAGCTAGATGAATCCTCCCCATGTCTACTCTTGCCAATAGGTATGAGAAACCTAACTTGTATGTTGAATGAGGGTATTAGTAAGTGTCTTAAGTGCATGAAAAGTATCAATATATATAGTATCCTTAAATATAGAGGGTGTTGTATTAGGATGATGTGAGTTTTAGATAGGTTTTCTCATAGGTCGATTAGGTGCACAACATGCACCTGAATTATCCTGCATAAATCATTTTCTTTAGCCTTGAAACTCTAAGAACTAAAAATAATTTGGAACTTCATTAAGGACAAAATCACAAAAGAGTTTTATCAAAAAATACTATGGGATCTCATTATTATAAAAAATCAAGTGATCAAAGACCATCCATGATCAATCCTAATTTTTTTGTTTGATCAACTTGTGGGTGAACTAGTGGATTTTAAACTATTTGGTTGATAATATATAATGCATCACTTTTCCATCATTTAATAGTGCATAAATTTGGGCTTTAGTTATTTTTTATCTTTCATAGAAAACACATTTTTTTAAAATAATATTTCATCTATTTATATAATCATCCCACCTATCAATTTGACCTATTAACGAGTTAACTTCACCTATTAATGTATCTAATGTATTTACTAGAGAAATTCATTGGGGGTTACTTGAACAATATCCTTCATTGCCTTAATTAGATTCTTAATGTTGATTTTGTATTCTATTATGTGGGCTACCAATTCCTTCTGACTACCTTGGGGGCTTGATTAAATATAGGAGGGTGTTATGGGTTAGGAGTATTAGGTTGTTCATTTACACTTTATACATTTCGCTTGCATGTGAAGGTGTGTTATGCATTATAAAAAAAATGAACAATTTCAGAAAAAAATGCAAATGAAATAAAATTCACTATATTTGTTTGTAATTGCACTAAAATTCATTTGAATAGCTTTTCTTTTGTGTGTCATTGTCTATTTTTAGTTAAAAGGTTGTTTTTATAAAACACGAGTTGAGCTACTTGCTTGTCTAGTTTTAGTTTGTGTCAATTCCAAATGAAATACATCAACATTTTTTTACTTATAACAACAATACCACATATATTTGGTTATAAAAAATAAAACTTCTTACATGGTTTAGGCTCAGTGATCACCAAGAATATGAGAAAAGATTGCATATATGATTTTAGAAACCATAGATGTATAAATGTTAAAATTAATTTAAACACAAAAAGTGTTCAATTTTTGGCACCCCAACTTTGTGAACTTACCCTCTACACAAATATGAGTATGAAATGACATATCCTCACCTAATATGATATTCTAGGTGGTTTGAGTCATAATTTCATAATATCTTTGACTATAACTCATAAACCTATAGAATGTCTCATGTATGCCATAAATATGCCCCTAATATGATAACCTAGGTAAATTAGAGTCATGTAATATGCATAATAATATCATATAATTTATGAATTGTGAATTATGAACCTATATAATATGACATTTATGCTTCACATATGCCCCCAATTTGATAACCTATGTAATCAATTCATATAATTTAAGTAATAATATTATATAATCTATGAACTATGAATCATGAACCTAGATAATGTGTCACATATGCCCATAATTTGATGACCTATGTAATCTGATTCATGTACTCTATTTAATAGTTTCATAGAATCTATGAGTTTTGAGTCATGGACCCTAATAATGACTGACATATGACCTTCATTTGTATCAATTTTATTCCAACCTAAATAAATATATGACAATATGACAATATAACCCCTCTAAGTCAAATAATTTGATAATTTGTGTAATCTAATCCAATCTATGTCAATTTGATAATTTATGGAAGAGTATATGTGTGTGTGTGTGTGTGTGTGTGTGTGTGTGTGTGTTAGAGGTATAATCACTGAGAGGGGGGGTTGAATCAGTGAGCCTAGATATTTCAATCTCAATTAAAATCCTTTAAAACTATTTAAACAATCATCATATATTAACTTGGTCAAGAAATATTAACAAGAGAGCTCATTCATTCAATGCATATACAAGATCAAACACATAACACATAGTTCCTATGAGAAACCCTCATGGGGAATAAAAACCACTCTCAAGCTTACAACATATGGACTACTTATCCTATAAGAAAATAAAAATAAGAGATTTTTAAAATATTTTAGACCAACAAGCCTTGATCATATCCTCCTAACCAAAGGACTTTAGTGAAACACCTATTTCACAAGGAGCAATTGTCCCTAAGGAAGATCGACTCCTTTAGACCTTCCTTTGATGTGAATACCTCCACCTTAGAACTGATGTCTTTAATAGTTTATGATGGATCTATAATTATCAAACCACTATGCAAACTCCCTCTCTATCTCATATATTCCTCTCACATAGGCATGCTACAATCTCTCTCCTTATTGACTCAAACTATCCTTATATACACACGTAGACCTCTTTGTGTATCCTCAAACTATAAGAGCACTATTTGGACATAAAAAATATGACCTATAGGTCATAAACATATTCCTCAACCTGATATACCTTTCAACCTATCCATTGAGCACACACAACCTTCACCTTGCCTTTGCTCACCATACAGACTCTCTCAAATAGCCTCTTGAGCATACTAAGCATGTTTTATCCTATTTTATCTCTAATATTCCTTATTAACCTTTACCTTCTCTTTTAAATATTCTCTCCTTCACATAGCTCAACATTCACACAAGCCTTCACTTTGAGCACCTACTCACAAGTTTCTCAACCAAGTCTAGAAACCAACACATTTGGTTTCACCATTTATAGAGAAATAATAAATTACCAAGATCAAAATATTTATTTTTAGCCACAACACATGAATTCACCCTTAAGGCATCTTACATGGGTCACACTTTTAACAATCCACTTTCAAATAGGACTAAGTCACTTTTAGGCCCTATAGAGACCAATTCACCTCTTTGACACTTATTCAAGAAAAATAAGAATAAAGGACCACTTATAATTGCATGGACCCATTCCACATGATCTATAGGTCATCGTTAAGTACCAAAAACCATCAAAATACTCTCTGATTAAGTATAATTCACTCAAACAACATGTTGTGCACACAGTCAACATGAACAAATATATAGTCGACTTTTAAACCTTTGTTCATACTACATATGATTGGTAAAACCTTCATAATTAACACAGAGCATACTTATAGATTATGAAACATGATACAATAGATAATTCATCATTAAAAATTGAAACAACATTATAACAAGCTCAATTAATCTTCTCAGGTTACTTACAGAACACAATTGAACACACAATCAACCTTAGAGATCAATATATTTGTTTATACATATATTCAAACCTTCAAATTTATATTTCAAGATGTGTCTTAAAGTCATATACAAATTTTATATTTACACCATGGTCAAATTATGTATAGATAGAAATTTATGGCTCAAAAACTAGGCACTAGTCTTTCCTTTATTAAATTTAAATATTTATATTCAAACAGTCACAATTAGACATTGAATACTATGCTTGTAACTTGTGTCCTCACATATGTAGCTTAAATACACACTGTTGATCTTATTTGACCTTTAAAACATAGTGCAAAAATTACCAAATGTTAATCTTTGAATAGTTTACCTTATCTCATATAATCTAGCAACTTTGACTCAATGCTCACCATTAATCTTCTGTACATAATGCAGTCTTTAATAATGCTAAAAATATATCACTTTGACCTCTTGACTTTAATATAAACCATTGATCTTGATATGTATAAACATCCACTCACCATTAGATATTAGATGCATCTCTATATTTATCTTTGCTCAGATTGAACATTGAACACTTGTCTTCATTCGAATCAACATGCACCATTGATCTTGCTCTATATGAATGCCTGCACACCATTAGATCTTAGAAGAAGCTCAATCTTTATCTCTATTAACCAATAAATAATTTGACCTATTTGAATTAATTTTAACCATAGATATATATGTATGAAATCCTGTGCATCATTGGATCTCTATTTGGTCTTGATCTTTAATATTGTATAAAAATGACTAAGTATGAGGACCATTGATTATCTATCTAGAAGGCCAACTTTGCACCTCCATATCTTTTGCTTCACTAAAACACATGTTCTAAAATTTAGAACATATGATATCCTCACATAGGAGAATATAACCGTGTTTCAATATTCTCTTAAAACCCTCACATGTGTGATATATAATGTCATTAAATGCTCACTCAGATTTTTTTGTTTACAAAGCTAACTATGTCAAGAACTGTCTGGAAAGACCAACTTTGCACATGCATAGATTTTGTCATGCTTCAACAATGGACCTGAAATTTCATGCATATAAACTAGGAAAAAAGATTAATAAACCCATATTATCACATTTTATTTAAATTCCCACATGTGTTAGATATGCCACCATCAAAATGCCTACTCAGCGTTTCTTGCCTTATGTAAATTTGGCTACGTATGGGAAAACACTATCAAAATGCCTGAGAGCCCAACTTTTCACTTACATATATTTTATCATAATTCATAACTATAATTTAGAATTTTATCATACAAACCAGGTACTAATTTTATCACAATCATATGATCAAATCCCCCTAACTCATTCACACATGGTAATGGTGATGTCAACAAAGTACCTACTCAGATTTTATGCCAATAGACCCAAACTATATAGATAAAAATAATGATTAACTAGATGAATTAAAATCATACACATAATAACTCAAAGAATATAAGACATCTTATGGGACCCATTTCACATTATAAAATCATCATAATCATCCCTAAACATATCTAACCATCCTAAAATTGAAGATCAACCAAGCCTTTTTCAAGCATACTAGGACAAACACATTACACACTTTGTCATTATCACTTAGACTATCAAGACACTTCATCCACTCATAATGGAACCTCCATGACATCACCATGACATAATTTAAAACTATCCAACAATCTCCCCCTTTGTCATTGATGTCAATAACCATCATATAGTAATATATTAGTCACTTTCCTTCTCTCTCTTCAAGCACTCTCACAATAAGAACTTTCTCCCCCTTTGACACAATGATAAAGTGAGAACAAAATGATATTTAAGACCTAAAAATAATATCAATAGGAAAGTACCATCTTATAAATATGATACAAATTTCCCCTTACCTTGAGCTTACCTCTTCTTGTCTTGATAAAATCCTTCTTGCTACATGCCAACATTCTTCTTCAACCAAGCACTGCAACCAATGAAGACAAAACACACAAAACATGAAAATTGATGGAACTCACCAATAAAAATATAATATGGAATCCTAATAAGATATATAATCTTTTTAACCTTTTGAGCATTTTCAGATCTCCATACATCATTAGGAACCATCATACAAGCTTACTAGCCTTCTCTCTCAAACCACCTCAAGGACCACTAACAGAACTTCATGCCACACACAAAATAGGAAAAATGATCTAAAATAACCTAATAACTCACCTTGAAATATTCATGCCTTTCTCTTTTGGAAAAACTAAAAAAAAAACACTCTTCTTCTCACTAGGCCTATCTAGTCTCCTTATAGCCCTACCTGGAACTTGTAGAGCCCACAAATTTCAATATATACACCTTTAAGACTTTAAACTTCATATATAGAGTAATCTCATATGCCCCCTTAATCACACAAATTTAAATTAACTATCTCATCCTATGAAATATACTTCCTTCACAAACCAACTTGCCAATTAAGTCTCCTTGATAAAAACATGAATAACTTGAAAAACACAAACCTTAAAATATATGTTAAGATTTATTTGATAACCCATTTGGACCATAAATTATATTAAGAATCATTAGACCTCAAATCATAAGGCAAACCACTTTTCTAGCAGATCTCAAAACCCTAAAATCTAAAAATAAATAGAGTCAACATAACACCTTCCAATCAATGTCTACCTCTAAAACTTCTTGTACACCTGGAGATAACCATTAGACACTTTTGGACAAAGTTTTTATATTCCATATATTTAGGAAACCATACCTCATATAACCCATTTTAGGACTTACATACTTTTAATCCAAAGACTAAGAAAATTGAGAGCACTCAAAAATCTCCAGTTTGACTTTAACATACCTTCAAACCTCAATACCACCTAGAGCATGATATAATAAGGTCAATAGACCTTTCTACACAAAAAAATAATCTTTAAATTACATCAATTTCATTAGGCCATCTAGAAACACCCATTCTGACCCTACTTATAGACTTTGCACATACTACCAGCATTTTTTTTATGACAAAAAACACTAAACTAGGCTCAATCATGCATTACAAGCATGTTAACAAATATTGAAAACATTTCATATTCTCCACTTGATGTTCAATTAGCTCCATATATCAAAACTAAGTTATTAGGATCATGAGCACACACCTTAGGGTTTGTAGACATCAAAACCACAATTCACTACCTTTCATCCTTTGGGATAGTTCTTCAAAAATTGAGAGAAAAACTAATCAACTAGAGAACATCTTGACACATAGGTCTGCCAATCAATAAATTACTTTACATTAATCCAACAAATCTTCTCATGACCTTTTTTTTTGCCTTGTAACATCAATTAAGACCTAACCAACATCCACCTTGCTTCTTATTTCTATAAAGTGTCTCTTTTAAGCTTAGAGAGAGACACCCCTTTGACAAAAAGAGACTAAATATCCCAAATCTCTAAAGAGTCCCATATCTCCATAATCTCATCTAACTTGCAGTCCTACTTGATTTTGAATGGATACTTTACTTCATTCTTTGCTTCAGGTCTGTCAATAAAAGCAGATAACATAAACTCTTATCTTTCCTTCATGTCAACCATGGTAAACAAACCATATTTGGTCTTAGTATGATCTCTCCTAATAGGCTTAGGTTTCCATACCCATTTGTGATCTCTTCTTTGCACACGAGGAGATTCATACACCTTATTTTGATTTGGGAACTCATTCAACCTATTCTTACAATACTTAACAATGTGACCAACTTTATGACAATTGAAACAAATAAGATCATTCATATCTTTTTCTTGATGATGCTTATGATCTTCTTTTTCTATTTGGATAGAAGAAATTTTTTGTATCTTCTTCATATTTGATTCTTTATTTGTTATAATAGGTTATCCACCTTGATCATGATTATCCTTCATAGATTTTTGTCTCAATACCTTTGAGTGACTTATAGGAGCATATTTTTTCTTATCAAAAATTGAGTGCATCTTCAAACTATTCTTATAGAATTTGGTAATATGTCCTACTTTATTACAACTGTGGCAAATAATATTATTCAACATACCTCTTGACTTATTTGAGTTATGATTTATCCAATACCAATTTCTTCTTCTTCCAAGGATCCATGAAAACTCATTCTTGACTTACTTCCTTCTACACTCCTTATCTCTATGACCATACTTATTACATATGTAAAAATTACCATGGAATAAACTAGCATACCTTAAAGCATTTGGTTGTCTAATAGACCTTTTTGCATTGATTTCAAAGCTTGTAATATTCTTGACATACTCAATATTCTCATGCTTCTTTTCAAGTTTATACAACTTGATTACAACAAGCTCATGCTGACTCTTCAAGGACCCCATCTCAATATTTAACTGAGTGTACTCATTTTCTCTTGCTTTTAGATTTACTTTTGTAATCCTTAACTAATATTCAAGAATACTGATCTTTTATTCATCCTCTTTAGCCTTTTTGGCCATGTCTTTCAATATATATGCTTACACTTCAATAGACTTGATCCATTCTTTATACTTCTTTTCTTATTTATTGGACATGCCTAATAAACTTCCCTCAAGAGAACTAACTTGTGATTCAAGACCTTTGATCATATTACTCTTTTTCTACTCATTTAGTTCACCAATTGAACTCATGAACTCAACTTATAGATCAACTTATTCTTCCTCAATATCATCTTCTTTACTATTATGGAAATTTTCTTTGTTAAACATGATGTCCTTTTCTTTTGAACACAAGCTTGTCTTGGCATCTACTAGATAAACCTTGAGATCATTGATAAATTTCTCATATTATTTGGAATCTTTCTTCAAATTACATATCTACTCTTCAATTTCCTTGATCACAAACTTACACTATTGATTCTCTTTATTCAACTATTTATCCATATTTATACCAACTCAGGATCTCCTTCAAGTTGTTAAGTTTCCTCCAAAGGACCTACTCTGATACCAATTAATAGAGGTACAATCACTAAGAAGTGGGGTGAATAAATGAGCCTAGATATTTAAATCTCAATTATAATCCTTTAAAACTATTTAAACAATCAACATATATTAACTTTATCAAGCAACATTAACAAGAGAGCTCATTCATTTAAGGAAGATCAACTCCTTTAGACCTCCTTTGATGTGAACACCTCCACCTTAGAACTAATATATTCAACACTTTATGATGGATCTTTGATTATCAAACCCATGAACAAACTCCCTCTCTATCTCATACATTCCTCTCATATATGCATGCCACAATCTCTCTCCTTATTCACTCAAACTTTCCTCATATGAACACTCAGACCTCTTCATATACCCTAAAACTGTAAGAGACTGTTTGGATATCAAAAATGTTACCTATATGTCATACATATATTAATAAACTAATTTTGACTTAAAATCAATCCATTGATCACAAATATCCTTCACCTTGCCTTCGCTCACCATATACACTCTCTCAAATAGCCTCTTGAGCATACTCACTCATTTTACCTCTTTTAGATTTATTAGGTCCAATGACCTATGTGATCACCTACATAAACTTGATCATATAAGAATGTTTGATCCTATTCACTCTTTGATGGTCCTTATTAACATGTACCTTCTATTTCAAATATTCTCTCCTTCACTTGGCTCTACATTTGCACAAGCTTTCACTTTGAGCACCTACTCACAAGTCTCCCAACCAAATAAAGAAACCAACACATTTGGTTTCACCATTTATAGACAAATCATGAATTAAAAATATTACAATATTTATTATCAACCAAAACACATTAATTCACCCTTAAGTCATCTTACATGGGTCACACTGATGCAGGAGCATCTACACAAGACATGGTTATAATTGAATTTAAATCCAAATTATTCCTCCAAATGTTGAAATTAAGGAGAAACTGTAATTAGTAAAAGTAAAAAGGTAAAATAATTGTGGGCTGTTGAGGAAATCAAGGAGTGGTTGAAATTATTTCAACTTGGGCATGTTGTTGTAATTGAAAACTGTATTTGTTTTCCCTGAGCCCAAGTTGGGCGTGAAGGTTTGAAGGAGGTTTTTTACAAACATAAATATAGCAAAAAGACAAATCCATATAAAAAAAGTGAAAATTAATTAAAGAGGAGGAGAGGTACATAGAAGGTGAGACAGAAGGAGAGCCTCTCAGTGAGGGGAGAGAAAGGAATGATCAGCAGTATGTAAAAAAAAAAAAAAAAAAAAAAATGCAGATCTGTAACAAAAAAAAAATGCAGGAATCGAGTGAAGAAATATAGAAGAGAGAGAGAGAGCGAGGATCTCTTATTCAAGAGGAGAGTGATGTAAGTGTTCTTATTGATCAAAAGTAAAATGATGTTGATTTATTTTTATATCATATGTAGGATTCTGTTTCTGCTATAAGCAGGCCTATGTGTGCATAATTTTCCTCAAAGGCTTAAAGAATAATGATTACATTATGTTGTAATATATGCCTGAGGAATGTTTTAGTGTATACAAAGAACAAGTTACAAATTATATTAAATACTCAAGAGATATAACGAATTCTGGTGCTCCCCCTGTTTTGCAATTTGCTTTTCAATTTACTGTAGTTATCCCACCTGAAGAAAAGTTCAAGACAAGGTTGACATCCCTGAGCAGGCCTGAATGGATATAGATATGCCTGTTAGAAGGCTTTTGAAAACCATGACTGAGAGCCGAATCTGGAAAAGGAGGGACGCGTCCATGTTGTAAGACCTTTTAGCCAAGGACGTATAATATTTCCAGTTGGTCACGTGGGTTCACATACCATCCAGCCTGGAGATGAGAAATTGGCTGGATCAGAGAGATGTTTTGGTAGTAGCTTGATTCAAGGTAGTGTTCTCTATGTTGATGAAGGGAGTATTGAGCAAGTTAAACATTAAGCTATTTTTGATGCTCTTGTTCATTGCTTCGCTCATTCTGCAATGCGGGATTGCTTACTCTACAGGCCAAAATAGATTTATTCTTCTAGGTCCTAAGTCCATAATAGCTTAGTGTCTGATGGAATTAATGAAACCCATTTAATGGGTCGACCAAATTCTTCTTTAACAGGTTCGGATTCTCTTAAATCCAATTCTTCTTTTGTAGAGTGCGAATAGACTTATGGGTTTTTGCCTTATACAACGATAGTGTTTGGTAACCTATTTTTGCTCACGGTTTACGGTTTCATGATGTTTCAAGGTGGCCTCCTTTCTGTCTGATTAGGAGCTCGATAAACTCTGGCTTAATACGTTGTTGGTCATGATTGGTGAGCAATTTGATGAGGCTGATGAGATTTGTGGGGCGGTGACAAGTGTGCAGACTAGACAAGAGAAGATTGCCTTGTGGACCAGGACTGCTGCTAATGAAGTTGCCCAGATTGTAGCTAGTTTGACAGGCTCACACTTTCCAAGGTCAAAAATTTGCAATAGGAGACGAGGCTCAGCAACTTTGTTCTCTGGCAGACTTCTTTTCTCAGTTGTATGATATTCCTATTCTATGGCTTGAGTTCTCGTTCAGGCATTTGGTGAGGACTGTTTTGGAATACCAGAAAGCTTACCCTTTTCTCCTACAGAACAAGCGAATAGATCAAACAACAACGCTTATTTCTCATGAGCATTATGAGTAATCCTTATAACTTTTATCTATTAGTTATTTAATAATTGCTAATTTCTGGCGGGAGCTGATTTTATGAATGACTGGAGCGTCCATTTCCTTTTTCAATGTACTAAGTCAAACAACAACTGACTACCGGAGTTCATTTTTCCCATATCTGGGAAATGTCATTTGATGTCCTCAACTTAAAACAGTCCAAGCAGAGTTTAATGGAAAAGCACTGGTGGTTCTAAGGAGAACCAATGGCTTCAATTAGTTTTATCAGAACAGGGTCAGGGCATTTTGATTTATTATAGAAGATGAATTTCAGTTTGAGGAGCCCTACATTATTTGGTATCAGAGCTTGAAGCTCTTGGGGAATTAGGAATGGATCCTAAGTTGCTACAGAATTTGGAATGGTTGCATTTGTCAATGATGTTGTAGTTGTGATAGGAATTGGCAAGGATCAGCAGGACAAGCACTGGAAGACTCTGCTAAAGAAAGGTATGAGCAACTTCACTTTTGATATGAGTTTATTTTGTTAAGAAGCAATAGGTGAAGAGAAAGGCAGCCAAGCCATTGAGGCTTAAGAAGAGAAGGAGCCAAGGAAGGCTTAGAGAAGAAGATCCAAGAGGAAGCTTGGATAACTTGCCAAAAGACTAAGGTGAAACAGACTTAGATGAGGTAAAGGATGAAGTTTTGAGAAGAGTGATAGAGGGACTGCCTAGAAGGAGAAAGATCCAAAGAAAGGTAAGCTTGGATTTGTAATTTGTATTTGTTAAAGAGTTGTCTAAAGAATTACTGCAGGATTGAGAGAAGAGAATCAAAAGACTAGGATGCAAAAGGCCTAGGTGAGATCACGTGAATTGTCAAAAGACCAGTCAAGGAGAAAAGGCTTGAGTGAGACAAGGGATCAAGAGACCAAGGTGGAAAAGACTTGGGTGAATATCTCAGAGATGGAAGTGTTGTTGAAAGCACTACAGAGCAGCAAGGTATATGAGGGCAGCAAGAGGAAAGCAAACATCAAAGGTATGACTAATGTTGATTTTAATAAAGAAATTGCTAGTTTGAAGAAAGAATTAGCTAAGGTTAAGGATGAGTATGAGTCTTGGATGCAGCTGAATAGACAAACATGGGTATGGCCAATGAAGAAGAGATTAAAGTGGCCAATAGTTCTCCTAATGAAGAGGAGAAGAAGGCAAATGAAGATTTCCATGAAGAGAGAAGCCCATAGAGGCTTGAAAGAAGTAAGAAGGTTGCCAAGTGGGCAGCAAGAAGAAGAAGTTGAGAAGAAGGTTCTCATTGAGGAGAACAAGAGAGGAGAAGAGAGAAAAGACGAAGTGCCAGAAAGAGCACTTGGAATGTCCATTAAGAGGATACTCATGGAGACATTTTGGTCTCTTGTTTTTGTATTTAATGCTGTTTTTAAGTGGATAAATGCAGGTATGAGCAGCCTTATGAAGGTCAAGAGAAGGACCTTGGAGAATGAAGAGATTGGTGCAGGAGAAGACACCAATTGCACAAGTGAATGTGCAAGAAAGAGAAGAGAGTTTGTTGTTGTTGATAAGGTGCATTGGTTAATGCATGAGAGGGAAGAAGTAGAAGATGAAGATGAATTCCAAGATGCCATTGAATGCCAAGAAGAAGAAAGAGAGCAGCCAAGCATAAAAGAAGAAGAAAGTATAGATAATCAAGAAGCTATGCAAGTCAGGGAACTAATGGAGCAGCCCATTAAAGAGGTAAAGGTGAGTTCAAAAATTGATTCTTCTTATGAAATTGTTGATATGAATGTTAAAGAAGCAAATAGAAAAGTGAAGTTTCCAATTAACCATGGATATGTGATGCCTAAATGGTGGAAGAAACAAACTCCCAAGCAAGAGGAGGTGCTGGTACAAAGGCATGAATGCAGGATGCCTACATGGCTTGAGAAGAGAAATGGTAAGAAAGAGAAACAATTATGGGTGCCTAAGAAGGCAAAGAATGAAGATGTGAGTGTTGAAGCAGCAACACCAAGAAATCAATGGAAAAAGGTGAAGGATGACACAAGCACATGGAAAGGTAAGTCAATTGCTTGCAATAAATGGGAGAATGCTTTGTTTGAATCATATAATGATATTTGTATGGAAAATGAAGAATGGAAAGTGGCTGTAAGGACTAATATGCAGCAAGGAGAGACTTCCAAAGGGATGGATGATGAGAAAAGAAAAGAATGTGCAACAGAACAAACAAGGTGGCTTCAGGCAGCGATTGAAGATAGTAAGGAGACAGAAGGTATGAATACTGCAATTGTTTTTGATAATTATGTTGATATTGGTGAAGAAGCTGATTTCTATGAAGAAACTATAAAGTGGATGAATGTAATTATAGAGGATGAAAGACAATCTGGTCCTAAGTTTGATATAGGACCTGAAGATTTGGATGAGCTTGTGTTGTGTGAAGAGTTGAGAATGATAGAAGAGCTGTTTGGTAATTCAAGAGAGATGAAGGAAGGTACAAGCTATGGTGAAGGTAGCATTGGGAAGAGTGAGACAATACAAGAACAAAGCAATGAGACCAAGGCAGTTTTGGTCAAGAAACAAGAGCAAGAATGTGAAGGCAGCCAAGGGGCTTCATGGCCTCAATGTTTTTCTACTAAGGTTGCTTCTGATGTTTTGAATGCAGGTGTTAAAGTTGTGGAGATGAATGAAGTCCATAGTTCAATGGACAAATTTTTGAAAGAAGATTTTGAAGACATGTATGAGAATGAAGCATGGAGATTGGACATGGCAGCGGAAAAAGAGATGAGAAGAAGAACATACCAGAAGAGGAAGAAAAGCAAGATGAGAGATAGAGACCATCAAAGACAAGCATTATCATTGACACGAAGACCATGGGATCCAGGTATAGAATGAAGGCTACAGCATGAAGGCAGCAGTTCATTTGAACTAAGGTTCAAATTGTTCCTAGAGGGAGAGTATGATGCAGGAGCATCTACACAAGACATGGTTATAATTGAATTTAAATCCAAATTATTCCTCCAAATGTTGAAATTAAGGAGAAATTGTAATTAGTAAAAGTAAAAAGGTAAAATAATTGTGGGCTGTTGAGGAAATCAAGGAGTGGTTGAAATTATTTCAACCTGGGCATGTTGTTGTAATTGAAAATTGTATTTGTTTTGCCTGAGCCCAAGTTGGGCGTGAAGGTTTGAAGGAGGTTTTTTACAAACATAAATATAGCAAAAAGACAAATCCATATAAAAAAAAGTGAAAATTAATTAAAGAGGAGGAGAGGTACGTAGAAGGTGAGACAGAAGGAGAGCCTCTCAGCGAGGGGAGAGAAAGGAATGATCAGCAGTATGTAAAAAAAAAAAATGCAGATCTGTAACAAAAAAAAAATGCAAGAATCGAGTGAAGAAATATAGAAGAGAGAGAGAGAGCGAGGATCTCTTATTCAAGAGGAGAGTGATGTAAGTGTTCTTATTGATCAAAAGTAAAATGATGTTGATTTATTTTTATATCATATGTAGGATTCTGTTTCTGCTATAAGCAGGCCTGTGTGTGCATAATTTTCCTCAAAGGCTTAAAGAATAATGATTACATTATGTTATAATATATGCCTGAGGAATGTTTTAGTGTATACCAAGAACAAGTTACAAATGATATTAAATACTCAAGAGATATAAAGAATTCTGGTGCTCCCCCTGTTTTGCAATTTGCTTTTCAATTTACTGTAGTTATCCCACCTGAAGAAAAGTTCAAGACAAGGTTGACATCCCTGAGTAGGCCTGAATGGATATAGATATGCCTGTTAGAAGGCTTTTGAAAACCATGACTGAGAGCCGAATCTGGAAAAGGAGGGACGCGTCCATGTTGTAAGACCTTTTAGCCAAGGACGTATAATATTTCCAGTTGGTCACGTGGGTTCACATACCATCCAGCCTAGAGATGAGAAATTAGCTGGATCAGAGAGATGTTTTGGTAGTAGCTTGATTCAAGGTAGTGTTCTCTATGTTGATGAAGGGAGTATTGAGCAAGTTAAACATTAAGCTGTTTTTGATGCTCTTGTTCATTGCTTCGCTCATTCCGCAATGTGGGATTGCTTACTCTACAGGGCAAAACAAATTTATTCTTCTAGGTCCTAAGTCCATAATAGATTAGTGTCTGATGGAATTAATGAAACCCATTTAATGGGTTGACCAAATTCTTCTTTAACAGGTTCGAATTCTCTTAAATCCAATTCTTCTTCTGTAGAGTGTGAATAGACTTATGGGTTTTTGCCTTATACAACGACAGTGTTTGGTAACCTATTTTTGCTCACGGTTTACGGTTTCATGATGTTTCAAGGCGGCCTCCTTTCTGTCTGATTAGGAGCTCGATAAACTCTGGCTTAACACGTTGTTGGTCATGATTGGTGAGCAATTTGATGAGGCTGATGAGATTTGTGGGGCGGTGGCAAGTGTGCGGACTAGACAAGAGAAGATTGCCTTGTGGACTAGGACTGATGCTAATGAAGTTGCCCAGATTGTAGCTAGTTTGACAGGCTCACACTTTCCAAGGTCAAAAATTTGCAATAGGAGATGAGGCTCAACAACTTCATTCTCTGGCAGACTTCTTTTCTCAGTTGTATGATATTCCTATTCTATGGCTTGAGTTCTCGTTCAGGCATTTGGTGAGGACTGTTTTGGAATACCAGAAAGCTTACCCTTTTCTCCTGCAGAACAAGCGAATAGATCAAACAACAACGCTTATTTCTCACGAGCATTATGAGTAATCCTTATAACTTTTATCTATTAGTTATTTAATAATTGCTAATTTCTAGCGGGAGCTGATTTTATGAATGACTGGAGCGTCCATTTCCTTTTTCAATGTACTAAGTCAAACAGCAACTGACTGCCGGAGTTCATTTTTCCCATATCTGGGAAATGTCATTTGATGTCCTCAACTTAAAACAGTCCAAGCAGAGTTTAATGGAAAAGCACTGGTGGTTCTAAGGAGAACCAATGGCTTCAATTAGTTTTATCAGAATAGGGTCAGGGCATTTTGATTTATTATAGAAGATGAATTTCAGTTTGAGGAGCCCTACATTACACACTTAAGCACAATCTACTTTCAAATAGGCCTAAGTCATGTTTAGGTCTTATGGAGACCAATTCACCTCTTTGATACTTATTCAAGAAAAAAAGAATACATGAACATATAAAAATGGATTGAAACATTCCACATGATCTATAGGTCCTCCTTAAGTTCCAAAAAACATCACATTACTCTTTTGCTTAAGCATAATTCACTCAAACAAGATTTTGTGCACATAATCACCATGAATGTATATATAGCCAAATTTTAAACCTTTGTTCATACTATATACAATTGGCAAATCCTTAGTACTGAACAAAAGGTATCCTTATGTAGCTTAAAACATGATAAAATATATAATTCATCATTAAACATAGAAAAAACATTAGAATAAGATCAATTAATCTTCTCAAGTTACTTACAAAACATAGGCAAACACATAGTTAACTTTGGAGCTCAATATATTTAACTATACATACATTAAGACCTTAAAATTTATATTTATAGATGTTTCTTGGAGTCATATACAAATTCACATTTTACACCATGGTAAAATTCTACATAGATCAAATGTTATGGCTAAAAAACTAGGCACTAGTCCCTCCTTTATTAAATTCAAATATTTGAATTCAAACAATCACAATTAAACATCAAACACTATGATCACATATTGTGTCATCGAATCTTAAAATAAAATGAAAACCATCAATATTATTTTAAATTTAACACATATTGAGCCAATTATAAAATTTTAATCTTTGAATAGTTGACCTTATCTCATTTAATTTGGTAACTTTGACTCAACGTGTACCATCGATCTTTTGTACATAGCTCAGTATTTAACAATGCTAAAAAACTATCACTTTGACCTATTGAATTTAATGTGAACCATTGATATTAATATATAAAAAAATATGCTCAAAATTATATATTATAATAATCTTGATCTTTATATTTGCTCAGTGTTAAACATTTAACACTTGTCCTCATTCAAATCAACACGTACCATTGATCTTGATCTGTACAAATGCCTACACATCATTGGATCTTAGAATAAGCTTGATATTTATCTCTATTAAATAGTAAAAAATTTAACCTATTTGAATTAATAAAAATCATATATCTAGATATGAAAACTCCTATGAACCATCAGATCTCTATTTGGTCCTAATCTTTAACATTGTGCAAAAATGACTAAGTATGGGGACCATTGTTTATCTTCTTGGAAGGCCATTTTTTCACCTCCATATCTTTTGCTTCAGTCAAGCTCAATTTATAAAATTTAGACCATATGATATCATCACATAGGAGAATATAACCATGTATAAATATACTCTTAAAACCCTCACATGTGTGATATATAATGTCATTAAAATACTCACTTAGATTTTTCTGTTCACAAAGCCAACTAGTCAAGAACTGTCTAGAAATACCAACTTTTCACATGCATAACTTTTGTCATGATTTAGTGTTGGACCTAATTTTTTTTTCATATCAACTAGGAACAAATATGAACAAACTCATATCATCACCTTATCCTAAAACATCCACATATGTGAGATATACCACCATCAAAATGCCTACTCAATTTTTCTTACCTTATGCAAATTTGGCTAAGTATGGAAAAACACTATCAAAATGCTTGAAAAACCAACTTTACACTTGAATATATTTTATCTTAATTAATTTCTATACTTGAGAATTTGTGCATAGAAACTAGGGACTAATGTGATCAAAACTATATGACCAAATCCCCTCGATTCATCCAAACATGGTAATGGTGATGTCAACAAACTACCTACTTAGATTTTATGCCAATAGAACTAAACTATCTAGATGAAAATAATGATTAGCTATATGATTTAAAATCATACACACAAGTACCAAAATAATATAATACATCTTATGGGACTCCTTTCACATTTTCCAATCACCATACTCATCCCTTAACATCTCTAACCATGCAAAAACTAAAGATCAACCAAGCCTCCTTCAAGCATACTAGGACAAGAACATTACACACTTTGTCATTGTCACTTAGACTATCAAGGCACTTCATCCACTCACCAGGTCACCTCCATGACATCATCATGACATTATTGACAACTCTCTAACAATGTATGCCCTATTTTGATAAGAGGGATGAAGCTTGCAAATAATTTGTGTCAAAATACACATGTATATACATAATGTGGCATAATTTAAATTTGATCATGTGAAGTATATTAATTTAATTGGGGAGCTATGTTGTCATAAAATAGTTTTATCATATAGAAAGTGTATAAGCCATGGTAAATGACCGAGTCATAGTGCCATTATAGTCAATATATTTTAGAGGTGTTTATATAATTATTTATTGAATGTGCATTACTAATTAGAAAAATTGATAATTTATTTTAAATTATTTGAATTTAATATTGAATTAAATTTTAATTTGAGGAGATAATCTTTTTATCTATGAATGTATTGATTTCCCTATGTGGGTAAGAAAAATACAATATCTAAGATTTTTTTAGAGTTTCTAATAGATTATTATAGGCAATGTTAATTCATTCATATCATATTCATTTAATTCGCCCAATTCACTAGGATGAAGGCCAAAGTTCATATAATGGATATACCTTAGAGATAGACATGTAAAATATTCATTTGATAATGTAGTATTAAATTACCATGAAAGTTTTACCATGTGGAAGAAATCCTCAAGTGCATTATAACACAACTGACAAGAGGCAAAAAGGATATGCAAACCTTGATATATCTTGCATATTATATCAAATTAGATTAATATTAAAATTGGGATTTATAATTTATAACACAAAATTAGTTAAATATAAATATGTTTACTTTTTTATTTGATAATTCATTTGAAACTCATTTACTATTGATTTCAATATTTAACTACAAAAATTATGCTATGATGAGAGGTAATTCCAACTTGATTCAAGTGATTAGAGAATTCACTATAAGCAAAGGAGCCTTTGGCACTGATATATTTCAAAAATGTCACTTTTGGATTGATTTTTTCATATTTTAATTTTTTTTGTTGCTATAAATTTATATTATTTTAAATTTATTTTTAGAGTATACTAGAGGCATCCGACTCTATGGAAATATCTAACCTTTTTTAGATTTATTTATGTTCCACCAAACACTATTTTCCATTAAATTTTATTCTAGGCCATAAATGTGTGTGAAAAATGGTCTTTTTATATATCATATTTTTGATCATTTTAATTCATTTTTATGAGTATTCACAATGGAATCGATCTTGTATTTAATGTAATTACATGTAGGTATGCACGTTATAGATTTATGATGTGATCAACATATTAATACTATATTGATATTATATTTGAGTGATGTTTAGAGAAAAATAGTGGAGAACGTAGGGTTAGGCCATGTTGGTTGTTTATGAACCATGCCATACAATATGTACTTGATATTTACACTTTTAGAGAGGTGGGATACAAATAAGAGTAGCTTTTGGCTCTTGAAAAGGGAGATGAATGTGACTTTATAGGATGTATGGAGGATTCTAAGATTACCATTGGTATGGACACATGCTATTATTAAGGGTGCAAAGGGAAAATAACAAGGAGGGCATGCCCATATATAATAGCATGTGTGTGTGTGTGTGTGTGTGTGTGTGTGTGTGTGTGTGTGTGTGTGTGTGTGTGTGTGTGTGTGTGTGTGTGTGTGTGCGCGCGCGCGTAAATTGGGAATACTTTATTTTTCTTATCATGTTTTTTTAATTTTTCACTATGTTTTAAAATTGACATGTTTTTGTAGTGGATGATTACTGGATTACCATTATTGAGGATTCACTTTGAGTGCTTATGAGGAATATTCCTAATGATGTAGTTTTGGGTAGGATCCTAGAGTGAGTTGATGATATAGTGGGTGTTAATGCCCCACTTTTTTTTTATTATTTAATGGATACTAATGCATATGTGATTACTTCACATGAGCATGATGAGTCGAGGGCCTATTTGGTGAGGTAATAGATGCCACCACTTATTTTTCATTCAAATCTAGGTCAAAGGTTTTTCACATAGTACATACAATTACAATGAGAAAAAGGGACTATTTAGTCTAGATTGGACATGTATAAGGATCACGATAGACACAATCAATCTATATTTTGATTGAAACATGATGATAATGGGAATCTTCATCAGGGCACCCTAAGCTTAGATATGTAGATGAAGGTAACAATATATAGGGTCAAGGGGATCATGGCCCCACTATTGATTGATTCCATTGATTCATACTTAAGAAAATTTATTTCTATATTAAACACTTACCTTCATACATATATGATATTTTATTATGTTTTAAATGTGCCCATATCATGGATTTGGAATGTGTAATTATGTCTTATGTTATAAACTTGCAATATTTAATTTAGATTCATGTTATTGCATTAGTTACGTCTTACAATTTAAAATTTTAATTTTAAAATTGATGAGATATACTGGTGTGACACATTAATGATATATAATCAAATCATTATGAATGTGTATGATTAAACTAACCAATTATTCCCTTGTAATTAGACAAACCTATTAGGATTGAATAATTTGATCAATTATATGGATATAAAAGTTGTGCACTATACTGATCCTCATTTTTAATTGAATCTTGGTTATGTATATGTGGCATTAAAATATGAGTTGAAATTTTATTCACAACATATACTTTCTTAATGATGTTATCCTGAGATGTACTACTTTCTTGCTTTGTTAGTGAATTATTTTTAGATTGGTCAATTCTATGGCCTATAATTTGTTGATTCTCCTTTGGTATCCATGCCTACGTGGTGTGAGATGTAACTATACTTTTAAAATGAGTATTATTTATTATTTATTATATCTCTTTGATATGAGAGTAATCCACCTTTGAAATGGATGATATAATTATATTATCCTTATCCAAAATTTTCCCCCTTTGTGTCAACCATGATTCTCCCAAAATTAAGTTACCTTGTGTAATAATATGATCCAATATAATAATGTATCCAATGTATTGGGCCAAAAAGTAATCAATAGAGTAACATGACCTATTTCATCTTCATATGTGGTTTTATTTTGTAACTCTCACTTATCATATCCTAATTATTTAAAAAAATTGATTGTGCATGCATTAAATTGCACCTTACTATTCAAAATGATGTCTATTTTATGTTCACCCTTTATGAGAGAATGAATGACCATTGGTTCCTTCATAAAAATGTTCTGGGAAAGATTAAATTGTGTATATTATTAAATAAAAGGGGATATTCTCCTATTTTTACCTTCTATAAAATCTTGATTGACCATTTTTTACTTTTTAATTATTTCCTAGGATATATTAGATTGGATATAATTTGTATTATAATAAGATGTAGAGCCTAAAATTTACGGAATGTTGTTATATTTTACAAATGTAACAATGCCGCTATCCACAAGTTATTCAATCTTGTTTCAAAATTCATAATAATTTTTATCTCTATGCCCATTGACATGAAGATAATTTCAAAATAATGAAGCCACCAATTTTTTAAGGTGATATGTAGGGTAATGGTGATAAGGAGGTAACATGATTTACTTCTTATCAAGAAGTTTTTGAAAAAATACATTTGGTCTATCATTCAAATTATTGAATTGGATAGGTTGATTCACTTTTGAAGTAAAAACACTCATGTGAGTTGTTGCCTTATCAACCATTTTATTTGGTTATTACCTCTTATTTAAGACCTTAGTGGGGTCTTCCTCTTTATGAGGTGATGTATTTTTAAGAATTTATTTATGCTTAATTACTTTATTTGTATTAGTGAGATATTGATTTTTAACTTGTAGGCTCTTTGTTTATTGAGATTATCAAAGCAAAGAGATTGAAAATATTTTAAAGTATGATAGAAGAATATATATTTGAAATTAAATATGATTCTTCTAAAAAATTTATTATTTTTACAAATATGTAGGTTGATATATAAATTGATGCAAACAAGCTTTAAATCATAATATGTAATCACTAACCTTTTTTGACTTCCCTTAGTGAATAGAAGGAAGGTATCCATATGTGACTCATGGTCCCTTATTTTAAACATGTTATATTAAGAAATTATATTTTAAATAAATATATAAGTGTAAATATCCATTAGGGAGACAATAAAACCAATCTAGAGTTTAACTAGATAAGCTCTTAGGGAATTTCTTAAATAGAATTCTATCATTCGTATTTTTTTTTGTAGAGGCTAGAAAGTGCTTAAGGTGTACTAATTTCATAAAATAATAAGAATTTAGGAATAATTAATTCATGGGTTAGGATTAATTAAAAATATTACAAATTATTGGATTTCTATGTATATCATTATAATCAACCCAAGAATAATATTCTTTGCTTTCTAGATAGAGATGATGGCCTTTTTTTTGCAAGGCACATACAAAGTGCATTAATTCTATGACATCTTGTGAAGATATATTATGATTTTTAAGGGGATCATTTAATGACTAAATTTTATTATTATTGGTTTCTATAGGGACTTTATTGGCATCAGGTTGGGTTTCATCTTACCATCAATATTAGGAATAGGTGTAGAAGATTCATCATAAATAATTCTATCATTAGATTGCTTAGAACAAGTGTCACATCTCATATATACATTTGCATTATTTATAATTATCATCACATATATTTTATAAAGAAGGAAAAACATCACATTACATTTATAAATTTGAAGTAATTAAACTATATTGTATTTGAGTTATATCTCATTTTATTTGAATAGGAGTAACATCACATTATTTTTTGATATAAGTAATAAAATCACATTCTATGGCACTAGAAATAACATTAGTTTAAAAAAAATCATTTCAAGGCATAACATCATGAGACTCGATATGTTAATAATTTATCCATTACCTTAATGTATCTTTATTCTTAAGTGTAATCCTATTAGGATGAATGAGTGTATCCATTAATTGAATGTTAATTTCTTATTGTTATATTGTATGACTAGTGGAAGGTGTAAATAAGGAGAAGGATAATTGACTTATTGCATTTTAATCTCGTTGTATTTTCCTTCTTCTTCATGAAAATATTACAAAGATATATCATTAATATAAAAACATACCACATCATCATGATTATAAATATCATATACATTTCCTTCACTCACACAAAAAAAATATTCATCTACATAAGTATTAACATAAGACACACAAGCATGATCTTATCTAACCATATTTATTGATTTATTGGCATAAATATAAGGCATAACATGAGTAGATGATAAGGTATCCATATGATTAGAATTATTAGGGTTTTTAGGAATCACAATCATATAGTAGTTACCAACCCCTAGGATGATAAAGAATACAAGCATAAAACATACTACAAGAGTGAGAGATATCATATGAATTTATTATTTTAATGATGGAAAATCCTATGAAAAGGGTCACCTATGAAAGTGAAATTATAAAATAGGTCTAGACATTAGATATAAATATAAATATAAAACTCTAGTGATAGAAGGATGAAACCCTCAAGGAAGAGAGGCTTTTATATGTTCAAGGCAAGGAATGAGTTCACCAATATGTTTGAACTAGTTTTAGATTTATTGATATAAATAAGATAAAACATTGACACTAATAAAATTTTATTAGATATATCTAAAATATAAAACTAGATGATAAAAAAGACCAATAAACCAATACAAAAACATAAATTATAAAAAAATATTTATGTTAAAAATGAATTTGAGAAATGAAAAACACATAATATTACATAATACATAAGATTTCAGCTAGGAACCCTTATGGGAAAACATCCAACATAGCAATCTCCTTCACTATTATATTAAATCAATAGTCTTGTAATAAAATAATGTAGATCTTAGTTCTGGTCTACCCCTACTGCATGTATGAGTATATGTAGACAAATCAATAGGAAACTATTTAAGCAGTCTTACAATACTATGTTTACCAAAACCATGGTCAAATAATATAATCCATAATGGTTACACATAAAATTATGGGTAATAACACCACCCATATTATTAATATAGGTAAAAATACCTATGAGATCACCAAAATGCACAATTGATCTATTTTTTCTCATGGGATCCCACCCCAAAACATCTATTATAGGAATAATTTAGATATAGGGTAATTAGCTTGTTTATAATTTGATTCTTATGTTTTAATTCTATCAATGTAATTAAAAATGCTATTTAGGGGCTTTGTGTTGGCTCAAATAAGGAAATAAATTCTTCCATTTATCAAGACATCTGTAATAATTATCAGATGCAAATGATAACCAAATCTATCTATCATGTACTAGAACTATCTAGGAGACTTACGCTAATATGTAACATTTTGGATCACTATGCTTGTGTTTACAAGTGGATCTTGTGTATTTAGATATCTTGAACCATGCACAAATAACTTTATTTTCCTTCTCTGTGCATCAAAACTATAACTCACACTATTGAGACCAATGTGATTCATAAAATGGGGTTAGTAGGCTAGGTTAGATTGACCTCAACAAATCTCAAGTGACAATCTAAGCATTGTGTACATTACCAATACTCCAAAGAGGATTTAAACCACATGTAGTTATCCCACTATCATGTGTGTGCTAAAATCATTTGAATTTTAGTCTAAGTATAATTTTTCCTAAAACCTCCTTTGATAAAGCATGCAAATAGATATATCCTTTTAAAACCTCAGAGTTTGAATAAGAGCAAGCTATATGGTTGTATGTTCTAAGTGTGTAATTATTAATTAGTGAGTGATTATACCTAACATTATCCTAAGGGATTTGTTTATGTAGGGTCCATAATTTTAATTTGGGGAACTATTGACATGCATATATTGACCAAAAAAGATCCAAAGGGGTAAAATAAATAACCCTAAAAGGTGGCATGTCCTAAAAAATACCTAAAATATATGCTAGGACATTTTCAATAACTAAGAACACTACTTGTAATGAACCCTATTTAGGATTATCAGAAGTGGATTGAAGCACAAAAGTTAGAGATAGGAGAACATGACCAACGAGCCATATGACAAATTCAAGAAAGATGAAAATATTAGAACAAAAGATTAAAATGTTAAATAAAGTAGACAAGAAGACACAAGACCAAAAAATGTGCCAATAAGTGTCTTATTATCTGTTAAGGTTCTATATATGTAAAATCACATGAAAATCAATGTACAAACAAATATTATACCAAATTTAGGTGTATAAAACATGCCCTAAGATGGAAATGTATTACCCACTTCCATTTGTGTAGCTCCTCCACATATTTAGAAAATAGTAGTTTTAATATGAAAAAATAATGTATGAAGATGATATATATGTGAAATTGAATAAAAAATATGTAAATAATTTATTAATAAAGTGTAAATTACAAAACTAAACATCTAATTTTTTTTTAGGAAACACATAGGGATATTTCATTTCTAATATATTTTGATTATAATATATGGCATACATAACACTATATTTACATCTCTTCACATATCTACTTCCCTCAAAATCCTTATACAAGATATATTTGAACAACATAATTTTGATGCTCTTATAATTCAACTTAAGTATTTATTGGATTGACAAAATGTAATCCAATCTTACCTCAATAATTTTTATTTTTTGTAGATCTTGCATCCTTAATTTTCTCAAACTTAACAAAAACTCCATAATTATATTAAACTCTTTTATTATCTATACTTTCTATGAAAAAAGGTTTTTTTTTTATCAATATTCAATTTTATTTCCCACCATGATAATATAGATGAAATAAAACAAGATACCATTTATAATGAAAATTTATATTATAACATCTATAATAAATTGTTTGGAAAAAATAATTATAAACTTATCAAAAAGAATACTTACAAATTATTTATATCCTTCCATAATGTCTAAAAATGTTCATCATCTACATCAGAGTCACCATTCTCATTTAGAACTTGAATATAGTCAAATAGAAAATTAATTATGCACTCTTGGGAACAATATTGCTCTCAAAAACCCTCAAGTAAAACTACTTTATGCAAATTTATTGTGCTGAATTCTTTTTCTCTTTCCCACCTCTTTCTTCCCTTGCACATTCTCTTTTAACTTGGCATAATTCAAGACACTTGGACATTAATTCTATATTATGGATAATAAAATGGTTTATTATTATTTGATTATCAATCACTTCACAACACATAGTAAATTATTGGATTATTAAAAAATAATGTGCATGCATGCATATGCTAAAAATAATTGAAAATATAACTGTCTACACATATCAAGCCTCTTACTTACACCCTTTCCCAATAATAGTCCCCCAAACTTCTCAAATCCATTATACTCTTCCCATATGTGTGGAAAAAAAATGGATCCAATTAACTTGGATAGATATTATGTAATAAATAATGTGTTTTTATGGATTATATATCCCTCAATGATTGAAGCCTTTATATATAAAATTTTCTTAACAAACCACTTTACTTTTTTCAAATACCTCTCTAGGAAAAACTTTTTCCTTGTGATTAAAACACTAAATAGATTTAGTTCATCCAATAAATGGATTATAATATGTAACATAAATTCCATGTATCTTATGGGATTCTCCTTTTCAAAAAAGAAAATAATTTCTATTATTCTTTCTCTCCACATTGTAATCTTGTCTTCATGCATCTCCTTCAACGAGAGTCACTTGGTGATAAATTTTAATGACTTTGATGAGAACCTTTTTACAACATTAATGGTTTTAAAATACCTTTAAAAACATGATAATTGATAGATATATTTGTGAAAGTATTTGGTAAGACAACCCCCACTTAGAGTTACAAGGGAAATATGTTGTGAAAGAAGAAACAAATGTCATTATTTATTTATACAAATAGAATTCATAATATACCTTAAACATTAAAGAGGTACAAAATAAATGAAGTGAAATTCCAAAATCCATACCTTTAACATGTTCCAATCACCAATTTGAGACATTTTATATATCTATCACACGTGAATTCCTTACGAAGGGATGACCAATGGTTTACTAGTATTCTATTTTTTCTCATCACATTTATTAATTTCTCTTTATTGGATGTTGAAAGTACCCAACCTAATATTTCATATCCCATGTAACCATTTATACCCTTACATGGAAAGTATTTTCTCATTGTATTTTACACCTCAAGGTTCATCCTTGTCTTTTAATTATTTTTTCTTTTCCAAGTTATGTATTTAGAAGAAGATTCAAGATATGTTTTCAATTAGTGCATTAGATCAATAATATGTGTGATGAGGAGATATTTTTAATATGGAAGATCATAAAATTTATATAATTTATTCATCCCATTGATAATTAAGACATTTATTCATTAATTATTTTTTTATAATCCTTTTTCATAACAATTATACTAGTCACTTGGTGATAACATTTTTTGATGCTTCATTATTTTAATTATACCATCAAACTAGATCATTTTTGAATCCATAAAAGGGTGGAATGTATATAGTAATTACATGTTCCATTCATAAAAAAAATTCATGAGGTTATTTGAATAAATAGTATCCAATTAATTGATTCACCTTGGACATGTAAATTCTCCTTTCATGTGAATACTTACAAAAAAAATATTATATTGATCAAAAGATTTGTAATTATAAAAATAACTTATATTAATCTAAATAATAAAAAAATAACTATGCTTAAGCATATTGGAAATCCTATGTACTCATGAACACATCATAAAAAAAAATATTAGTTTAAGGATCTACTACCAATGGATCCTTAGACATTAAACATATGCACACCATTCTAAAGTTAGACCAAATCCTCTATATGTAGTATGAGATATACATCCATATTTTACACTTTATTATTCTTTGGAATAATAATAAAAAATATAAGGTGATCATTTTTTTATTATCAACAATGGAGGAATATTATAATTAACCATAATAACATGCCTAATTTAATAATTTGTGACCATGTTACAAAGGTATTCACTCCATTCATAGCTAGTCCATGCTTAACACTATATGAATTTATATGAAAAAATTTAAGCCATATTCCCTCAATATATTTAATTCATTTAAAATTAATTAGTATACACATTACACATCTTTTCTCTTATTATCATAATGTCAACTCGTTAACCTTGCCAAGTTTTTTCACTAGTATAAATGCTTAAGTGTGTCAATAATATAAAATATTACAATATCTTTTGTGAAATTTTATGTCCATTCACACCTTCATAATAGTGTGGTTAACTATAAATATGATGACATTTACATCCTTATACTTTATTTATATATAATTAATTAAAAATTCACCATACTTGTTGAAGTCAATCCCTAGGAAAAAAGAATTGTTTTGTGCATGTCTATATGTAGTTGGAATCATTTTTCCTTATAAAATCAATTCATGTTTTAATTAACCTATTCAAAATTTGACTACAATTTTATTTAATATTTTTTTTAATGAATACATGGAAGTATTTAAAATAAAATGGATATAATTATCTCTAACTACAAAATTTATTATAATTATACCTAAAAACATTAATAAATTAGTGTGATTGTGTCTAAACAATGTAATAACATTTTGCATCAAGCCTCTTGATTTTTTTTTTAAATTTGTATTTTTTATGACCATTTATTCAAAATAGAATGGCTAATATTACAATAGAATATAATATAATAGTTAAAATTATCATCAAATAACCCTTTGTTAAACCTATTTATACTTCATTAACACGTGTTAATAATTTTGAGAAAAATGACATCCAGGGTGGTTGAGACATCCTCACAATTATTTCATTAATGTGACTACATTATAAAATAATTGACATGATGTGGCTTTAGTAATTTTTGATAAGAGGAATATTTAGATTTCATTAGTGTTAAGAATTTGATTATAGTCTCGAAGATTAATAGATCCCATGAGCTGATAACTATATATAAAGTGGTTGCATGGAGTGTTATGATTTTATTTGAAAGTGACTAAATGTGGAAATAATTATTAAGGCATTTGTCATGGATAAATACAATATATATGATAATAATAATGACAAATATATTGAGTCTTTTCATTTAGATATGTGCAAGGACAGCAAAAAATAACATGTTAAAGCCTCTTATAACTAGGAAATTGAATTCACTAATAACGAAGGAAAAATTATTTTCCAACACTAATATTATTATAATACAATCATATGGTCATAAAATTTACCTGGCTTTTCATCAATATAACATAAAAAAAATTTAAGGATGATTTTTTTTGCTTGCAAAAATATTAAATTTAGGTAGAATGTTATTTTTGATACACTTTGTTTATTATGTATGGAATGTATAACATAAATTCATGTAAATATAAGGTAAATTTCTTATGCTACCTAATTAAATAAGAAATAATGAAATATAAAATATTTCAAGTGAATATAGTACAATTTTTAGGTATTCAAATGTTGAGAATTTTTTAAATAGAAATCAATCTAAAAAATGAACGGAAGGATTTGAAAATTTTGAAATTATGTTACAAATCAAATAAACACAAACCTTGATCAAAATTAACTAATGACATATAACAAAAAGATGGAGAACTTTACAATTTAAGAAATATTGAAAAATACAATCACATTTAATTGACTCATCTTGTTTGTGTGGGTGGACATTGTAAGAAAATAAAACACAAATAATTGAAACATGATTACAAAATCATGACATTTAATTCAATATTATAATATATTATACATAATATTTGATATGTTAAAAATATTTATATTATATATTTACAATAATAATTATTTTTCATTAAAAATATTAACATAGATATAAGTATTATAATATATAGTAATACTAATTATAATATGTTATACATAATATATTAGATCATAGAATACATAATATTACACAACATTCTAATATATTATATATTATAATTTCATAATTTTATTTAAAATACTATTTACTAAATTCTATTTACATATAATTTAATATAATACTATTACATACATACATACATATTATTATATATAGATTATATTAATATTTATTATAATAAAAAATAAAAATAAATCTTTAATCAAGGGAGGTAAGGCATGATTAATATTTTTAATTAAAATGCCATTATTAAGAAGAAAATGAGCTAATATTTATTCTCATATATTTTAGTTGATAATTAGAAGGAAGAAAAGTTGAAGGTGATGGTTAACATATAACACAATGGTTTCCGGGTGGTGGCATACAAAGAAGTTACAAAAACAATTGAAATTCTTACTAGTATGTTTCTAATGCTCTATTTTTCCAGAGAATTAATTTATATTTATGTGAAAACATAATTAAATGTGGGGATTTATTTACTAATGCTGAAATGCTTTTGTATCTTTCAAAAATTTGTGGGTATTTCTCTTGAAACCCTTGAGGAAAATGCATGGCAATAAAATTATAAATTGTCATCCTCGAGTACTATGCATTGTTATGATCTAATATTCTCATGTGACAATGGAATTACTCCCAAGGCCTACTCAAATTCTACCTCTTTTTAGCTTGGTTTTACTCTGAATTTGAAAGCTTCCTCTAAAAATGATAATTCATCATAGGGAATTGAAACTCATGATAGTGATTTTTTTGACTCTTGGATTACATCATCCAACTAATGGGGATTTTTATGTGAATGAACTATACTAAAACCAACAAAACATTATTCCCCTAATAAACCTAGTGATGAATTCTGACTTCTAAACAATCTATCAATCCATCTAAAGTAGGTAATTTAATATTTTTCTTGTATGTATTTACAATCATTTTAGAAAGGGATTTTGGGTCTATAAATGCGTGGATGAGATTTGAAGATACAACTTGTGTATATCAACCTCTACATTGAGGGATTATAGATGATTAAAATGGCTTTGATGGAGATGATGGTGAGATATATGAAATTCAAGGATATGACCAACATCACATCTTTTTTGAATCCCTAGCCACTATAGGCTAGTATCCAAGACTTTGACATTATAGTAGAGCAAGGAATAAGAAAGCTATACATTAGATAGAGCATCAATGAATGCTATTATAGGAACTATTTTATGGATTATATGGCACCTCAATATTGTACACTTATAAAACTTAGACCTTGGTTTTTCCTCATAGGTCTAAACCTTTCCCACTTACTAAAGTCCTAATTCTTCTCTATATTGTGCCCTTTTACCTATCTATTAGTCTAACCAGTCTTATGTTGATGGCCTAGACCTTTTAAATTACTCAAAATGTTTAAAACATATTTATCTTCCACCTCTACAAATTATTAGCCTATACCTACCTTCCTACTCACTAGATAATATAATCTATGATAAACACCTGCATTGATGCTAGTGTCCTACCCTGATGCAAGTGTCTAGTGCCCAAAATTCATACAATTGTTAAATGAAACATATCCTAATGGTTGGCCTAAGTGATTTAATTTGAGATATTTCTCCAAAAGGATTGATATAAATATAAGATCAATGTTCATTCATACCTCACCTATAAAATATCTAAGGCAACTTATCAAATCACTCAATCAATCATTTGATAAATCAAAGATTTCCTATTTTATCTTATTTTCATATCATGTATAGAAACAACACATACATAGGTCTAAATTACTAAAGGATCACCCTAATATATATATTTTCCAAGTTACAAGATAGGTCATTATTATACTTACTTTGTGCATATTACATGATTCATACATAAGCAAACATGTAGGGAGAACTACATCAGTTTGAAACCCTCTTCAGAGTATTGGCTATGTAGGAAGTTATCATTGATAGAGGGGTTTTTGGGGTCAATTCAACATTATTTACCTACTAACCCATTTTCCCCCAACATCACTATGAAGATGAAGAATTAGGGTTTTGAAAATTCATGAGTGATAGTCCATGACCCAAATATGAATGCATCAGAGTGAAGGAAAATTCAAATATAAAATCATCTAGGTGATCACATCCTTTTCTAGGAAGTATTCCATACATGAAATTTGCATCATGTTTAGATAATAACATCAACATGACCATCCTAGGATGATTTTAATTTCCACATCTCTAGAGGAATCTAATCTATAATCTATCAATTATTACATAATCTTATTTTATTCTACTTTCTGCATGTTCTAGATCCATAACTACATTAACATCAAAACAAGATAATTACATTAATTCTTTGTCATTTATATACTTAACATAGTTATATTCACTATTTTTATCCTATCTTAGTTTAATAAAATCAACATATGTTATATCTAAGTTTAACACCCAATTGGCCTGCTATAGATCTAATCATCACCCATATGCATTATCATTTATATATTCTTAATCCTAAATACCAAAGTAGGATTCCTAATCCAAAATTTAGGGTTAAACATTTGGTGAACTTGATATTGAAGCATCAAACCCTAGGGAAATTAGTTTCATTTTATTTTTTTATTACTGATCCTTGATTGCTATAAAATATGTGCAACATGGATGGATCTATCACCCTTTTTGGGTTCCAATATGTCATACTTGATATGATTTATTACATTATCTACCTTATAAAATATATAAAGTGAATCCATGCCAATAATGAGAGGTTTTTAAAGTGGAAACAAAACTTGATCTCTCTTCAATTTTTTTTAATGTTATAGAGCTAGTATCTAGACACCAACATGATTTTTCTCAACCATTTATTCTACCTAAGTCTCAATCGAATGATAAATACCATCCCGTACCGATTATTCACCTATAGAATATATTGGATTTCATTATCCATCCTATTACTACTCAAAGAGGTAAGGTTGTTCAGCCTATCCCACCACGTATTAATATGCAATAGGTGCCTCCTAAAGTTAAACTTTAAATAAAGTCTAAGGGATATGACATTATTCACCAATTGAGAAATATACATGCTAAAAATTTAATCCTTTAGCTCCTAAAACAATCTAATGTTTATAAGGATATCCTCTATGAAACATTGCATGAGACACAATTTCCAAGTGATATTGAACCTACTTATTTTGTAGATATCATGAAGTATTTCAAGAATAATGCCAAGCTTATTACCTTTGATCTAACAAATTTACCATCCAAAGATATTTATGATAAAAATTTGTAATGAAACTCTCCAATACACTATCTACATAAAGAAACATTCAATAGGCATAAATAATTTCAAATTTATATGAAATCACATCTCACACTTCATATATTTATTCAATAACACTTCTTACAAACTTTATTCAACATAAAATTCAAAAAATACACCATACCACAATAAAAGATGTCAATCCTTATAAATAAAAACAACAAATAATAAGAGAATAAAAAATAAAAATGGAAACCAATAAATACACTATCATCCACTTGGAGGGACTATTGGTTAATAGGAAAAGTTGTCTCCACCATGTGTTCCACTTTAGACTATACCCCACCAACATGTGCCATTCAATTGGTGTCCCACTCCACATGGGTGGTCAATCAGGAAATTATTCTTTGTCCCCCACCTTCATAAGAGTCTAAAAATGATAAACAATCTCATTTTAACTAAATTCAAACTCATAATCATAATCCCCCACATGGAAATGCACCCCACTTCCATCATGTCAGTCAAAATCAACTTACCCATGTGCCTTAGAGGATAATGGCACCCTATGTCACCTAGTTAGCTTGAATAGAGTTTATGAGTCAACATTAATAGTGTTTATGAGTCAAAATGAATAATGTTTATGATACCTTATTAGTGTGAATAATGCATCCACATCCTCTTCCTTTGGTTGAGAATAAATCAACTCCTATGAGTTGCTTTGATTGTACTCCTATCATTTCTTCTTGTCAACCTTCTTTAGCTCCCATTCTACAATCTAAGTGTTTTAATCTTGTTGTAATCCTCCCCACTATAGTAAATACCTATTATAGCTTATTTATCTTGTGTACACTATCTTCTTATCTAGAATATACACTATCTTTTTCTTTTTCTTCTTTGGAACTTGTTTCTTCCAATTTATTTCTTTATATTCTTCCCATTCACCATATTCTCCATAGAAATCATATAAATCCAAAACATTGATTACTAGAAATATATTAAAGTCTTGTGGTAAGCTTACCTCATAACCATTATCATTGATCTTCTTTGTAATTTTGCATGGACCAATCTTCTTATACTTCAATTTGTTGTATATGCCTATTGGAAATATCTCTTTCTTTCCATCACTAAATATCCTTATTTAAACAACTTTAATCTCCTTATAAAATATTTTGTGATTTTGTAATTCTCAATACTTTCATGTAACCTTATTCTCACTTATTATTAAAAATTTTGTATATGCTTTGAAAAAGCCTATACATCATCTCTAACTCTTTCTGCAATTGGTAATTATACCAAATATAAAACTCCCATAGGATTTCTCCTATAAATAGCCTAAAATGGTGATTTACCTATTGATATATTCATTGAACTATTATATGCAAAATTAGATTATGTAAAGCCAAGTCCCATTGCCTTGTTTTCTCTCCAAATATGCATCACAACAAATTCCACAAACTTTTATTTATAACTTATATCTACCCATATTTTTATGGGTGAGATGCACTACTGAATTATAGTTTTATTCCCAACTTTTTCACAAAGTCCTCCAAAAATGACTTAGAAACTTGGTATCACTATCTGATGTAATGGTTTTTGGAATACCATGCAATTTCACAACATATTTAAAGAATAATTCTTCAACTCTAGTGGCATAATTGGATTTATTACATGTAATGAAATGAACCAACTTATAAAACCTATCTACAATATAAAAAATTAAATCATTACCTCTCAATGTGTTTTTTAATCCTAACATAAAATCCACACTCAAATCTATCCAAGGTCATCTTGGAACTAAAAATGGCATGTACAACCCTATATTATGTTCATTGCCTTTAGCCACCTAGTATATCCTACATCTTGAGACATATCTTGCCACATATCTTTTCATATTTGTTAAAAAATACTTATCCTCAACCAAATTTATTGTTTTAACTTTACAAAAATGTCCAGCTAAACCACCACTATGAAATTATCTTATAATTTTGTCTCTTAAATACCCAACTAGAATACACAGATATTTTACCTTGAAGAGATAACCATCTTGAATAAGTTATCCTAAATAGTACTTGTATCACTTATTAATGGATTCCCACATTTCTCAAGTTATCTTTCCAACATCTGGATCACTATCATATAACTCTTTAACAACTTCAAATCCAACTAATTCACTCACCATAGTAGTTATCAATACCATTCTCCCACTCAAGGCATCAACTACCTAATTATGCTTTGATAATTTATGATTTAACATAAAAGTATATCCCTACAAGAAAAAAACTCACTTTGCATGCCTAATATTTATTGTATTTTGAGTATTCACATACTTTAAAGCCTCTAAGTAATGCCTCCAATGTCTCATTGGTTGTACAATAACATAAAACTCAACATCATATGTAGAATATGTATTTATTACCTAATTCAAAATTTCATTAAAATATGCTATTGGCCTTCCTTTTAAACTCAACATAACACCAATTCCCACATGTAAAACATCACAATCCACTTCAAAAACTTTATTAAAATATGGTAATACTAAAACAATTTTTTCTATAATCTTCCTTTATCACAACTCAAAACTCTTTATCACTTCCCTTATCCACATAAATTATTTTACTTTCATGCCATATGTTATTGGTGCAAAAATACTACTAAAATTATTAATGAACTTTAAATAATATGCTACCAAACCATTGAAACTTCTTACCTTTGTGATGCTTTTTGGAATAAGCCAATCAACAATTGCCTTCACTTTTTCTTCATTCATTCTGACACCATCTACTGAATCTACAAATACCTAAAACACAAAACTATCTTTCATAAACTTCCATTTATTTAAATTTTCATAGATTTTCTCCTTTTTCAATAATTCTAACACCATTCCAAAATGATTTAATCTCTCTTCTTTAGTCTCAATGAATATGTTTATATCATCAAAATAAACCACATAAATTTACCAATGTAATCATGTAGCATTATGTTCATCATCCTCATAAATGTGTTAAGAGCATTAGATAACCCAAATGACATCACCATCCACTTATATATGTCATTTCTAGTATTTAATGTTGTCTTCCATTCATATCTTTAATGAATCCAAATATGATAGTATCCACTTAGATCAATATTGGTAAAATACTTTACTCCTGAAAGAACATGCATGATATCATCTAAACAAGGTATAGTAAATTTTTACTTGATGGTACTAATATTGGTGATTACTCTACTACCCACACACATCCTCAACCCTCCATATTTATTTAGATTCATCAATTTTTGTGTTTCACATGGACTCATACTCTCCCTTACTACACCCTTACCAATTTAATAACCTTCTTATTCAACTCTACATGTTTTTTTGGGCTTATACTATATGCTACTTGATTGGTTAGAGCTGATCCTAGAATCAAATCAATGTGATGATGAGTGTTTATCTTTGGTGGTAAACCATTTGGTAACTCGTCAGGTATAACATCTACATATGATTTCAATATGTTTGCTACTTATACTAGTATTTTCGCCACTTCTATATTTTCATTCTTTTCTATTAATACATAACAACAACCTATTACCTTAATGTCATTACAAAAATATTTTATGGACATCATGCTCTCTATTTTTCCTTATTCCTTAAGAGGCATTAATACTACCTTTGTACCATATTTCATAAAGGTATAGGTGTTCTTTGCTTCATCATGAGTTACTCTCTTATCATATTGCCATGGCCTTCCAAACAATACATGACATGCATCCATATTTATAACATCATACCATATCTCATATTTATAAGTTTTTCCTATATAAAAAAAAATCAAACATCTCTTATCTATAGTATCTTTAATTACCTTTTTAAACCATGAAATCCTATAGGGAATTGGGTGTTTTTCATATTGCAATCCTAGATTTTCTACCATATCTTTATAAACCATGTTATCATAGCTACCTCCATCAATAGTCACTTTAGATACCTTTACTTATGAAGTGCATATTGTTAAAAGAATGATTATTCATAGACATGCATCACCTTCTTCCTTGTTTTGCATCAATTCTTTCCTTGGAGCAATCATTGTCCTCCTCATCATAAGATTTTATCCAACATCTACTTTTTCAAATTTATTAGCTTGATCCTCTTTGTTAATTTTGATTAAACTTATTCTTTAGTGGTCCTCTTGCCTCATTTATTTTCCATGTTAGTGTGGAAACTCAAATGCACTATATCCTTCTCTACTCTTGTAACAAACATTAGACTTGGATTGATTTAGAAACCACCCTCTAGCACCACCATAACCTTGTTCTCTTTGAAATTCTCTTCCTCTTTTTATAATATTAGAATCCTTGTCTATTATCTTCTCTAATTTTTACACCATGTGATGATCCTCCTCTAGTGGAATTAAACCCACCTATAGTGGTACTGAATCCACCTCTCCCTTTTATTGGATGAGATTGTAATCTTCTTGGCCAAACTATTCTTCTGAAAGTCTATCTATTTTGTTTCTCTCCTACCTTCAATGATAATTGATAAGCCTCCTCCATGAAAGGTATTTTATGCATGATAAATTCATCTTGAATGGAAAATTTCAAACCATTGACATACCTTTAAACTATTTTTTCTTTTGTTTCATCATGCTCCACTCATATAGAAAATTTGGAAAAATTTATCAATATACTCTTATATACTATGATCCTTTTGCCTTAAATTTTGGAAGTTTCTATAAAGCATTTGTATATAATCCAAAAGAAGAAATTTCTCCCTTGACTTTATTTACATCTTGCTCCATGTGTTTATCTTATATTTTTTCTTTCTCTACCTCTCTTTATGGAGGTGATCCCACCAAATCATTGCATGAATTTTCAACTTTTTGCATGTAAATTTCACTTTCTTATCTTATTTCATGGTTTTACATTCAAAGAACTTCTCCATGTTGTTCAACTAGTCTATCATATCCTTTGGTTTTAAGCTACCTCCATAGTTTGGAATATCAAATTTGATTCTTTCATTCCTTCCCTCTAAGGATCAAATCATCTCTCTTACATTTATGGTAGTTATTCTTCTTGTTGTAATTATTATTCATAAAATGTTTCCTCTTTAGTGTCATCATCTTATTACCTCCTTTTATTTGTGACAATAGCAGTGAGTTATTCCACTTGCATCTATAAAAATTGCATAGCCCTATTCATCTGAGCAACTCATCCTCTTCCTTGTCTTATTTCCATCTCTTACACCTGAAACAAACTCTCCATAGAATTCTAACTTGTTATGATACCAAATGATGAAAGTCTCTAGCAGGATAGCTAAGCAAATAAGGATTCAATAGGAATGAACAATTTGAAATCTGTATGAAATCAAAGATCACATTTCATATATTTCTTTAATAACACTCCTTATAAACTTTCTTCAATATAAAATTCAAACAATCCACCACACCACAACAAAGGATGTCAATCCTTATAAATAAAAATAAAAACAACAAGAGAAGATAAAATACATAAGGAAACCAACAAATATGCCATTCTCCACTTAGAGGGACTATTTTTAAATAGGAAAATTTATCTCCACCATATGCTCCACTTTAGACTGTACCCCACCAATGTGACATTAAATTTATGTCCCACTCCACATAGGTGGTCAATTAAGAAAGTAGTATTTGTCCCCCATTTTCACAAGAGTCCAAAAAAGGTAAAGGATCTCCTTTTAACTAAATTCAAACTCATAATCATATGCCCTAACATGGAAATACACCCCACTTCCATCATTTTAGTCAAAATAAAGTCACCCATGTGCCTTAGAGGGTAATGACACCCCATACCACCTAATCATCTTGAATAGTGTTTATGAGTCAACATGAATAGTGTGTATAACACATCATCAATGTGAATAGTGTCTCCACATCAATTTACCTTTGTTCATACAAGTGACCATGCAAAATAAAGGATCAAAAGGGTGTTTTTTTATAATATATTAGAGATAAATATTTATAGTATAAAATTTCCTAACCACCATGTGTATTAGCACAAATATTCTTTAAAAAATGATTATGCATATAAAAGGGTTTAATAATTCACATAGCCCTTTGATTGGTCAAATCACATTGGATTTGACATTGAGACAAACATAGTTTCAACCACTTTTTAGGTCATATCTCAATCATTACATTATAATTTAATTTTGGGTAGACCTTGGATACATTCAATGGAATTTTTCCCATCTACACTTCACCAATGTATAAAATTCATACATGATGAGACCTTATTATCCATACCTAATGATGATGATCCTTTCAAATTTTAAAAATGATACATTCTAAAATTGAAGTCATTCTTACAGTGGTACCACCTAAATAATGCATTATTATTGAGCACATACACACATATGAAATAGGTGAGTCAAATATAATCGCTCTTTTGTCTCCATATGTCAATAAGGTTATAAATATTGAGGTACACACCAATTCATATCAAGATAAAGAACCATTACTAAAGGATCCAATAGAACCATAAGAGTACCCACCATTTGAAATTCCTTTATTGGCCAATAGTAATAAAAATGATGGTCATGTTTTAGATTAATATGATAATGATGATGATATTGCTTAGGATACGACAAATGAAAAAATGAGAAAATTAAAATTTGATCCACTTGATCACCTATTTCATAACCTATTTGAAATTATGGGACCTGACACATATAAACTAAATCCACTTGTATAAAATATATAACTAAATCTAGAGAAGGGTAAAACAAAAATAACAAAAAATCATGTAAATACTTGTTACTCCATACATCCCTCTTGGGTGAAAATATTTATTCAGCCATACAACGGTCAAATATAAGTACATCATGTGGAGTTTTCTTAAAATGCTTCACACTAGATGACATAGATCACAACACATACTACAAATACCATATTATCTTTTTCACTTGAACATAGAATGATTTATTTACCTTCTACCAAACACATATCACACAATAGACTTATACCTACAAAATAAAAGGTACCATATTTTAAATATCATCAAATCATTGACCATAATACCAATAAATGTTAGTCATTAAAAGAAATAATTCACAAATATAATAATTAAGGATGAGTACACATTATGTCTAACATGATAAAAAGGCAAAATCCTTCATATCTTTTAGAAAAACATTAACTCTCAAAATGATCAAAGTATGAAGATTTAACTATTATTACAAATATTAATGGGGTATATTGCCACCATCTCTGGTTTGATATTAAAAATTGGGATTCAACTTATGGCACCATATTTATCTTGTAATTGGGACATATTTTATATCAACTAATATACTCTCCATTAATTCTATAATCTCAAGGATACATTTGGTTACTTATAGCCTGTGGATCAAGGTTGGAATGTTCCACCATATGGATATTAGACCACAAACTAAGTTCAAAACTAAAGTTTGGAATAAATTGGATAATCAATTAGAATCCTAAGTTAGATACTACAAATATGTGTGTTAATTTTCTTAATATGGATATAGATATTTTCATACAACATGATGGGCATGATTATTTGTTTGCACCATTGGATTTAGGTAAAAAAATTAAAGATAAACATTGAAGTGGTGGTAGTGCAAAGATATAAACTTTATAGGTGGTCCTACATATTTTGATTATGAGGACTTCCTTGATTAGACATTTTCCAATATTCTAAAAACACCAAAAAAATAAAAAAATATTCAAAAATATTTTTGGCACCTACATGTTCTATTGGATCTTTGGCATATATGTGCTAGTTCCATATTGATGGAGGGCATATCAGTTACTTATGCATACACATGTGTGTCATGATTCTACTTAAGTGTGATATAGACATACACAAATATATGATATATTCCTATTTTAGATGTTGGGCCTTTACTCTACTCATGTCATATGGACATTGGGGGCATCCATCTCTATGATCATAATACTTATAGGATATATCATTCTATGGTCACTCTACATTATCATGTTTTTATATCTTATATGTACTTACACATGCCTTTATCCATGATTCTATTTTACACAAAGTACTTGAGATGATATGCACATAGCATTTTTTTCTAACACATTTGATCCATATGTTATTATGATATGTTTATGATGGTTGTTTATGATTTCATTTATATACTTCCTTGAGTGTCTTTCCTTGTTATTGTCTTTATTATTTGAGTATTTGAATATGCTCCTTTTTTTATATCCCTTGTGCCTATGTGTGATTTATTTGACATTTGAATATGTCATCTTTGATTTTATTTACATTTGACTAAGTCATGTCCCTTTGATTATGAAAGATTTAAACATGCTACTTATTTACGGTCTCCTTGGATCATTTCCTTTTGACTTGATTTTGAGTGTTCTTGTGTGTGTGATTGATTTTATTATTGATCTTGTATTTTTACTATCTAACATTGACATGATACTTATCATTCATCTTAGGCCTTTATGTAATCACATTATTCTATGTGCTTCAATGTTATATCTACCTAGACATGTTCCTTCTATATGCTACATGGTTACATTCACAAATTATAAAATTATCTTATCCATTTTATGTGAGATAAATAATGGTTTTTATTATTCCCTCACCTAAAATGGGGGCATATCAATGGGGGTATGACATAGAGGCATGTTCTTCAAAATTTTCACAATTTTTAGATTCAATGGGGGTATGCTTTGGAAGCATGTTCTCCACACCTATTCATTATTTGGTACTTATATCAATTTTTAGATTCAGTGGAGGCATGCAATATAAGCATGGATTTCACACATTCATAATTTTATATTTAGTAGGGGCATGCTTTGGAAGCATGTTCTCCACACTTATTTAGTATTTGTTACTTATATCAGTTTTAAAATTTAGTTGGGGAATGTCATATAGGCATGGATTATACACAATCATAGTTTTAAAATTAATGGGGGAATGTCATATAGGAATGGATTCCACACATTCATAGTTTTAGATTTAGTGGGGGTATGATTTTAAAACATGTTATCCACACTTACTTAGTATTTAACACACCCAAATTCATTGGGGACATGTTATGAAAACATGTCCTCCACATTGGTTCTTATTATAGTTTTTAGATTTCTCCATATATAATGGGGGAATGCTTTGGAAAAAATTTCTCCACACATAATTTACAAATTTGCCAAAGCACACAGTTATATAATTTATATTCGTAGTTGTGGAATTTTTTTATACATTGGTACCATTGTTATGCATAGTTTTAGTATGAGACATATCTAAGGTGCATATGCTATGCAATGTGCACCTAATATTGCAAAATCCAAATCAGTTTTAGATTTCAAAACACTCTCAGGTATTATTATCACCCACTAGGATGTAATTTTATGTATTGATACCTAAGATGTACTTTTATGAACTATATTGAGCCAATCTATTGTAGTAGTTGGTTCAATTTTTATCATGATTGAGGTGATTAAATCACTCAATATTGCCATGTTTTTAGTCTAAATTTGATTATATCATCCATCCTTACCAATTTGATAGTATAAATTGACTTCATTCACTCATCCTCACTAGGTTATAAGTAGGATTGGGTTGTAGTTGAGCTAATCTCAACTATCGAGTGGAAACTCACATTTTATCCAAGGTTGGGGGAATGTGATTTCAAATCTATCTTTATAAACACAAAAAAATTGCACATGACAGTTCTAGATGTCAAAATACCCCTAGATGCCCAATCTACCATTCAAACCATTTTGAACACAAACCTGAGTCCATACACTCTTTGACAAACTCACCTTCTAATCCACCTTAACCAAAATTAACCTTTCACCCTTCACCCTTTAACCCTAGACTATCGATAGTTACTCTGATCACTGATGGTTAGCACCTTGATGACCAAAGGTTAGGTCTTCCCCATCTAACATGAAATTTTTTGATGTCTACCTTTTTCATTGTCTACACATCATGAAGCATTAGAACCATCAATTAAATCTCTGATGGAACCTTCTACCTCCATCTCTCTTTGCCTATAAAAGAAAGAGCGTAGGACCAAGAAAGGGACCTTGATCTATAATATTTTTGGGGAAAGCTTCTTCATCAGGATTTTATTTACAAATCTTCCTTCCATCCAACCAACTAGTATAACAGAGACCTAACACTCTACCAAAATTTCTTTGCAACCACAAGCATTGTTACTCTACCAAAATTCCTCCAAGCTTTACCAACATCTTCAACCAACTTCAACAATCAAGCTAAGTATCTATTTCTTATTGGGATCAACAATTAGTTTCTTTGTTTTAATATTTGATACCTCCTAAACTCCACCTTTTGACCCCTTCTGACCCTTAATCAGACCTCCATCAACTTGTCAATATGTCTACAATTTATCCACAATCCAACCTTTTACATTAACTAGACCTATCAAAAATAAATGTCAATGGTCACACTAACTACTAATGGTCAATTATCAAACTATTGACAGTCATTCTAACTACCAATAGTTGACTATCAAACTGCTAATAGTCATCTAGCCAATGATGGTCACATCTAACCATCGATGGTCACCTTGACCATTGATAGTCACTATGTGAACCAAACTAGAAACCAAAATAAAAAGCATCAATCTACCCTAAACCTCAATTGAAACCCTATTTTCTTGACCTATGTTACCTCATGGATTAGAAAGATCAACTTGACCTTAATATGAACCTACTCTTTAATAGTTTAGCATTTAATTTAATGTTATTTTGTTAGAACACTAGCATTCATTTGTAAAGTATTTATTTCCTTAGATCTAGTGCTTTCATATTATGTAACCTTTCTTTTAAGCATTAACTTGTATCAAAAGGTGGATTGATAACCTCCTAGATAGCTCATGTTTCTTAGATCTAGCTTACTAGGCAATCCACCTAACCTACTTAACTAACCAACCCCTTTCTAATTTTCTCTTATTATAGGTCATCTTCCTAGGTCAAATAAGTGTATCTACAACCATCTAGATTATGGAGTGCACACCCATATAGGTTATACCAACCTCTACCCCTCTTTTAGTTTTACCTTTCTTCTATAAATAGATAAAAATAAAAATTTGAGTAAAAGATTATGGCATGTTTGGTGGGGTCTAGTTACATCTAGTCCCCTTTTATTCTTTATTCTATACTCATACAATGAAATTGAAAATTAGTTTTGGGTATAAAATTAACTGCATACATTGATTGCTTTCATGTTTAGCTTATTTATTTAAATTAAAAGTAAATTAATCAATCATAGCTTCACCTACTTATCACACACATACCAAACCACTTATCAATCAACATATCTTAACACCTAACATAAGGTCCAACTAGGATTTCATCACTTAGTGGTAAACCTTCACCCTTTGGTTATCTTACTTGGACTTCATACCAAGAAGATAAACCAAAACTTAGCTCTCTAGTTGAGTCTAAACTTTGAAAATTAGTATTTAATGGATAAACACTCGACACCTTTATCACTATAATACATGAAGTGAGGGGGTAGGACCTAACATAAATCTAGGTATTGACTTTCAATATAGATTTTGAGAGTCATAACTAACCCAAAACCAACCATAGACTTCTCTTTTAGTACCAGCTCTACAAGCCAAGTCTTCCAACATTATTTCTAACTTAAGGAATAAGCCAAAAGAGAGACTAAAAAGAACCAAAGGAGGTAATGTACTTTAGTGTGTGTTTTTCATTTTTGACTCTTTCTTATCTTCTCTTTGTTTGAATTATAAGAAACCTACCTTCTATCATCCTACCTCCATTGCCTTATCCAATGGGGAACCAACCTATATTCTCTCCTAGAGATCCTAAATTTTCTAGGAACTTAGAGAAAAACCATCTTGCCTTAGAGTGATACCTTGCATCACAAGCCACTTATGTTCCTAACCTTACCTACAACCAACCTAACCTACCCTACAACCAACTTAACCTTACCTATAACCAACCTATCCTTACCTACAAATAACCTAACCTCATCAATAACCAACCAAACCTCAACCACCATCAACCAAATCCTACCTTTCACCTATCAAACCTCAAATACAACTAACCAACAAACTATCAACTACCCCCTGATTTGGTTACAATGTTAATGGACCAGATAATCAAAGTATAGTCATCAATTTTTGATACCTATGACTAATCAACCCTCACCTACAACCAATTGAATCTAAACTAAAATCAACCAAAAACCTTTCAATGACAATTTAAACATTATAATACCCAACTAACAACCCATCAACACCAACTTAAAAATTATCATAACCAACCTCAACTTCAATGTATCCAACCTCATCAACCATTGGGTCACCTACCCCAACCATCATATCAACTACCCCAACCCACTTTGAGGCAACCTTATTTATGATCCAAAACTCATAATATTTCATTGAAATATAATTCAAGAAACAAGAATAACACAATTTTAATAATGCTATCTTTGAGAAGAGATGTTTTATTGCTCAAAATTGTAGATACAACATATGCCTATCTCTGGGAAGAGATGTCTAATTTCCTTTTTGGATTACATATTAATTTATACATATTTTAAAGGTATTATGAGGATGTGTAATATCACCAATCTCAATGGAGATTAAGTGGTTCAACTTCCATGATTCACAATAATATAGAATTCAAGGAATTACTATTTTTAGAAACTTACTATTTTTAGATTACATTACTAAAATTGAAATTTAGGGCACTTATATTTGTTTTTTGGGGTCAAAGACCATTTATTAGAGCTCATGACATTTCATTATGTTTCCCTCATTCTTAGCTTTCCAACATTTCAAACGGGGAGTCAAACAGAGCTATGGTGTAAAAATTATGGCTCCCAAAAGTTCTACTACTACTTGGGGTAGAACCATTGCCCACATTATTTCCTGAAATGTTGCTCAGATAACTTTATCTCAACATCAATATTTTGTCTATCCTTTTTTCCATACAACCAAAAAATATCCAAAAAACTTATCAACCTTACCTAACCTATCAAACTAACCCACCTTATTAACCTTACCCAAGCAATCAAACCCACCCAACCTATTAACTCAACCAAACCTATCAAACCAACTAACCTCATCAAACTAATTGATTAGATCATAAAATCAATATTAATCCATCATTAAACCTTTTTTCACCCATTATTATGCACACCAATAAAAAAATCCCTCAACATAATAAGGTCCATCCATTTGATTTGGTTCGTAGTCAACCTATAACTAAGGAAACCATAATCCAACCATTAACCAAACCACTTGTTGACCTAGTGAAAAATTCTTAAAATTACTTTGAAATGAAAATCAAGGCAACCAATCAACATCTTCCACTTACCTATGTGGAACCAACCAACCAACCTCTTCCACTTACCCATGTGGAACCAACCAACTAAATTTTTTCACTCACCCATGTGGAACCAACCAACCAACCTTTTCCACTCACCCATGTGGAACCAACCAACCTACCTCTTTTATATACTCATGTGTAACCAACCAATCAACCTTTTCCACTCACCCATGTGGAACTAGCCAACCCACCTCTTCTACTTACTATTTTTTTGGAACCTATCATCAACCTTAACTTACCAACTATCAACCCAACCTGAACAACCATTAAATGTACCTCACTTATCATTAACCTAACTTTATCTATCATCAACCCAACCTTACCCACCATAAACTTAACCTTACCAAATATCCACCTAAATGAAACCCAACTCATAAAATAAAAAACCTTTCCAACCTACCCTTACCTCACCCAAGCTCCTTTCGTAGGATAATCAGATACTCTCATCTAACTTAACTTTATTTTGAGATAGTGTTGTCAAACCTACCCTAACCTACCAAAATCAGGTCTAATAGAATTTTCATAGCCTTGTTGTAATATAAAAAATCTCATCTGAACCACCACCTATAAACTTGACCTACTAACCACTAATAACTAACAACTAACACCCCTTTTTGGGAGGTGGATGAAGTCATCTTCACCCCTCCTAAACCCTCTTATTAACCAACACCTTCACTTAGGGATATTTTTACCACCTCAAGCATCCATGTAAAGAGAAAACTAGGGAAACTCTCCCTCCATAAGGCTTTGACCATTTATCAACCTAAAACATACCTTAACAATTAACCAAACTAACCTTTGGCATTTTTGCCTCAACTTAAAACTAGCCTAACCTGGCTTAACAATCAACCAAACTTTACTAACTTGGCCTTACCTGACCTTCTACTAAAACTTGAGTAAATCTACCTTTTTGACCTTTAGACCTCAAACCACTGATGGTCACCCTAACTACTGATAGTCACCCAACCATTGATCATTATCTAACTATTGATGATTACTCTAATCACTGATGATCACTATCATAAACCAGAACTTGAACTTTAATTTTTCACCCAAAATAACCTATTAGACCCTTAACCAAGCATCATTTATCTAATCACCCAAACTTATCCAACCAACTACCTTACCTCAACAAATTATCCTTTGGAGAGTCACCATCTCCACAAATCTAATCAAACCATGTGGTATGTCAAATTGGGGAAACCCATTTTGACACCATCCAACCCATTTGGGAGTCACCTTCTCCTCTTACCATTGGAGATTACCCTTCTCAACTAACCCATTTTATATTCACCTTCTCCCCCAACCTTTGGAGAGTACCTTCTCCATCAAACCACCTAAACCATATGGTATGTCAAATTAGGGCAACCCATTTGGACACCACCCAACCTATTTGGGAGTCACCTTCTCCCCCAACCATTAGATATTACCCTTCTCCACCAACTTATCACCTAACCAACCTCACCTTTTTGTCAATCCAAATATTTTATATGTCTAATCAAGTGTCAAAAAGTAACTAGGTGACATCTACTCTCCTAATTGACATCAACCATTTACATAAGCATGGATAAGGGGCATATTAGGAGCTCAACCTCCTCAAATAATTTTGAATTTATGCATCTATTATTTATTAAAATAAGTTCCTTGTCATCTTGTGTCTAACTTAAGCTCATCCCTTATTTTAAATCACCTTCATCTCCTTATCTTTAAGGACAACTGACTAAAAATAATATCATGTGATTATCCATCACAAAGTTATCCTAATTTTAAGCATGGATACCATGGCTCTACCCATGGCATTATCCTCATGATACTTACCAACCTTTTTAGGATGGATTCCTATGATCATTATCACTTAAACCACATCTTTTACCCATCATCAACCTCCTTGTGCTATGGCTTTACCTCCATAAAGAAAAATCTTAAGCGTGTATAAATATTCCATGTCTAAACCATCATCATAAATAATTTGGGATACCAAACTATCACTTGGGTCAACATCTCTAGCATGCAGACTGCTCCCTTGAAGGATAGTTACCCAAAACAATCAAAATTACTTGAACTTAAGGTAGACTAATCCCTCAAAGGATAGATATCAAACATGAATAAATTCATACTTAGACCACTCCCTTGAAGGATGGCTAAGTCAACTTTTTCAAAATAATAATTTAAAGATTCTTGCATCGATTAGCTTCCCAAACATATCAAACTAAGCAATAATAAATCCTATATCAAAATTAGAGCAATCAATCCCAATAAAGCTATAATCAACTTTCAAAATAGCATCATTAGACTTTTTTCATCGATCAATCTACATCTAGCATATGACATGGACTTGTCTATCATGGTTCCTAGGTCACATATAGAAGGGGCAAGTTGTCCTCATAATAAGGTTACCCTACATATCACCTAATACCTATCATCCATCTCCCCTTTTGTCCTCCACAAATCAAGGGATTTTTTAGCTTACTTGACACCATGTGATCAAGCTATCTTTTTTAACCATCAAACTAACAACAAATAAAAATCGTGATAGGGGTTTATGTTCATAAGCCCACCTATCTTCTCATAATGGTCTTTGTCAATCAGAGCATTCAACCTCCTCCTTATATTTTCATAACCACTTAAGAAGATGCATCTTCTCCCTTATGAGTAATTGAAACCAACACATCAAGCTACCAAATCTATGAACCTATTTGGGAGTCACCTTCTCCACCCTTTTAGAGTTATCTTCTCCACCAACCAATTAACCTGACCATGACCCATTGTAGAGCACCTTCTCCACCAAACCATCAAAATTTAGAGAGCACCTTCTCCTCCAAAATTAACCCAAATTTTGGAGGTTACCCTTCTCCAACCACCTTACCTTAAGCATGGACCATTGGAGATTACCCTTTCCATACCAAACCCAAACTAAGTGGTATGTCAAATTAAAGGAACCAATTTGAATACCACCCAACCATTAGAGAGTACTTTCTCCATCAACCCCCACCATTAGAAAGTACCTTCTCTACCAAACCAAACCCAAACATTATATATTACCCTTCTCCAACCACCTTACCTTAACCATGAGCATTTGGAGATTAACCTTCTCCAACCCACCCTTACCTTAATCATGAACCATTAGAGATCACCTTCTCTCCCAACCTTTAGAGATTACCTTTCTCTACAAACTTTCAACCAAACCAAACCAAGTGGTACATAAAATTAGGGCAACCCATTTGTACACCACTAAGAAAACCTTAAGAGAGAACATGTTCTCCATAAACCAACCATGAACCATTAGAGAGCACCCTATCCAACCAACTAACCAACCATCCAACCATGTCTACCTTGGTATTGGCCATTTTGACCCAAACTATTTGCATATTTTGTAATGATCTTGCCTTTATCCTTTTAACTGTACTAATTACCTTGCCATGTTGAACATTTAAGTTTGCACCATGTCATGCACAACTAATCATTTTATGTATTCCTAGGAGCACTTCCTACCTTAGATACCTATGAACCACTGACCTTGTCTAGGAGACTTATAGAGTATCTTGATTAGCTATGCCTAAAATTGTGGCCTGATCACCCTATCATTTTTCCTTCTATCACTAACCTTATTTTAACCAACACTGGTAACTTAGTCTATGCATGATCTCAACTATCACACTTAGTCACATTTTGTGTGCATGTTTATGCCTTAATGCCTAACCTAACCTACCACCCTTATCACCTACCTTTTCACCCACATAACCACTCATCAAACCTATACTCGATTCTCCTTCACCTTATCAACTCCTAGTTTGAGGGGGATTACCTCCTCCCATACTCAAGGAAATTGAAACTTTGATGCATAATTCTTTTTTGTTATATATATTATTGATATAAACTACATTAAAAAATGGGCAAAATATAGACACTAGAAAACCACACATGATGGTTCTATATGTCAAAATACCCTGAGATGCTCAATTTACAATTCATACCCTTTCAAATACAAACCTAAGTCAAAACACTCTTTGACTAACTAAAATTCTAACCCACCTTGACCAAACTTAGCCCTTCACCTTTCAACCCTTGACCAATGATAGTCACTCTTACTATTGAAAATCAACACTCTGACCGTCGATGGTTAGTACCCTGACTACCGATGGTCAGGTCTTCCCTATCTAAAATAGAAAAATTTAATATGTTTGCCTTCTCTATTATCTATGCATCATGAAACATAGGAACCATCAACCAAACCTCCTATGGAACCTTCTACCTCCATCTCTCTTTGCCTATAAAAGAAAGAGAGTAGGACCAAGAAAGGGATCTTGATCTATGATCTTTTTAAGGAAGGCTTATTTATTAGTATAATAGAGACCTAACACTCTACCAAATTACTTTGAAACCATAGACACCATTACTCTACCAAAATTCCTCCAGGCTTCACCAACATCTTTAACCAACTTAAACAAATAAGCTAAGTATCTATCTCTTATCAGAGTCAATAATTAGTTTTTTTATTTTATTCTTTGCTACCTCTTAAACACCACCTTTTGACCCCTTCTAACCCTTAACTATAACTCCACCAACCTACCAATATGTCTACAATTTATCCATAGTCCAACCTTTTACCTTAACTAGACTTGTCAATAGTAACAATTGACAATCACCTTGACCACTAATGGTCAATTATTAAACTATCAACAATCACTTTAACTATTGATGCTTGATTATAAAATTGTTGATAGTCACCTAACCACCAATGGTTACCTCTAACCACTGATGGTCACCCTGACCACCAATAGTCACTATGTGAACTAAACTAGAAACCAAACCAATGGGCATCAATCTACCCTAAACCTCAACTAAAATCCTATTTTTTGACTTTTATCACCTCACTGATCAGAAACAATAACCTGACCTTAACCTTAACCTACCTTTTAATAGTTTAGCATTTACCTTAATGTTATTTTATTAGAACACTAGCATTCATTTTTAAAGTATTTATTTCTTTAGATCTAGTGCTTTCATGTTATGAAACCTTTCTTTTCAACATTAACTTGTATCAAAAAGTGGATTGATAGCCTCCTAGACAACTCACACTTATTAGATCTAGCTTGATAGGCAATCCACCTAACCTACTTAACTAACCAACCCTTTTTTAGTTATCTCTTATTTCATGTCATCTTCTCAAGCTAAAGAAGATTATCTAAAACCATCTAGATTACAGAGCTCACACCCATCTAGGTTGTACCAACCTCTACCCCTCTTTTAGTTTCCTTTCTTCTATAAAAAAATAAAAAGCAAAATTTGAGTGAAACAATCTCTTTAGGTATATGCATTTTCTATATTTATATGTATATTTATCCTAATATTAGTTTTAAATATTTAAAATGATACATATTGAAAATTAATTTACTAATAGGTAAGGTAATTACATATATACATAGGTGTACTCATAAACCTTACTATTTCAATTTCAATATTTTCAAGTATTTTCAATTATAGATTATATGCACTAATTATGTATTGTAACATGTTCTTGGTTTTAGGTCAGTCACTAACAAAAAAATCAAGTTAGACTAAAGAAAAAGTAAGGTGTGTTATACACACCTAAGTACACATTCATTTCCTTTAAACTATAAATTTCATTACTATATTAAAGGGGGGGAAAGTTTATAAATTATTTTATGGATTATATAACACCTCTATCTTATACACTTGGAAAAATTATACCTTGGTTGTTCCTTTTAGTTATAGACATTTCCTACTTTTTAAAGTCGCATATTTTCTCTATTTTTTCCCCTTGGCCTATCTCTTAGTCTGACCAATATTATCTTTATGACCTAGAGCTTATATCTTACCTATAAGTCTTGAAACCTACATATCTTTCACCTCTACAAGTTTTGAGCTTGTACCCACTTTCCTACTACCTATACACTAGTATCTAGGATAGACACCTATGTTGATGTTAGTGTCTTATCCTAATGCAAGTGTCTAGTGCCCTAAAGTCATCTAATTTGAAAATCAAATGTATCCTAATGGTTAGACTAAGTGATTTAATATGAGTTATTTCTCCAAAGGGATTGATACAAATATGAAATTAACCCTCATTCATACCTCACCTAGAAAAGACCTAAGGAAAATTATCAAAGCACTCAATCAATTAGTTGATAAAGTAAATATTTCCTATTTTATCCTATTTTTATATTAATCATAATAAAAACACATACATAGGTTTGAAGTATGAAAGGAGCCAACCAAGGGCTATATTTGACAAGTTACAAGCTAGGTCACTATTGTACTTGCTTTGCACATATTTCATGATTCACTCATAAGACAACACATAAGGGAGAACTACATCAATCTAAGGACCTCTTCAAAGTATTGGCTATATAAGTAATGTTCATTTATAGAGGGGTATTTGGGATCAAATCAACACCATGTTCCCACTAACCCATTTTACCTTAAGTTCTTTATGAATATGAAGAACAAGGGTTTTGAAAATTCATCAGAGTGACAATCCATGACCCAGATTTGAATAGATTAGAGTAAAGGAGAAGTCAAACCCAAAAGCATCTAGGTGGTCACATCATTTTAAAATATGTATTTTGAATATCCCACTTTCATCAAGTTTAGATAGTAGCATCGATGCAACAATCCTAGGCTAACATTAGTGACCATGGCTCTAGATGCATCCAATCTAGAATCTAATGACTGCTCTAGAATCTTTTTCTAGTTTGCTTTCTTTTTGTTTTAGATATAGAACTACATTAGCATCATAACAAGATGAATACATTAATTCTTTGTCATTTCTATACTTAAAATATTTATATTTACTATTTTTATATTATCTTAGTTTAAAAATTTTAGCATATGTTGTATATGATTTTAACACCCAATTGGCCTATTATAAATCTAATCATCACCCTTGTACATTTTCATTTCTATATTCTTAAACCTATCGACCCAAGTAGGATTCTTAATCCAAAATTTAGGGTTAAATAACTATTTATACATTATGATTGTGGGAGAAGATGTAGGTGGTAAGGTCAAGGTGCTCATCTAGAGGGGGAAGTGTGATGGGGTCTACTTTGTTGTAAAAGGTGCCAATGACTCTATATAAACTATTAGATGGGTCAAATTCCAAATCCATTATACATAGGGCATCCAAAATTATGATGACATGGTGATTCGAGTGTGAGAAGAAAATGGGTGGTGCAAGTGTTTTGGATAATTTTTCTTGGATTTTACATATAGTTTTGTTTTATGCTTATGAAGCATTAAGTCTAGAATAACATAGAACAAGAATTTTGGCAAGTGTGTAATTAGTGATTTTTTTATTAGATTAACTTCATGGGGTCACTAAATTTTATAAAATCTCATTGATAATAAATTATAGGTAGTAGTTTCCATGTCAATTGATGGAGTTAAACATAATTAATGTGCATGCCACATAACATCTATTCAATATGGGTAGTGGGTTGTAGATATTTAATTTACTTCCATGTAGCACATGCAAGGAACTATTTCTTGTTGGTGTTTTTTTAATTTTTTGGCACATCATAGATCATGTAATTTGTTAATTACTCATTGTTGTAATTTTTGTTATTTCAGTGGACGGTTTCAAGAATTTTTATATATTTATTTAAAAATAGAGCAATTTTCATATAAATATATTATTTGAAAATAGATCAATTTCCTAAGAAAAACAATCTTGTCACCCTAGGTTAACCAATAAAAATTTAAAAGAAAATAATATTTTTTAACTTTTTTATAAAATAGAATGTAAATGATAAAACTAATGTTTAGAATTTAGAAAGGAATAAAATATTTGATGGGTACATTTTCCAATGAAAATTAATTGGCACAATTGATTCTAATACATACATGTGTAGCAGGTACTAATAAATGTATAGTCACATTATGGATAAGTTGATTTTATAGCTTATGGGTACAATATTAAATGTTAAATACAATGTAGTGAATAAAATATTATCACATGTGAAGTGATGCATAGAATACTATTGAAAAAAACATATTTTCTCAAGTTAGATGATGGATGTTTTATAAAAGAAAGGAATTTATAGGGGAGAGAAATAAATTTTGACAAATGAATATTTTCTTTTGTCATTATAATAAGGTCAATTTAGTATAACCACCTCTTCTAAATGATAAACTAAGAAGTTGTATTTTTTTAAAGTTTTGATTAGATGTGTTTTTTTATAAGGCATGGAGAATTTGGTTTGAATCCACACAATCAATCATAGAGAGATATTATTAACTTCATCATACACATTAATTAGATACAAATGGGGTAGCAAGCATGGTGAAATTTATTGTTAAATGTCCATGAGCTAGATTAGTGTTGGAATAGATAACCTCTTGAAACATTCATGTGCACCATCCTTATGAGTATCACCTAAATTCAATGAGTGTTAAGTGGATCATTTATGTTCATGATAGATAGGTTCCTATAAACTATTAATTATAAAATATATATTCATGTAGATTGATTCAAAACTATAAAACTGAATCCCATAAACTATATCATATAATTTGATACACTATGAAAACACCACTTATATAAATAGATACATTTACTTAATCTTTGTAAGATATAACACTTTAAGTCACAACTTGTATGGAAAGTGTTGAGGAGGAATGAATAAGGAAAATATAATGAAATAAGATGAAATATCAAGGTGGAATACTCTATTATAACTGTCTAACTAAATAGTTTAACTAGAACACACTTGGAATAAGTTAAAATATCACATACAAAGAAGATGAAATGAATTTTAACCATTCTCTTTGAAATCATTGGTAGTGTAATTGTCTTCTTATATTGTGTGTATAAATATTTAACATATGTATCTAGATTAAGGTCGATGACATACATAATCATAGTGATAGAGAACATGTCCTAAGTTTCTAATATTTCTCATACACATAGTTTTCACACCTTTAGGCTAATACAATCAAATAAAGTGTCTTCCCCTTCTGATCATAAGAACTTGTGTTCCTAGATTGTTGTATAATTATACATCTTTATACTTGTCACCTATTTATTTGTACTAAATAGAAGTTTCATTTACTGTAAGTAATTAGACTTCCAATTTACTTTAAATATGTTTGGTTTAATTTATGCAAGTTAACATAATTCATACTCTTTATAACCTCATTCCTTATCTCTAAGCATAGGTTCATCCCCCACATAAGGATTTGGACCCCGTGTTACAAATTAATAGTATTATAGCATAGGTATTTTCTTATGCATATAAAAATGTGGGAGAAATGACAAATAAAATAATTATTAGTTATTTATATTTCAACCTATTTGGAAGAACACCATTGTAAGAGTAAGATATATGATGCCTAAAAGCAACTTGACTTAGCCTAAGACTTATAAAATCTCATTATGGATGCCCTGAAAGCATAACACATAGAACTCTTTTGTCAATTCCATAAGTTAATGGTTCAACTCAACCCAAACTCCACATCCTCCTTCCTATATCATGCCCAAAAGTGGTTTTTATAGTAGACCCCCTTTAATGTACAAGACAATATTTAAATTCCATTTATTTGAATGAAATATGATTGCCCCAAAATTGAATTCCTAGATTCAATATCTAGATGATTAATTCTCATCAAAATGATTCAATAACACTAAGAAGATCATATTCACCATGTTTAAGATTTTCATTTTTATGATTCACTAGTGGGATAATTTTATCATACAATACACATATTTTTCATCCCAATCAAGTCTTAGAAGACTTTTGTCAACATGATAAAGGAGGAGTATCATCCTCTCCACCATTATAAGGATGAGTACATCAAGTTCCAAAAAATAAACTAGTGCAATGAATAGTCAATGGAAGATTACAAGAACGATTTCCATGATTACACCATGCACTCTCATGAGAAATTGATTAAAAAACAAAATATGCTAAAGTAGATTACCAAAATTTCACCTTATTTCATGTAAAGATGGAGTTCTTGAATTTTGACTATTTGGGGAAATCTAATCATAATTTTTGTAATATCTAAGCCAAGGAAAATATGAATCTATGTTTCACCTCTTTATCCAATGTCATTAACAAGGGCTATCTTGCACACAACTCCCCATCTTATCCTCAGAAATAATCATAACACTTTTTACAAAGGAGAGAAACATAATAAAGCTACATAAACTTGATTATTCCTATGTATTCTACCTCAAACAAAGGAAAGAAGAATTCAGGTAACAAGTGGTGTCATCAACATTGATCACAAACCCATAATTACTTTTAATTCCACATGAAATAATCCTTTTTGGTAGAATGACTTTGAATTCCACATGTAACAATCCTTGTTGGCAAAATCTACTCAAGACTTATGTCGACAGATGAAACTGATCCATATGCCACTTGTTTAAACACTAGAATTCCTATCATAGATACCTCTTAGGAGTGATAATTCCTCTTTCATATCAAGTTTTGGGTGAAAAGTCATAATTTTAATTTTATCATTGATAGTGGTAGCCATAACAACATCATCATGTAAGATACAACCTAGTGCCTAGGCCTTACCACAATAACACATTACAAGAGATACTCCTTGGGGTGGATTTAGTAGGGGAAGGATATAGAAGTTTAATGATGATGTAATTTTCTAGTAAAATTCAATCCTATGAAGGAAACCATCACTTTTTACATTGAAACTTTATAAGTATGCAACATATTACTAAGGATTTTGTATTTATATAATCAAGATGCCATGTATCAAGATAAAATATAACATTGGACTATACCCAAAAAATATTATTGATTCATCCTCTTGGAGTTATCTCAAATGAATAAACTCACCTTGGTATCTACCAAAAAAATTATAAAATAATCTCACACATGCAAAATTTCATGTTGCTCATGGTATATCCTAAGAAACTTGTATATGAAAGAAGCAGACATTGGAAATGTATTAAAATCAATTAAAATCATAATAAATAAACACAATGAAGTTTTCACGTATCCTAAAGGTCTTCCAACACATTATGTAATGAAGAATTACATATATTTAGTTCCATGATTCCTTCTCCCAAACAAGCCTCTATATTAGAGATTAAATTTGGATAGTGATGAAGTTTTATGCCAAATATAAGAGCTCTTTGATGATGGAAAGATTAGGCCTGACTCCTCTCGTTGTAAAATTTCAATAGTCCTTATGCCAAAGAATGATTTATCTTGGCATATTTTCATATACTATCTCACACTAAAAAAATCATGGTGAAGAATCAATGTCCACTATTACACATTGAATGACCTCTTGGACTAGCTTTAAGGCACACAATACTTCACCAAGATCGACCTAAATTTAGGTTGCTACCAAGTTCTAGTCAATCTCTAAAATGTCTAGAAGATAAATTTAAAGATAAGGGAAGGTTTATAATAATGTTTGGTTATGGATTTTTATTAACCAATGTGTGAAAAAAATTCATGAATTTGATGGACAATCTACTCAAATATTTCCTTAACTCTTTTTTTATCATATATTTAGATGATAATCTCATCTTCATTAAGACTTGGAGGATCATGTGGATAATATATCATGTCATTGATACCTTGCACTAACAAAATTTATATTTTATCTTAAGAAAACATACTTTTGGCACCATGAAAATCTATCACTTAGGTTACATCATTGACTACACAAGAATTTGTATAGATCTAGAAGAGATTAAAAAGATCTAGGATTGGCCAAAACTATGTAATCTCAAAGAATTGAGGAGTTTTCTTGGACTCACAAAATTTTACCTTAGGTTTGTCCTTGGTTTCTCACACATGTCATGGCCTATCACAAGATAATTCAATCCATATCCAAGTTTGATTAGACTCATGTACAAGATTTCACCTTTGAGGCTCTCAATCAATGCCTCTATGGAATAGCTATTCTCATAATTATTGATATTACATGCTCCTTTGAACTTAAAAATAATGTATTTGACTAAAAAAATTTAGTATTCATACAACATGGACATTTAATCACATACCTCTTAAATACATTCAATGACATGGTTTAAACACACTCCATGTATGAAAAATAATTATATTCCATTATGAAATTAGTTAAGAAATGGAATCATTCATGATGAGCATAAGCCACTTTAGTCCTTGCAAACACAAAATAAGTTGGATAATGCATGCCACATAAATTAGATGTATTACATATAACATTTCCATATCATGATCAATAAAAAGAAGGAAAAGGAGAACAAGGGCACAAATTCCATTAACAAACCACTTGTTCAAGAAATTATCTTGTTGATAGACATCTACATCCATAAGTTCACAAAATGGGTATCCATATACTCCCTAACAAGAACTTATGGACACCTACACTATCTTTGTGCAAGGTAAACATGTCCAGGAGTTTTACTTGTATGACAAATTTCTATACAAGATCAAGGATCTTTGTGTTCTTGGTGGCACACCTTGTAAGAGAATCATCTAGGAGTAACACTATGACAAGAAATTGGGACACTTTGGCATGGAAAATACTCTATCCACATTTTAGCCACACATTTGCATAGATATGGAACACCACATCAATTCTTGCATTCCATGCTACACTTAAAATCCCAATAACAAAAAGATAAGAATTTATACAAATTTACTAGTTATATCTAGGCCATGGGAATCTATTAGTATGGATTTCATGAGTGGATTACCTATGATGAATCACTAGCAAGATAATGTGCTCATTGTAGTGGATATGTTTTTAAAGATGGATATCATGGTTGCTTACAAGAAATGTATTGATGTAGTTGGCACTATATAATATTTATTTAAAAATACATGGGTTCATTTTATATTTCCAACATCTATTATATTTTATCTAGATCCATGATTTGAGTCACTTTTGAAAAGTATTATGGGAATTAATGTATATGTGATTGATCCTGTTTATAAAACTTCATCCATGGATAGTGTTGACTAATTTTGACTGTAATATTATTATAGATAATATTTCCTAATTCCTGGGAGTAGTTGCACATTTGCTTTTGTTTTCTTGTGTGTAGCTTAAGAGTCTCATAGGTAGCTAAATGGACTTCTTGGTAGGTGAAGAGATTTGTCAAATTTTGGCTTTAAATTATAATGTTTGATTCTCTTTCAATATAAATCATGAAATAAAAAATTCATTTCCATTCTAAATATGATATGGCCAATCATTCATATCAGAGCCTAGAATTCTCTCTCTCTCTCTCTCTCTCTCTCTCTCTCTCTCTCTCTCTCTCTCTCTCTCTCTCTCTCTCTCTCTCTCTCTCTCTCTCTCTCTCTCTCTCTCTCTCTCTCTCTCTCTCTCTCTCTCTCTCTCTCTCTCTCTCTCTCCTTGTTTTATTTGTACAGCTTGCAAAATTTCATTAACTGAGAATGTTTATTATAATCTATGTATAGAACTCCATCTATGAAGATAGGTGGTTTTTCTTAAAGCAAATTGACTGCATATGTAGCTCTAACTATTGCATTTCATTCTTTCTTGGTTGTGTATCATCTATCAATGCCCTGCATGGACCTACACCTACATGTACCTACCTACATCTAGAGCACATTGGCATTTTAATTGGTGTGCCCTTAGGTTGTGTGGTGAGTTGGTTGCATAACTAGATTGGCATCAATAATATGATATTTTGGTATTCGGGGTGTATTATAGCATTAGACTTATGCTAGCTATTTTTTACTATATTTTATTAATTTTTAGTTATGTCCTATTCAAACCTACATTAGCTCTTTCTGATTGTGACCTATGTAGACCTGCTCTACCCCTATCGTGAGTTGCAAGTTTGTAGTCTGGACCTACCCTTGGACTTGTCATGATTTGCATGGATTTTTTACTACTCTAATAAGACAACAAGGAATAATTACATGGCATTTTTATTGCTCTACTAAGGCATTTGGCATGGATAACAAGGAATAAATGCATGGCATTTGGGGTTGCTATCTTTTACACAAGGAGATAAATATTATAATTTCAATTTTTTTATACTTATTTCATTCCAATATTAGAATTTTCAAAAAATTAGATGAGAGGCAAAGAATTTTTAAGGATTTTATTTAAATGAAAAATTTCCATTTTAAAAGTGCTTTAATTCAAATTTGAAAAGGCATTTAAAATTTGGTGCAATTTTTCATTGAAATTACCTTGAGAAAGTTACTCTAAGAAAAATTGGCAAACAACAACCAAATTTTATAAATTTAAGGAGAAACAAGGGGAGATACTCTTTTTACCCATTCATGTATGTTGAAAAATGTAAATCCAAAAATCAAGAATAACCAAGTATATTGATGTATGAGGTTTTATTTTTAAGCTAATGTTAATGAAAAAGTGAATCATTTTTAGTACCTTTGAATATATAGAATAAGAGACCATTTTGGAGTGATAAGGAATTGATTGGGGTTAAATAAAAACTCAAAACTATGCATTCCATCAAAATCCATTATTGACACTACCTTGACTAGAAAAAATAGTTGGTTAAAATGGTCTTTGTAATGGAGAACACACTCATCTTCAATGATCTATGGTTTGATATTTGTGATGGGGTAATACAACCAGATGAACCAATAGGGAATGCAAAGGACATTCAAGCATGGAAGTAGAAAAACCATAAGGCTTTGGACTTGATGAGGGAATTAGTGGACAAAGATGTGTTTCATCATATACATGGGTGCAATACACCATGGGAAGCATATCATAACTAAAGGACCTATATGACTCCTATTCAGAGTTAGAATTCATTTATTTTCAATTGAAATTCTTCAACCTAGATTTGAAATATGGTGATGTGATGAGATTAGCTTTAGATATACGTGCTATCAAACATGATGTTGAAGCAAAATGTGTCAAGATTAACATATACATAACCGCATTTATAAAATCCCTTCATCCCAACTATTCAACCCATTTGCAGTCTCTACAAGCAAGCAATCAGTTGAAGACACTCATATTTGACCAATTGGTTGAAAAGATGGCTAAAAGAGAAAGGTGTTTGGAAGGAAAACATAAAGCACAATAAGTGAAAGTGTGTGCTATGTCAAAAAAAATTCTTCCAAACCATCAAAGAAGGCTACGTCTTCTAAAAATGAAGGAAATAATAAGTATAATAACAAGTACAAGGTAAAAGGTGGAAAAAATGAAAATCATGGTGGTCAAAATAAAAAAAAGAATGATAAATAAAACCTCTATTATGAATGATGTGACAGAAAAGGTAGCCATGATACTCACAAATGAAGGACTTCATGTGATAAAATTGAAGCATACCATAAAAAGAAAGATGGAGATTCAAATAAATAGTCAAAAGAGTCAAATTTATCCCAATTCACTAGTGAATGTGTGTTTTATAATATAAATGATTAATCAAACGATGTCTCAATCAGTTCCTCATGGTTTGATGCTTGGGTTATTGATATTAGCACCACTCAACATATGACTTTATAAAAATACTTTAAGGAGTACATTGAAGAAAGTTGTGGCTTAGTATACCTCACATATATATTAAGTCTACAAACATATGGAAGATGTACAATTCAACTCAAGTGTCCAGGGTTTCCAGACTAAAAACTTGAGAATGTTCTCTACCTTCCTCAATTAAAATGAAACTTGTTGTCCCTAGTGCTCATAAGGAAACAAGTCCATTCCATTTTTAGATAATGGTGATGTCATAATTAGGAGAAAAAGTGATGATTCAATCATCTTGATTGGATATGAGGAAGGGAAACTACTCAAACTAAAATGTGAGCCATCAAATTCAAGGAATTATACTCATCTTGTGGAAGACATAATGTCTCCAAACATGTTTTTGGCATGCTCAATTTAGGCACACTCATTATAATATCATTTATGTATTTCAAAAAAATGGTGTTATTTTCATGACTAAATTTCCCTCAAAATTAGATGAGAAGTGTGAAGCTTGCATCTTAGCTAAACATGCAAGAGAATTGTTTCTAAAGTCACAGTGGAAAGAAAATAGAAAATTGCAACTTATGCATTCAGACTTGTGTTTTCTTCCAATTATCTCCATTGGTGGTCATAATTACTTCATTTTGTTCATTGATAACTATAGTAGGATAACATGGATATATTTTTTGAAAAATAAATCAAAAGAATTTGATACTTTCAAACAAAATTGAACAATGATTGAAAATGAAGCACAAACTCACATCAAGACACTCAGGATAGGTAATGGTGGTGAATTCACATCAAATAAGTTTGAATCCTATATTGAGAAAAATGGGATCAAATACCATCTCAAAGTTCCTCACACTGTACAACAAAATAGAGTAGTTGAAAGAATGAATAGAACTGTGATGAACATGGTTCGTGTAATGTTGTATTTTAAAGGGGTAAATATACACTTTTGGGTTGAAGTAGCTAAAATAGTAGTATAATTTCACAATAGATCACAATAAATAGCAATTAAATCAAATAATTTTTATGAGATTTGGTGTGGTCACCTCCCTTCAGTGTGACATCTTTAGATTTTCAAATCCACTTGTTACATATTTATTCTAAAGGAGAAGAGAAATAAATTCGACCATAGGAGTCAAAAATGCATTCATTTTGGATATTTTGATTCATCCAAGGCTTTTAGGTTATATTAAAAGAAAGATACGAAGTTTTTTGTCACAAGAGAATTTATATTTTGTAAAACTGTAAAGGATAAAGAGCATATTGATTGGCAATTGAGTCGACTAGAAAAATATGTAAAGTTTGATGTTTATAAAGAGAGTGATTTGAATGTTACATATAATGAGTGGGGGACACAAATTTGGGAATCTATTTATTTTCTATTATCTCTCGTACATGAGCTTAAAATGTCTCCTAAAGGAGAGAGTGAAACTTCATCAGATATTAAATAGGGGCCAATAGAATAAAGGGTAGATAGTGAAGGAACTTTAGAGGATGAAACTGAAGAACCTACAGTATAGAAAAAGATGCCTAAGTGGGTCACTAAAACACTAAAATATGTGAGGCCTAATGAGGTTTGGAAAATAAGGACTCAAGTGCACATGCAACCTCATCTCAACTAGATAATTCTGTTGATGAAAGTTAGGACATGATTAGAAAACTCACATTGGATGATTCTCAAAAGGAACTCAATGTTGCATTTGATTCAAAACCAACAATTTGAGAAGATTGACTCTTAGAGAAAAGTAATGAAATATGAGTATAATTCACTAGTGAAAAATGGGACTTGGAATTTGGTTGATCCACCATATGGTTTCAAATTGATTGGCTGCAAGTGGGTACATCATAACGAATACAAGGCAAATGGTTCACTTGGTAATCATAAAACAAGGCTTGTCATAAAGCGATATGCTCAAAAGGAAGAAATTGACTACAATGAAACATTTGTAATTACAACAAAATGGACTAACATTCAGACCATGTTGGCTCTGGTAGCTCACAATGGATGAAAAGTTCACCAAATGTCTGTCAAAACTACATTTCTAAATGGAGACCTCAAGAAAACTATGTACATGACATAACCTAATAATTTTATAGTAAAGGAATAAGATCACAAGGTTTGTAAACTAAAAAAATTGCTATATGGTTTGAAACAAGCCCCTCAAACATGGTACTAAAAACTAGTTGAGCACCTCATGAATAAGAACTTCAAACATTTTGAGTTTGAATATGAACTCTTTTCATCAAAATAGTTGATAAAATAGCTGTATTTATGGTGGTGTATGTTCATGATTTGATCATCATAAGGAACAATGAATGGTACACTACAAAATTCAAATTAGAGTTGATGAAAATCTTTGAAATGACTGATTTGGGTTATCTTCATTACTATTTGGGTATTCAAGTAATTTATAAACCAAAGTATTTCTTCATCACTCAACAAAAGTACATTGGTGACATTCTAAGCAAGTTTGAAATGGAAGATTTTAAGCCTCTCAACATGCCCATGGAATAGATTCTCAAATTCACATCTGAAGATTCAATAGATTTGGTTGATACCACTAGATACAGATAACTCATTAGAAGTCTGATTTATGTGACTATCACTTGACCAAATATATCATATGCAATTGGTATCCTCTCAATATTCATGTAACAACCCAAGGAAAGTCATTGGGTAGTAATAAAAAAGGTAATCAAATATCTTAAAGGCACACAACATTTTGGGCTCAAATACTCCAAGGCAAGATACTTTAAACTGATTGGGTATTTAGATTCTAACTATGTTGGTGATCATGAAGATGGATAATCCACCTCAAGTTTTTTAATGAATTTGGGAACAATAGATAGTGAAAAATACAATAAGAAGTCAGTGTTAGTAATTTCTTTATTAGAATCAGAATATATGATCACTTCAGAGGCAACTCAAGAGATCTTGTGGCTTAGAAGGGTTGTTTTAGATTTATAAGAGCAATAGGTTTTATCAACACCTCTCATGGTTGACAACACTTATATAATATAGATGGCAAAAAATCTAGTCTTTCATGACCAAAACAATCACGTCAATACCAAATTTCATTTGATTCCACACTATATGAAATATGGTAGTATCAAGTTACAATAGTGTCTGATACTAGAACAACCAGCAAAGATCTTGGCAAAGGTGCTTGGATGAGGAAAAATTGAAAAGTTCAGAGGAATGCTTGGTCTAAAAAAAACCTCTAAAAATTAAGGGGGGATGTAATATTATTGTAGATAATATTTCCTAATTCCTAGGAGTAGTTGCACATTTGATTTCGTCTTCTTTTGTGTAGCTCAAGAGTCTCGTAGGTAGCTAAATGGACTTCTTGGTAAGTGAAGAGATTTGTCAAATTTTGGATTTAAATTGTAATGTTTGATTTTATTTCAATTTGAATCATGAAATAAGAATTTCATTACCATTTTGAATATGATCCATCCTGTCATTGACCCCTAAGGTCAAAATGTCAATCCCTATAGGTCAAAATGTTTGGTTATGTATTGCTAATCTAGTTCAATGTCTTTTCATACCTTATATAGCCTACAAAAAATCTTCATAAAGCCCTATTAGCATTGTTTAAGGTTTATTTGGAGAAATTAAGGTAAAGTCCTATAGTGGTCTAGTCTTGTTATGGAGTGATGGGAGTTAGTAAATAAATGTTATAGGTCCTTAGGTGTCCTTAAATGTCATTTTATGTCTTAATCACCTTTTTTATAACATTTCATGTTGATAAGAAAACTTTAATGTTCTTTTGTATACTTTAAGGTAAGATTAATGAAGAAAAAGGTGATTTTTGGCTAATTTACATGCATTTCAAAGCTCCCTAAGTGATAAATCCATGGAAGACACTTTAAAAGGACTTTGGAAAAGTTACATAACTTCCACACCTATCAGTAAGTTAAGAAGATGTAAAAATATTAAGGTACTTGTACAAACTTGTGAGCTCATCTTCTAAGTGAAAATAGTTTATGAATGTCCTTTCATCTCCCATAGGTCATATTCTAGCTTTATATCAAGTTTCAAGTCCAAAAGATGTAGAAAACTCTCTCTCCTCCATCACTCCCTTCACAGGCTCATGAAGGATGTTTTTAGATGCATGATATAGGCTATATAAATGGAGTTTGAGGCTAAGAATTTGGAAAAAGTAGGGAAACCATATGGTATTTATATTTGTGTCATTTTTATTGTATTTTACTCTTTAGCTTTATGAACAATTTCTAAGGAGCTAAGGTGAATTTTTAGGCTTAAATCCCCATAGGCTAAGTTTTATGCAAGTGTGAACTCTTTGGATACATGAATAAATAGTAATGGGACTTTAGAGGTATGTAAATTTATTTCACACTTTCATCCACTAGGTTGGCATATGTGGGAGGTCATTTGGTAAGGAAGGCTACTCTCTTGCAAAATTTGTAGAAGTGACTGTCATGATTTCAATTTGTTCTAGGGTTATCAATGTCTAAGGTCATGATTGAAGGTTTCATTTCATGTTATAATACCTCTCATGATCTATAAAACCATCATGTCTCCTTTTTCTACTCCAACAACATCTTCTCCAAGAAATCCATAATGTTCTCCCATTTTGATGACTATGTGTGCAAGCTACCTGTAATAATGGAGGAATGCAATGAAGGTGATTTAACAATGGAGATATGTGGTATAAACTTATAAACACCTATGTGAATCTTTCTAAACTCCATTTTATCATTAGGAATATTAACCTTGTGATAAGATCAAATTGGCAACACACAAACTTACATGCAAACTAACTGCATACATAGTCCATATAGGTGAATGGAGAATTTGAAGTGATATAATACTTAGTTAGGAATTATATAGGATAGTTGAGAGAGTGTTATGAACATTGGCATGATTTAACTTCAAATATAAGCAAAGGACTCAATAAGTTGTCTTAGCACCCTATGCAAGCAAAAGAGACCTACAGGACCTAGACCTGTAGGTCCTCATTATGGACTAAAATTTAATTATTTTCTAAAAAAAAGAAAGAATAAAGTCAACATTAATCATAGATCAGTTCAGACATGAATTTTAATAAACCAATGAAGACACCAAAACATTTAAATCCAAGAAATGGTTAGAAGACATAATTCATAAGCATTAATGTATAGACATAAGGTTATGTATGGAAATAAGAAGGCAAAGGTCTAAGAATGTCATGAAGTAGTCAAATAGAACTTGTGGAAGGTGAGAAATATGTATCAATGAGTTTTTATACATTTAAAATCCATAATAGAGTTTAATATTAACTCCCAGGCTTCATGATCAAACTCTCTCCAATAGTCACCTACAACCATGCCTTGGAAGGTATGAGATAATAGGTTACATAAGGTCAGTGAAGGGTTAGGAAACCTAATTAAGATGAATGCTATGTATAATAACTAATAACAAGGTTATGACCCTAAAACATAGTCAAAACCCTTCTCTAATAACCACCTACAGTCACTCTTTGAGAAAGTAGTGTTAAAAATTTTGTGTTTGGGGAAGAGGTAGTGTTTTAGGCAATTTGGAGAGGATTTATATGCTCAAAAGTAGTACTGAATTTATTTAAATATTCAAGGATTGGTTTTTAAGACATAAAACCCTCAAATATAACCATACTATCCTATGAACACCTATAGTTTGTGCAAGATGAGCAAGTTGGTTCCAAGCCTAAAGAGAGGGGAAGATTGCATATGAAACAATGGAATATATCTCAAGTGATGGTAAAATATATGAAGATATTTGAATTCATCATATATCAAAAATAGGTTCAAAATTATGTTAAATTAGAGTTCAAAACCCGACATACATAGTTATTGATACCTACAAGCTTGCTTAACCCACATTGGTGAGATGCATACATTATTATGAAGGAGAAAGTATATAAAGTGAATATAAATCATATGAAAACCAATATTAATTGATAACACTACACTCCCATTTGAATTTTAGGGATAGTTAAGATATGGTCAAGTTTTGATAAAGCCTTTTAGGACATGTTAAGCCTAAACATGCATACATAGTCTTGTGTGTCTCTTGTGTATGAAAAGTTTGTTTGGATGAAGGTAACATGAGAACCTAAAGGATTTGGTAAGAAAAATATATTGTAAAAAATCTTAAAATAGTAATTCATGGATATTGAAAGACATGACTAAACTTTGATAAGTCTGAGAAAGCCTAATAGGCTTGATTTCAAGAAACATAGACTTGTATGTATATGTTGACCAAGCACAATCATGAGAAAAAATGAATTTTGATTGATAAATCATGGAATGAAAACCTTGATGACCCTAAGGAGATGTTAAGAAGTGTATACAAGCATTCCATGAAGTTTCTAATCACCGAGTAAGGGAGAAAAGAGAAAACATAGTTAGCTAGGGTAATTTGTGTTAATTCACTTGAGAACCCTAAGCATCAATTAATGGTGTGTATATCAGGGTTGATTAATAAATGTGATAATATTATAATGTTATTGGGTCATGTTATATTTCTCAAACCTATTGTGGTTATTTGCAACTCAAATTCAAACTCATAACATCACATACATGCCACATTTTTCTCTAGACCTCACAAACACACAACCTACTAGCCAAAGGTGGTTCAAGATATTTGTAACAATAGGAAACACATATGAAATCATGGTTCATACCATTTGGATGTTAATCAAAATATTATCCTTTCTGAATCATCCTTAAGAGTGCAAAGCACTCACAAGCTACCTAAATAGACCAGTTTCAAATCGAAAAGAGAAAAAATGATTTTTATGCATCTAGATGAATTGTAAAAACATTGAAATGACTTTAATAATAAAAAAAATCCCTTGATCACCTCCCCATGCCATTTTTTGGTACTTTTAGGTATAAAATTATATGAAATAATCCAAAAAAGACTATTTTAAACTACTTGGGAGGTCTGTACAAGGTGTTAGAAGCTCAAATTTGACATGGGTGATCCTCGGTAGGTAATAAAATTTAATCACACATTTAGTTTAGGTTTCACATGAGTAGGATTTCTATGGAACTAAAATTTAGTGTTTAGGTAGGGAGGCCTAATTAAGACCTAGTTAAGAGGGAGAAATGGATGAAAAAGACACTTCCACTCACTTTAAAGACCTAAAACTTGGCATGAAGATGTAAATTCATATTGGGTCCTAAAATATGCCTTCAATTTAATATTAACATCTATACACTTATATAAATAATGAGGTTTTTATGATTTCAAGGCTACAAGGAATGAGGCCAAAATGGAGCTTTTGGTGAAAAACAAATTCTTGAGGGTAGTTTGAGCCCTCCAAATGATTTTTTGAAACTCTAATATGAGTTTAACAGACCATCCATAGAGAGATAACTAGTTGGAGAATATGAATTCAAGTTTTGACACTTGTAAGCAAGAGTAGCCTAGTGAGATAAAGAGAATTATAGATGCCTAGTAAGAAAATGAAGTGATGTGTCAAAGGGAAATTTTAGATATCAGTTGAGAGGTGTGAAGAGCAAATAAAATATTTAAATTAACATGATATAACCATCAAGAAGGCCACTTATCATTCCATAATCTAAGGTAAAGGGACATTTTAGTGAGTTAGGCAAGGTGTTAAGCAAATTTTAAAACTTTCATGCCACTTGGAGTAGAAGAAAATCTTTAGAAGACTAACACTTGTCTTTGAGGACCTAATGGGGTAGTTTTAAACTCATTTCTTTTTTTAATTATTTTTGGAAACTTGTCTCTCTATATCTCTCTCTTATGCCCTTCTCTCCTTCTATCACTTTATCTATATATTGAGCCTTAATTAGGTAAGTTTATATCCTCCACTTGGGTATGGTGAAGCCCTGACCATTTGTAGCCTTTGATCAATGAATTATAACTCAGTTTTACCTTCTCCATGGACTAGTTTCAATGTGCACACTTGATTATTTTATCTTGATAAGTGATAGTCTTTATTCCTTAGCATGCTTATCCTTATTTAGCATTCATGTTTAGTTTGAAAATTATTTGAAGGTATCTTGAAGTGTTCAAATGGAGTGTGTATAGGTTTAGTGAGTTATTTTTTTGCTAGTTTCATGTCATGACCTCTTGACTAGTCCTCCTAGATCAATCTTACTTCACAAACCTTCATGAGGGACATTGATGTAGAGAGGTAGATTTGGATTAGTGTCATTTTTAGGGTTGTCTCTTGTTTGAACTTCATTTGAAACTATTTGGTAGTGATCACATATATTTGGTGCATCACCTCCATTAGAGTAGGTTTATATTCCTTTTCTTAGCAAGTGGTAGATTAAATTTTGATCCTAAGTGATTCATTAAGGGGAGATATCCTTTTAACATAGAGATTCAACTCTCTAGTAGGTTACCCACAAGATTGAGGTTTTTCCATGTTACATCAAATTTGGAAGGCTTGAACTACCTGTCAAACAGTGAAAATTTGATTAATAATAGTTTTGGCATGCCCAGTGGGACTAAGGTCCAAAGTTTTGAAATAATTATTTTTGTTATTCTTCCACATATTGGTATTTAGAGGCATTTAAAATATAAATGGTGACTTTTTGCATGATTATTTGGTTCTAGTAGCCTAGTCACTCATTCAAAGTAAGTTGTGTTTCATTTCATTGTCTTGATGAAGTTGTTATGGCTAATTTTGAGATGAAATTTAGTTTTATATAATTTGATGAATTATCTTAGACCCATGGTCATCCATATTACCCTTTCTATTATACTTATCTATCTTTTCATGAGCCATATTAGTCATACAATCAGCCTACATCCCTCTATATGACCATGATGTTGCATATGATTAGCCTTCTCAATCTCAAGATGTCCATCATTACTCCTCAAACCAATCCATTTAAAGTTTAAAAAAATTCCTATTAGGATATGAGAGGTACATATTATACCTTAATATAGAATGATAATATGGTCAAGATACCCCTATTCACTCATTCATAATATGAGAGATCCATTGCAGCTAATGAAACATGAATCAGTACCTATTGAGAAAGTAAATTGGCAAAGCTATTCAAGTGAGATGATGGATGTAAGTGGTCTCATTTAAAGTGTTGAGGATAAGTTGAGTAAAAATGAATAATAATATGTCCAAATCCATAATCCTTATGTGTCTTCATACATACCACCTTAGCCCTTATATATGCCACCCATTCTCCCCCAAGACCAAGTTAGCTTCCAAGTGTTCCAAGTCTTTTATGTGTTTCTCAAAATTTTCATTTTTATATGTCCATATAAGAGAGAATTAAAAGGAAAGAGGAGACTATTTTGAGCATCATATTATTGAGATCCAAGATCCAAGATGGAATCAAGTGGTCAAGTTATGGAGTGAGAAAGGTGAGACAAGTATAGATTGGGGAGTTGAATTCAAAGAATAATCTAAACCTATTAAAGTCTCTCTCATCCCTATTAAAGATTCCTCTTGTATGTCACACCAACCTTATTGTAATTATTTCCCTCAATAGGTAAATAACCACCTTCAAGAGAAGCTATTCTAAGAGAGTATAGATAGACAAATCAAATAGTTGGAGTTGAATATGAAGGGAATTGAAGAGAGACAAAATCAAGAGGTTGAATATAGAGAGATATTTGTGCCTAATCAAGCCCAATTACCCTCTCCATAAGAACATCTAGCTTGTCCATCTTGTAGGTCTATCCAAAAATGTTTTCAAGACAAGAATGACAATCTAATTGAGAAGGATGAAGATAAAGTTACATATGTTGAAGAGCCTCAATAAGGCCATCCAAAAGATGAGGTACTTGTTGAGCCATCCAACATACCTCATACCACAATTTTAAAGAGTATTCCCTCAATTCACAAGTCCATTTAAGAGCCATCCACCATACATCATACTCCTTATCCAACTCATGAACTTACTCATCACCCAGTTAGAGTTAGTTCTCATGTTTACGAGGTTCTACAGATAATTTTTGTCAATTTTTTAGTTTTTTCTTTCATAGATTTATCCCAAATTATTTATTTTGACTTATTTATTATTTGTCCTTACCTATATATGTAAGGCTTCTCATTTATAATAGATAAAAGTTATTTTATGGATAATATATAATATTGTCATTTTCTTTACATATCATCTTTACAGCTCTTACAACTCTTCTTGTAATGATTTTATTATTAATGCTTCATATCTTAGGCTTGGAAATTATCTTATTGGCACTCTTTTCATGGTATCGAAGCTAGAGGTGTTGCATCCATCCATTTGCGAGTTTGCTACTTTTAATGGTTTGTCCATTTATTAAAATTTCTTCTTGGTGTAGTGGAGGTGTTTTGTGTGGATATTTGAGATTTTATTTGGCCATTGGAATTTGTTTTTTGAGAAATTAATTTTTTTTTGGTAGAAGATTATGACTCTCTTGTAGACCATTTTTCTCCTCACATAGCTATATGATTCAAAACATTCTTTCACTATTGGAAAAAGGACTTCGAGAGGTTTCTATAACATGGTCATAATAAGGATTCTAATTAGTATCAAAGGAGATATGGGTCTCTAAATTTGACTATAAAAATATAATTTTATGCAATTTTTGTATGCATGATCAAAAAAATAGATCTTGTATTTAAAGTAAAAAATTATCATGTAAGATTGATCTATGTGAAAGATTGCTATTTTCTTTTACTAAAAATTTAATTCAAATTAATTTTTTCTACATTTGGTAGAAATAATTTAATTTTTCTCCAAGAATTTAATTTTTGTGCAATTCTTACTTATTTGACCCATTTTAATGATTAAAAACTTGTAAAAACTATAAATTTTGAGCCATGACTCAAAATTGAGTATTATTTTTTTTTTTCAAAAGTGTATGTTTTTTTATTCTCCATATATTAAGTTCATTTATCTTGTAAAATGAACTAAATTATAAAGTGTAAAATTTGGGGGGCCTTACACTTTTTTGAGGTGTTCACTATTTTCATTGGGAGATGTTAAATTATCATGGTGAGATTTGTATTTTTGAGAGAGTTCTTCTTCTTCTTCTTGACTTTCTCCTTATTTTTTGACAATGGATTCATACTTCTTTGAGCCCCTTAACACCTCCAACTACATTATTTGGAAGATCAAAATGTGGATACACTCATAGCTGAAAAGCATCTGGAGTGTTATTCTTGGAACCATTCCCCACTTTATAGATGAAGAAGATCTTGCCTGGATTGCATCTAAGCAAGATGAGGCTCTTCATTTGATTCACCTCCATGTTTCAAATAGTTTAAAATGCTATGTCACATGTGACACATTACCAAAGAAAGCTTGGGATGCTATTGTAGCCTTATTTGACAAGGATATTGAGTCTTCTAGGTATTTTACACCTTGTTTTACTCTATCTCCTTCTGTTCCACTTCCTTCTCCTAATATTAGTGAGGATTTATATTTTTATGATGACAATATTGTTCTTCAATATTTTAGTCTTGATAGTGACATGGGTGAGACACTGATAACACTTCCTTATTCTCCTCCTAGTGAGGATTCACTCTTTACCAGTGACATGAATCAAGATTCCTCTTCATTTTATGGGGATATACTTCTTGATGGTGATCTATATAAGGCATTCTTACCTCCTAAACCTCTCACTATTACTCCTTTAGTTGTTAGGGAGAACTTGTATTTTGATGATGGTTTTATTAAGGCACATATTGTTCCTCATATAGTTTGTATTCCTATTATTAATTTCATTGATTGAGAGGACATGATTCTTGAGGATGTCACACCTTCACCATCACTTTTAGATATCATGGATGAGACACCATAAAAATTCCTAAGGATGTCTTTTATTGTTCCACATTTGTTATTCCTTCATAACCTACTCCTCTTTTTTGTGAGGATGTGTGTTTTGATGATTAGTTTCATGAAGAACCTATTATTATTGCACATTCTAATTTGGATCTTGTTGATACTAATACTACTACATTTGTTGCTTGTCCCACTTTAGAACAAATTGATTATGTTTTTGGTTCCTTTGAGAAACATACTCTTGGATTCAGATCTTCCATACTTCACTCTATGGGTTATACTCATGGAAGTCTTGGCAGACTCTTATAGGGTGTTATATCTCCTATTATCATTGATATTTCTATAGGTGATGTTTCTTTGGGACATATTATTTGTAACAGTGAGGTGGAAGGTACATTAATGAGAAGAAAATTTTATTTTTGGGACTATCTCACTACCTATGTATATGGTTCCTTAAATTCTTTCCATCTACATAAGATATATAATAATGATCTTGGTGTGGGGTGAAGGAAGATGTCCTTGGGGGATTCCACATGAAGTCTTTCCTACTTTCCTTTCTTTCCTTTATTTATTTTGCATAATTTTTTGGGGAGAGGGGAGTTTTATTCCTATGGGTTTTCTTCCTTTCTCCATTTCATGCATATATGTTGTACATGAGTACCTCATCAGGCCTTATTATTGGGACTCATACTATGGATATGCCACTAGATTCAATTGAGATGGGATGTTAGAGTTGGTTCTCATGTTTTCTAGGTTATATAGATAGTTTTGATCTATTTCCTAATTTTTCTTTTTGTGGATTTATCCTACATTAGTTAGTTTGACTTAATTCTTTTTTGTCTTTGCCTATATATGTAAGGCTTCTCATTTGTAACACATAGAAGCTATTTTATGGATAATTTATAATATTACCTTTATATTTGTATATCATATTTTCAGCTCTTAAAACTATATTTATGATTCTTTTTTATTAATTCTTTAGATCTTGGGCTTAGAATGATCTTATTGATGTTCCTTTCACACCCTTCCACCACATCCATTCTTGAAGAGGAACCTATCCTATGGGAGGTAAGTGAAGAGGATCAAGTTATAGCTATAACTAATGAAGATGATTCAAGTTTCTATGATGAATAATTCACTATTTGTACTCCCCTTAGTGAACACAAACACAAATTAGTCTTCTTGAATGAAGAAAGAGATGATATTGATGAGGTTGCAACTACCCATGAAGAGAATGCCAAGATTGATACCTTGGATAATGAAGAGGTTGATCAAGACATGGAAGAAAAGGATTTTAAGAGGAACTTCATATTGATTGAGTTTGTTAAGTCTCATGAGCAAGATCCAAGATATATAAAAAAATATGTGGTAGACCTATTTGCAAATGTTCAAAGAGTATGAAGGTTTGAGAATTCAGCACTTCTAAGAGAGCAAAATTAGGTTGTTGATGAAGAATGTAAGGTTACTAATGAGCAAACATGTCTTGAAGAACAACATAAAAAGTTTCAATTATGTGATGGAGAAATATATGATGACTATGACACTCTTGAAGATGATCAATATATTGAATTTGAAAAACCAATATAGGTTGAAGTTGTTGCTACCTTCATAAACCAAGATGATATGTGGTAGATGTTAAAATAGATTTGTGATAAATTTGAGACTCTTCAAGGGTATATAGCTCCTTTTGGTCAAATTAATTATGTCCTAGAGGCCACTTTCCTTCTTTAAAGACAAGGTAACTATCTCTAAGAAGCCATGTTTGAGGATGCTCCTATAAGCCAAGAGAGGGCCATGCTTGAGATAAAGATAAACATCCAAAAAGAGTATAAGAAAGAGTTTGAGCCAAAAGATGAATTCACCTTCATAGGTAATTGGTTTTCATCTTCATTGCTTTATTTGAGATCATGCCAAGAGGAATAGAATTCAAGAAGAAGATGAAGCAACTAAACTAAGGTTCAAGAGGCAACTTGCCTCAAATCATTTAGCTTTTTATGGAGTAAGAGATAGTATAATATTCCCCTTTGATATAAGAGGGAGAAGTTATTTTTAGGTCATTTGTATATAGTTAGTTTATTTTGTTGTTTGTTATGTTCCCTAAGTGCTTGATAACAGATGTGTGTGTTTGTTTCCTTTACTTGGTGTGTGTTGTCTTTGTTTTATGTGTTTTAGAGGTCAAATAATATTTTCTTTCCATGGTCAAGGTCTGGTCATGTCTGAAATTGAGTGCAAATTACTCCATTACCCAATAGAAGAAAAAGGCTACTAGTCCATTTAGCATAGCAGACATGTTACCCCTATAAATTACTAATTTGTTGACCAATTTTGACCCCCAAGGTCAACATATCAACCCATATAGGTGAAAAATTTTTTTCATGTATTTTTAACCTATTTCAATGTCTTGTCGTATCTTATATAGCCTATAAAGAGTCTTCATAAAACCTATTAACATTATTTAAGGTTTATTTAGAGAAATTAAGGTAAAGTCCTATAGCGGTCTAGTCTTGTCATGGAGTGATGGGAGTCAGTCAAGAAGTGTTATACGAACTTAGGTGTCTTTAAAGTTTATTTTATGTCTTAGTCACCTTTTTATAACATTTCATGTTGATTTGAAAACTTTAAAGTTATTTTGTAGACTTTAAGGTATACTTAATGAAGGAAAAAGTGATTTTTGGCTAATTTCCATGTATGTCAAAGTTATCCAAGTGATAAATTCATATTAGACACTTTTCAAGGACTTTATAGAAGTTAAATAACTACCAAAACTATCAAAAAGTCAAGACTATGTTACAATCTTGAGTTTCAATGCTTTAGAGAGGAGTTTTGGTACATGTATGGACTTGTGAACTCATCTTCCACATGAAAAATGTTTATGAACATTATTTCATATATAAAATGTTATTTTGTATATTTATGTAAATTATAAAGTCCAATAGATTTATAAAACTCTCTTTGTCTCTTCTCCATCACTCCCTTCACAAGTTCATGAACGTTATTTTTAGATGCATGGTATAAGCCATATAGGTGGAATTAGAGTCTAATATTTTGGAAAGAGTAGGAGAAAAATACAAGATTAAAATTTGTGTAATTATTCATTGGATGATATCCTTATATTTATGAATAATCACTGAGTTAAGGTCATTTTAAGAGGCTTAAATCCCCATAGGCTAAGTTTTGTGCAACTCTAATTCAAGTGTGAAATCTTTGAATAAATAAAATAATTTAAATTAATTTCACACTTTCATCCACTAGGTTAGAATGTGTGGGAGTTCATTTTGGAAGGAAGGCTACTCTCTTACATAATTTACATAAGTGACTATCATAATTTCTATTTATTCTAGGGTTATCAATGTATGAGGTGATGAGTGAATGTTTAATTTAATTTTATATTCCATATCATGATATAAAATACCATCATGTCTCCTTTGTCTACTCCAAAAACATCTTCTCCAAGAAATCCATAATGTTCTCCCATTTTGGTGACTGTGTGTGCAAGTTGCCTATAACAATGGAAGAATTTAATGAAGGTTCTTTGAAAATGGATATATATGTTATAAAATTATAAACACCTATGTGACTCTTTATAAACTCCATTGTATCATTAGGAACATGAACCTTATGATAAGATCCAAATGTTAACACACACACTTGCATGCAACCTGACTGTATACAAAGTCCATAAAGGTGAATAGAGAAGTTGAAGTGATATAATACTTAGTCAAGAAGTCTATAGGATCATTGAAAGAGTGGAATGAACATTGGCATGATTTGAATTCAAATTATAATCAAAGGTCTCAATAAGTTATCTTATCATCCTATGTAAGCAAAAGAGACCTACATACCCTAGACCAGTAGGTCCTCATTGTGGACTAAAAGTTAATTTTTCTCCAAACAAAATCAAGAACAAAGTTAGGGTTAATAATATCTTAGTGCAAACTTAAAGTTTCATAAACCAATTAACACACCAAACCATTTTAATCCAAGATATGGTTAGAAGACTTAACTCATAAGAATTAATGCATAGACACAGGTTTGTATATGGAAATAGGAAGGAAAAGGTCTGAGAATGTCATGAAATAGTCAAATGGAACTTTTAGAAGGTGATAAATAACTATCAATGAGTTTGGATACTATTTAAATGCCATGATAGAGTTCAACATTAACTCCCAAGCTTCATGATCAAACTCTCTCTAATAGTCACCTAAAACCATGCCTTGGAAGGTATGAGCCAATAGGTGCATAAAGTGAAAATGTAGTACATTGACAAGGTTACATAAGGTCAGTGAAGGGTTAGGAAACCTAATTAAGATGACTGTTATGTCCAATAACTAACAACAATGTTTTTATTGACCATAATTCAAAATGAGTCAACCCCCTATAGTCCAAAACTTGATATAGGGGTCTAGTAAAATGTTATAGGGTGTGTCATAGATAATTTTATGTCATTTAATGTCTCATTATTCTTGGTCTTAGTTCAAATTAGCCTTTGTGTCAGTTGATGTCACTTAGGGGTCATTTTACGGGTCATAAATGACGTGGTATAGTTTTCTAAGGTAGACAAGTGTTATAATATCCTTATTAACATTCCTCATGTTAGTCCCTATCAGAATACTTGTCATTAATGTTAGTACTAAAAAAAACTTGTAGGTGTCAACTGAAAATCAAGAATATAAGATAAAAAGAGGGAATTTCAAAGGTTGCATGGCTTATGGGAGAGAGTTACACATTGGATAATATTTTGGGATGGATATTTAACTTAATTTGACTCATTTAAATTCTTTAAATGCTTTTAAAGTTCCAAAATTGGGCTAAAACCATTTTATCTTTCCAGTACTCCACCAGGTAAGTAGAACTAGTTAGCAAGATTATTCTTGGTATGTCCAGTAGGAAGACTTTCAGGTCAAATGATCTTGGTGGTGGATAATAAAATTTATTATATTTATTTTCATGTTTGTATTTTAAGGATTGGTGTCTTATATTTTATGAACCATCCTTAACAAGTTGACTATCTAGTTTTGCATGCTAATCCCCATACTGTACATTTTTTACCTCTATTTGATCATGTAAATAAAATAAATATAATTAAATGGATTAAAAATGATTTTAAATTACTTATATCATGTTTACCATCTTTTTTTTCATGTTTGGAAGTGTTTTCATGAGTTCAAATCCCTCATGTTCTAAGTTGGTGTTGCTAGTGAGGTTATAGCCAAATTTCACCCCTTAAAAAAAGTTTATTTATCTAAAAAATTTCCCTATGGATGTGATATTATATGATTCATGTTTAAATTCCATTAAAATTACCCTCCTTCCAAGTTTAGTCTCTCAATATCATGCATTGATCAATAACATAGTCATATGGAGACACAATCAGCGTGTTTCTTACTTTCACTTGTAGTCATGACATGTTGGGTCTTAAACATGTTCATGGAGGTTTTATTAAGAGTTAAATTTTGGTTTAACACACTTAAAATTTTATAAAACAAGATAAATATATATAATACCATACAACTGAATGTGATAGTTAGTTCTCTAGGATAAACAATCTTGTACTAATGAATGAGCATCTACAAGTTCCATAGAAATAGAAAATAATGTTGAGGAAATGAATTGGATTGTTTTCAAGTTCCTTATGATGTAAATGTTTCATTTTAAAATATTGAGGATAAATAAAACTTGTTATATGATCCTTTACTATGCATATTGTTCATGATTATAGTCATTATCTTCTCTACAACTAAATGTACATCTACAAGTGCTCTCAAGAGACTAAGAATGTTGGAATAGGAGTATTGATAAATATTTAAAATACTTAAAGGTGTTAAGGTTTCATTAAGATACCTTTATAAAGTATTAAACTCATTGAATGCTCACATACCATGCTTACTACCTATACCCACATTCACAACCTACATATAGAAGTACACATCTACAGGTGGCCCCACAGAGAGTTGAAGTGTTGTATGGTGGATGTTCAAATAATTTTTTATGCCTTTATCATATTTGAATAAGATATATATGCCTTTAAGGTTTAGTATAAGGTCATATTCTATACACAGTCTATATGCTACCTTTACTACCTTATATGCTACTATGAGTACATCTGTAGGCTACCATAGATATTTAAGAATGCTTTGTGGAGGAATTTGGCATGCTTTCAAACCTTAATAAGGTTTTGGGATATTTTAAATACCTTTAAAATAATTTTTGAATAATTAGGAAATTATTTAGGCTTGAAAGCTATCTTTAAGTTGAAAGATTGAGTTTCAAGGACTTGTTCCCCTAAAACCCCAAAATAGAGGCCTAAGCCCTTTTGATGATGTCATATAACAATTTTTCATAGAGTTTGATCAATTTTTAATGAATCAACCTTGTATTAATATCCTAGGGGAAGATAATTGAAAAAAGGAAGGAATGTGTAACTAGAGGAGAGTAGTGTTTGAAGGCCTCAAAGTTGTAAATTTGTTCACTAAAATTTGGTAGTGATTTCTATAGGTTTTGAATTTCAAATAACCCCTACACCCAAAAATGGAAATAAAAGAACTTATAACCATTATAATTGGTTATAAGAAAGTGAGAGGGGATATTAGGATTCAAATATAATTAATTAAGGTTTTGATCACTAGGTTTTAAGCCTATAGATGCATCTACAGGTGTGTTTTTGTTCAAAAGAGCCACCTACAATTGATTGTAGGTATCTACAGTCCCATGATACAAACCTAGACATGAAGGCCTAATGGATAAGGAAACATATAAGTTGAAAATTCTTCATAATATCTTATATTAATCTGAAGAGTATGTGACACAATTTCCAATATGGATATTCACTTACATGACTCCCCTTTTGCTCTAAGATAGTCAATTATAGTTGATTATGTATACAATGATCTAAAAACATGAGCATCTTAGGGTTGGAATATAATGGATATAGATTAGACAAGTCAAAATGGTTCTCAAAATACATTAGATACCTTAAGGTCATAGTGAGGCAAATCATAAGTCTTCAACTATGTGATATGCACCTACATGTGCCCCTTTCAAGTAAAAAACATAGTCAGCACCATGACTAGTCAAAATGGAGAGGCATGTAATGAGGAAAGTTGGAAAGGTTTTAATAATTTTACATGCCTAAAATTCAATTGACCATGATAATAAACTTTTTTAACTCTCATAAATTGGATATAATGAAGAGAAATACCTCAATCATGCACTTACAATCATATTTGATACCTTGCACAGAGTTAGTCATTTGACAATCTACCTTGTGGTTTTGATGCATTTATAAGTTCTAATGATGTGATATAGAGATGAAATTTTTTATATTTCATATAATAACTTGGATAATCTAAAAAAATAGTCCATATTCCTAGGACAATAGGGGAAGTTCCCTTTGTTTTGTCTCAGATGGAGGATACTCCCTTAGGATGCAAACTTGTAGGCTTTGAAGAAAGGAGATGAGAAAGAAGGTTGAGGGTTGACAAAACATTGAAAGAAGATATATAAGGTTTATTTATACATTTAAAAATATAGGTAAACCCTCATAATTTTTAGGAACATGCTAGAATGGCCTAGACTCATAAGTATGCAAGTAGACCTATTTGGTCTAAGTTAGGCCTAAAGCCCTCGAGGGGTATGATTTCACTTATATCCTTAGGTGATTATTCAAATTAATTAAAAAATTTCCATTAATGATTATAAGGTATGTTAAATATATTTTAATGAAAATAAAACCATAGATATGCCATATTTTGGCCCAAAGCTAATTCAGGGTATGCAAAACGAAGAACAAAGCTCAAGAAGCCCTTTTGAGATGATCACATCTACTTGGGGGTTTTGCATGGGAGTCTGAGGAGTTGGGGGATGTTTAAGGAGGTTTTAAAAAATACATTTTTTGAGAATTATATGTCAGACATGTATGAAACATCCTTAGAAGGAAAAAGTTCTCTAACCCTCTAAAACCCTTGCCAAATACCTGATTGGGAAAATGAATAAGGAGATGCATAAATATGGAATATAATGGCTTGGTAAATGGTTGGAGTTTTTATAGTATTATCTATGGATCATCCCCACCAACTTGTGTGTTATCCTACTTGTATAGACAGACAAAAAATGGATTTTTTAGACTATTTTTGGTGTAGTATAGGTACAAAAGGGTTTCAAAGGATGAAATGAACTTTGGGAGAGATATTGAGAGTTAATATATCCTATAATATCCATTTATTTCAGTATAATATTTCCCAAATTTTTTTAAGTACCTTCATCTCAGCCAGCCAAAATTGACATAGTGAACAAGCTAGTGAGAGAGTGAACAATTCAAGTGGGAGGATTTTTAAGGATTTCCTAAGGAATATAAGCCCATGAAGGGTCTTAAAAAGTGTCATAATTTTTTTTATGGATAATATTGGAAAAATGAAGATAAATTTGGTACCAAGTGTGAGAGGTGGATGAAAGAGGAGTTATTTATACTACAAGGTTTGATAACTCACCTCTAGAGGAATAATGATGATTAGAGATGCAATCAATGCATTTTATATCATGTATAAAACTCCCTCTTATTTAAATAATAAAATATATCATTATTGAGATATGGTACATTCTAAGAGGGGAAAATGATGAAGTCAATTTTTTGAGCAAGTAATGAAGAATCTTGCACCACATTTTAGGAGTTTAATGTTTTGAGGGACATTTATCCAAGTATACTTTTCACGGTCTATTCCATATTCCTCTCTCCTTCATGTGTAACTACTTTTCTCAACATGACACATGTCCTAATGACTCATGGACTTCATTCTCTTCTCCTTTCTCTCCAATTCTATAAGTAGTAGCCATTTTTGCTCTTGTAGACTAATACCACACTATGTATAGTGAAGCCCTGATAGAATGACATTGTATTTTTCCTTTGAAAAAATAATTAAATTCTATTTTTTAGTTCATGAACATTTGTCTAATTTTGAAAAGTGATGTATGGTGAAGTTAGTAATAATCTCCTATCCTTGATTGCCTCATCCTTTCATGTTTATGTAAGAGTTCCTATTATAAAAGGTCACATAGAGTATAGATAATGTTTTATAATCCTTTAAAGTTTATAATTATCCTTAAATTTTGTAATCTACCCTCTAGTTCACTTACCTTGTGTTGGCTCATACATATCACCTCTATGTTGAAGCACTTATGTTAGAACCTTATAGGGCTTATAAGCTAGTTTGTATGCCTTGTTTCTTAGTGAAGAATTATGATGGCCATGTGGAAATAATCTTGCTGTATCACCCCCTTATATTAGTTTCATTTCATACAAACTTATATCCCTTTTCTAGGTGTATCAAATAGTTAGTTAGGTGATAATAATTTCAAGGTATATTCAGGGAGCTAGCCCTTAAACATAGAGGTCTACTTATACCTATAGGTACACCCACATACCTAAAAGTATTCCCATGTTGCCCAAATATAGAGGAGGCCTAAAAAATCTCATCTAGGGTGAAATATTAGTGATAATAATTCTAACATGCCTGGTGGGGCACGTTATCTTCAAGACAACTTGTTAAGGTGAATGTTAGTCTTAACAACTCAATTGTAAATTGGTGTGATAATCAGCATTGGTGACTCCATTCAAGGTAAAATATGGTTTAATGAAATTTATTTGTCATAAATTCTAAATAATGATTCATGGTTCTTACTAGGTTATCATCTAGTAGAGTGTTCAATCCTATCAATCCACCTATTCAGCTTGAACTTCCTCTTGAGGTTTAATACCCTCATCCTAATCTACCTTTTAAGGAGAAAGAATATTTTGCTAGCCAAGGAAGTGAAGAGGTTGAAGAGATTGAATATATTGAATAAAACATGGCTAGGCAACATGACTTTCCTTATTTAAATACTAAAATTCTAATTCATATTCAAGCATATGATGTCATTCCCCCTAATTCTACAAAGAGTGTGCCTACATTTAATGGTGAGAGTCATATTACACCTAGTGAACACATCAGGGATATCTCTATTTTTTTTAGTTTCCATAATGTCAATTAAGATAATATTTTCATTAGACTCATTTCTATGTCCTTTAGAGGTAAATCTCTTGATTGTTATAGGACTTTGTCTGGTAGATGCATCACATCATGGGATGAATTTGGAGTGTTGTTGACTTCAAGGTTTGAAGATGAAAGTGACCATACCTCTCTCATACATCACTTTAATGTGATAAAAAGAGGCCCTAAGGAAATAATGCATGAATTCAATGAGATGTTTCAAAAGACTTGGTATATATTGCCTCTTCTCATGAGACCACCTGCTAGCTTTATGTTCCCCACTTACTTGAGATCGATTGGTACTGATATTGCTATCATGTTTCAATCCATGGGTGGTTTCACTCTTAATAATTCATATTAACTTACCATTAGAGATGATAATGGCCTCATTAAAGCAATAAATTTACCTCCTAAGGTTTATATGCCCTTGCTACATAATAATTCTACTAATACTCCAAATATTGATTTAATTCCTAATGCAAATACTAAGCCTAGGACTACTCCTAAGAAGGAAAAAGATGATGTTTATTAGAGAGAAAGATTCCTAGAATTAGAGGTTCAAACTAGGAAACAATTTCCTTATCAAAATCCATATCCCTATCAGTATAAATATGGCCAACAACATGGGAGAGGAAGAGGTCAAGGGCAGCCTAACTTTAATAGGCCTACCAATGTGTATAATCCTAATTCTATTACCAATGCAAGTGAGATGGCACCGATGCATAGAAACTTGGTACAAGGAGAATGTTGGTAACAAATCCAATTAATGGATGCTAATGAGGGTAGAGAGAAATATCTATCTACTTAAGGAGGAGTCACTCCTCTCTTATCATCTAAAGATGAATTCATGATGCAAGCAAATGCGGATTGGTAACCTCATGGAGAAAGCTTCACTAAATTCTTGGTGGAAGATACTTTTGTGATAAATTAAGGAGAATATATTATAAGAAATAAAAAGGCCAAGAGGAATGATCTAGGAGGTGATAATGTCATTCCTACAAGTTCATCTAATCTTCCTCAAAGGCAAAAAAGCATGGATTCAAGCATGGTAGTCCTTAAAGCTCCTATACCTCCTTCAAGTCAAAACATTATAAAATATGATCAAGGTGGATTAATTCCTCAATTTCCAAGTAAATATTCTCCTCCAAAGACTCAATATAAGGTAATTAATATTTACTTAAACATAGTGTATTATTTAAAATATGCCAAAGCATCTATCTCTTTATGGGATGACCTTCACATGCCTGGCCAAAAATAATTTTTGTAAACATAATTGTCCACTATCCCTACGAGTCCTTCACCTTAAATTCAAATTCATGGTCATGTTTCTCTTTAAAATGACCCTAAAACCATTTTTGAAACATATACTAGGGATGAGAAACCTCCACCATTATACCTCACTCTCATAGTGGGTGACAAACTGGTACACAATTGCATAGTTGATAGTGGAGCCTCTACTTTAGTCATGCCCAAAGTTGTAGCTAATAAATTGGGCCTAAATTATTAACCCCATATAAAATGAGTTCTTTAATTAGATGGTACACCTACTAAGACAATAGGGTTGATAAAAAAATTGAAAGTTTTCTTGCATGATTATCCTAGCTTTCTTATCCTCCAAGACATTGTTGTTATTGATCTCCCTACTCACTTTACAATTTTTATTTCAAGAGACTTTATAGCCAATATATATGGTTACCACTTAGCTAATTGGTCCTTATTATCCTTTAGTAAAATGTATAAAATGAAGGTGACCATAAGAACTTAGCCTCATATAGGGTTTCACATTGAACCCTACATTGAAATAAGTTCTAACTTGAATTGTGTGATCAATGAAAAGGAGGAGTCTAATGTGGATGATTGTGATTCCAAACTTGAGGGCAGTTATGACTTGTTCCTTGATAAATATGGTTCTATCACTTATGAGCATAATTATTATGCATACTTTGAGAAAATTGACCTTGGTACTTATATAATACACAAGGAGCCATTTGAAGGAGCTAGGGTAAGTATTGGGCATGCTTCACAAGATGTTGAAGGTAACTAATTGATTCATACATATAATGATGATGGATTGAAGAAATTAATTGAGCACCATAGTGGAAAAATTTATGTCTTTCTGCTTGCTATTGATGAAGCTGCCCTTGATGATGACACTCATGAAAGAGAGGAGGATGACTTATAGCTAAGATTCAATACCACATTTCAATATTTTGCCTAGTTGAGTAATGTTCCCTCTCCTCCCAAAAAAATGTATATCTATTATGTTTGATTATGATTCTAACAAACATTTTTTTGAGTTTTCCATCAATCATGAGGATGAAGGTCATTCTACTGATCAAAAGCCTACAGTCATGAAGGAGTTTGATGAAGCTATTACCCAAGAAGTTGAGAACATGGATAATGAGGTAAAGGAAGATATGGTTGTGTTTCAAAGATAGTAAATATCTCTACTTGAAAAATAATCATTTGCAGAGGTATTGGAACATAAAAGAGAAAAGATTGATGCCTTCATGCATCAAACACATCATGTACAAGAAGATAAGAAGGTTGAGACAAATATCATACAGTATAATCTATAGTTTATGGAATTCATATCAAAGATGGAAAAGTTAAATTAAATCACAACATAAATCAATTCTCTTAGAGATAAATATAAATAATTCATGAAGGTTCCAAATAGTTCACTTGTAGGCATAAGAAGGAATAAAGTTGATAAGTTTCTTGACCATACACTCATCCAAGTGATTGATGATGAGCATGATTCTCATGCTATAATTCCTTTATGGAGTGACATAATACAAGGGGAAATTTTTTTAACTCTGGTTTAGGTATGATAAGATGTTTCACTTCAAGAGTGAGGTTTTGTAAATAGTAGATTAGGTGTGTGTGTGTGTGTTTCTTTCTATTATATTGTGTTTCATAAGTGTTCTAGTTAAACATGTGTATTTGTTTTGAGTGTGTATTTCCTTTGTGTTTGGTATGGATTCAAAGTAAAATTATGTGTCCAAATTTTTTACATGTGACTCCATGTCCCAATTGATAAGATTAGTCTACTCGTCATGGCATAACAAAATACCACTCTTGAGAAATCACTAAGAATGTTGACCATATCTACCACAAGTTAAAATGAGTCAACACCCTATAGTATAAAACTTGATATATAGGTCTATTAATATGTTATATTGTGTGCCATATTTCATTTTATGTCTTATTAGCCTTGGTCATAGTTCAAATTAGTCTTTGTGTCATTTGATGTCACTTACGAGTCATTTTATGAGTCATAAATGAAGTGGTATGATTTTATAAGATATAAAAGTGTTTTAATATCATTATAAATGTGACTCATGTTGTTAAATATCATATTAATTTTTATTTATGTCCTTACTAATATAAAATTATAGGTGTTAACTAAAAATCAATAAAATAAGTTTAAAAGAGGGAGTTTCAAAGGTTATACTTCCTATGGAAGAGAGTGGCACATGGGATAATATTTTGGGATGGATATTAGAATTATTTAGACTCATTTTAATTCTTTTTAAATGCAAAAATTTTGCTAAAAATATTCTATCTCTCCATTGCTCCACTAGGCAAGCATAATTAGTCAACAGTTTTCTTCTTGGTATGGCTAATAGGAAGAATTTTAGGTCAAATGCTCATGGTCATGGATATTAAAATTTTTAATATTAATTTTCATGATTTTATTTAAATTATTGGTGGTCTATACTTTATAAACCATCCTTAACAATTTGACTATCTGGTTTTGCATGCTAATTCCCACACCCTATAGGTTTTGCCTTCGTTTGAGCATGTCCATAAAATATAGATAATGAAATGGCTTCCAGAGGATGTGACCTTCCTTATCACATTTTTTACATATTTTTTTTCATGTTTTTAATTGTTTTTATGAGTTTAAATCCTTTAGGTTATAAACCCTCCTTCCAATTTTCATCTCTCAAGATCATGCATTTATCAAGAACACAGTCATATGGAGATATAGTCAACTTGTTGCTTACTTTCACTTGCAGTCACGGTGTGTGGGATCCTAAACATGCTCATGGAAGTGTTATAAAAATTTACAATGGGTTTGAAAACACTCTTGAAACATGATTAATCAAGACAAACATTTATAATACCATACAATTGACTGTGATAGTTAGTTCTCTAGGACACATAGTCTTGTACCAATGAATGGGCATCTATGGTTGTCATATAAAGATAAAATCACATTGAGACAATGAATTGGATTTTTTTAATTTATTTATGATGGAAAGGTTTAATTTTAAAATATTTATGAGAACTAAAACTTTTTATATGATCCTTTACTATGCATATTTTTCATGATTGTGCTCACTATCTTCTCTACAACTGAATGTACATCTATAGGTGCTCTCAAGAGACTAATAATGTTGGAATAAGAGTAATGAAACCTATTTAAAATCCTTAAATGTGGTAAGGTTTAATTAATATACCTTGATAATTATGAACCTCATTTAATGCTCACATATCATGCTTACTACCTATACCCACATTCACTACCTACATACAAAAGTGCACACTTACAGGTGGCCCCATAGAGAGTTTATGTGTTGTGTGTTAGATTTTCATACAAGTTTTGATTCCTTAATAATGTTTTAATAATATATATATTCCTTGAATTTATAGTATAAGGTCACATTCTATACAAAATCTATATGCTACCTTTACTACCTTATATGTTACTGTGAGTGCATCTATAGGTTACCACGAAGATCTGAGAAAGATTCATAAGGATTTTCGCATGATTTTAAACCTTCATAAATTTTGGGGAAATTGGAAATAAATTTATAATAATGCTTCAATCATTAGTCAAGAAATAAATCTTGAAATCTATCTTCAAGTTGTAAGACTGAGTTTCAAGGACTTGTTCCCCTAAAACCCTAAAATAGAAGCCTAAGCCCTTTTGATGATGTCATATAATAATATTGCATACATTTTGATCAAGTTTTGATACATATACCTTGTAGTCATATCATATGGGAATATCTTTGAAAATATGAATGAATGTGTGACTAGAGGAGAGTAGTGTTTGAAGGCCTCAAAGTTGCAAATTTGTTCATTAAAATTTGGCAATGACGTCTACAAGTTTTGAGTTTCAAGTAACCCCTACACCAAAAGATGGCACTACAAGAACCTATCACCATGAAAAGTGGTTATAAAAAATTAATATGGGATATTAGTATTCAAATATAATCAATAAAGGTTGGATTACTAGGTTTTAATCCTATAGATGCATCTATGGGTGTGATTTTGTTCAAAAGAGCCACCTACAGTTGATTATAGGTATCTAAAGTCCCATGGTACAAACCTAGACATTAAGGCCTAATGGATAAGGACACATATAATTTTAAAATGATTCCTAATACCTTATATTAATCTCAAGGTTTTGTGACATAGTTTTCAATGTGGATATTCACCTACAAGACTCTCCTTTTGCTCTAAGATAGTCAACTATAATTGATTGTGTATACAATGATATAAGAATATGACTATCTCAGGGTTGGCATAGCATGGATATAAATTGGAAATTTAAAAATGGTTATAAAAATACATTATATACATTATGGAATAATGATTCAATAACATAAGGATTCAACCATGTAATATGCACTTATAAGTGCCCTTTTCAAGGAAGAAATAGAGTCAGCACCATGACCAGTCAAAGTGGAGAGGCATGTAATGAGGAAAGTTGGAAATGTTGTAAGAATTTTACATGATTTAAATTTCCTTGAACATGATAATAAACTTGTTTAACTCTCATAAAGTGGAGATAATGTATATAAATACCTCAAACATGTACTTATAGTCATATTTGATACCCTTCGCACAATCAGTCATTTGATAATCTAACTTATGGTTTTGATGCATTTTGAGGGTCTAATGATGTGATAAAGAGATGAAAATTTGTATAAATAATATATATCACTTATATAATATCATAAAATATTACATTTTCTTGGAACAATAGGGTAAATACCCTATATTTTTCTTAGATAGAGGATACTCCCCTAAGATGCAAACCTGTAGGATTTGAAGGAAGGAGATGAGAAGGAAGGTTGAGGGTTGATAAAACATTGAAATAAGATATATAATGTTTATTAAAACATGTAACAACACAATTAAACCCTCACATATGTTAGGAACAAACCATCATGGCCTAGACTCATAAGTATGCAGGTAAACCTATTTGGTCTATATTAGGCCTAAAGCCCTAGAGTGGTATGATTTCACTTATAGCCTTAGGCGAGTATTAAAATGAATTGATACATGTAAAATAAGGATTATAAGTTGTGTTGAAGATATTTTAATGAAATAAAAATGATATAGAATCCATATTTTGGCCCAAAGCCAATTTAAGGTATGCATAATGAAGAAGAAAGCTTGTGAGGCCCTTTTGAGATGTTCACACCTACTTAGGGTTTTGAATGGGAGTCTAAGGAGTTTTGGGATGTTGAAGGAGGTATTAAACAAGAAAATTTTGGATTTTTCTATAGAATTATATTTCAAACCTATATTAAACATCCTTAGAGGGAAAATTACTCTAAACCCTCTAAAACCCTTGCCAAAGACCCGATTAGGAAAATGAGGAAGGAGATGTATCAAAATGGAATATAATGTCTTGGTAAATGGTTAGAGGTTGTATAGGATTCTCTAGGGATCCTCCCCATCAACTTGAGTGTTATTCTACTTATATGGACATATAATAAAATGGTTTTCTTTGATTATTTTTGGTGTAGTATAGGTACATAAGGGTATCAAAGGATGCAATCAACTTTGGGAGAGATATAGATACTTATTAAAGTATATAATATCTATTTATTTTAGTATAATATTTCCTAAGTGATTCTGCAAGTACCTTCATCTCATCTAGTCAAAACTAACATAATTAACAGGCTAGTGAGAGAGTGAAAACTTCAAGTGGGAGGATTTTTAAGGACTTCCTAAGGAATTTAATGCCATGAGGGGTCCTAAAAAGTGTCATAAACTCATTTTTATGGATCATATTAGAAAACTAAAGACAAATTTGGTGCCAATTATGAGAAGTGGATGAAAGAGGAGTTATTTGGAATGTAGGCAATGATAACTTATCTCTAGAATAGTACTGATGATTAGAGATACAACCAATGCATGTTGAATCATGTCTAAAACCACTCCCTCTCAGTAAAATAATCACTTATATACCTATTAAATTGTGGGACATTCTAAGAGGGGAAAATGATGAAGGCAATTTTCTAAGCAAACAATGAAGAATCCTATGCCACATTTCAGGAGTTTCATGTTTTAAGGGACATTTTTCCAATTAGACATTGTATGGTCTATTCCATATTACTATCTCCTACATGTTTAACTCCTTTTATTAGAATGACACATTTCCTAGTGACTCTTGAACTTCATTCTCTTATCCTTTCTCTCTAATTCTATAAGTGGTAGCCATTTTGGCTCTTATAGATTAATGCCATACCATGTATAGTGAAGCCCTGCTAGAATGACATTGCATTTTGCCTTTTAAAAATTAATAATTTTTTTTTTGAGTTCATGAACATTTATCTAAGTATGTAAAGTGATGTATGGTGAAGTTAGTGATAATTTCCTATCCTTTCTTATCTTATCCTTTCATGTTTATGCAAGAGTTCCTATTCTAAAAGGTCACATAGATTGTATATAATGTGTTATACTCATTTCAAGTGTATAATTATCCTTAAAGTGTGAAATGTACCCTCAAATTCACTTTCCTTATATTGGCTCATGCATATCACCTCTATGTTAAAGCACTTATGTTAGAACCTTTTAGGACTTAGAAGATAGTTTTTATGCCTTATTTATTAGTGAAAGAAGTATGATGGCCATGTGGAAATAATATTGGTGTATCACCACCTTATATTAGTTTCATTTCATGCAAACCTCTATCCCTTCTCCAAAAATTAAATAGTTAGTTAGGTGATAAGCATTTTAAGGTATATTCAGGGAGTTAGCCCTTAAACCTAGAGGTCTAATTATACCTATAGTTATACCCACATACCTAGAAGTATTCCCATATTTAAAAAATTTGGAGGAGGCCTGAACACCCTCTCAAGGGTGTAATATTTGGTGAAAATAGTTATGACCCTAAAACATAGTCAAAAACCTTCTCCAATAACCACCTACTATCACTCCTTGAGAAAGTAGTCTTAACAATTTTGTGTTTGGGGAAGAGGCAATGGTTTAGGAAATTTGGAGAGGATTTATACACTCCCAAGTAGTTTAAGGTTTATTAAAAGATTCAATAATTTTTTTTTAATACATAAAACCTTCAAATACAACCATACTATCATATGAACACCTATAGTTTGCAAGATGAACAAGTTGATTCCAATCCCAAAGAGAGGGGTAGAGTTAATATGAAACATTGGAATAGATCTTAGGTGATGGTAAAATATATGAAGCTAGTTTAATTCATGAGAGATAAAAAGGAGGTTCAAAATTATGTCAAATCAGAGTTCAAAACTTTTCATACAAGTTATTGATACTTATAGGCATGCTCGACCCATAATGGTGAGATGCATACATTGTCATGAAGGACAAAGTCTATATACAGAAGATAAATCATATGGAATACACTATAAATTGATTAAACTACACTCATATTTTAATTTTATGGAAAATTAAGATAGGTTCAAGTTTTGATAAAGCCTTTTAGGGCCTGGTAAGCTTAAGTATGCATACACAATCCTATGTGCCTCTTATGTGTGAAAAGTTTATTTTGATGAAGGTAACATGAGAACCTAAAGGATTTGGTAAGTGTAATATGTTGTCATAGATCCTAAAATATTAATTCATGGAAACTTAAATACATGAATAAACTTTGATATGTCTATGAAATCCTAATGAGCCTAATTTCAAGCAACATAGACTTGTATGTATCTGTTGACTAAGGACATTCATGAAAACAAAGGAAGTTGGATTGAAAAAGAATGGAATGAAGACTTGAGGACCATAAGGATATGTTAAGGAGTATATAAAATCATTATATGAAGTATCTAATCACTGAGTAAGGGATAAAAGAGAAAACAAAGTCAACTAGGGTAATTTATGTTAGTTGGCTTGAGAACCCTAGGCATTAACTAGTGGTGTGTATAGCAGGGTTGAATAATAAATGTGATAATATAATGGTATTTTTATTAGACCTATGGAGGTAATTTTAAACTCAAAATCAAACTCAAAACATCACATATAGGTCATATTTCTCTCTAGACCTCACAAACACACAACCTACTAGCCAAAGGTCTCCTAAACATGTTCATATCTCCCATTAATGATGCATAGTGGCTCAATATATTGGTAGTAATAGGGAACCCCTATTAAATAATTATTCATGTAATTTTTACGTTCATCCAAAACATTTCCTTTATGAATCATCCTTAAGAGTGTAAGGCACTCACAAGTTGCCTAAATAGGCTAGTTTCAACCCGATGAGAGAAAAGAGGATTTCTATGCACCTAGATGAATTGTAAAAACCATGAAATGAATTGAATAATTTACATGACTCCATAAATTACCTCAAAATTCCATTGGTTGGTATTTTTAAGTACAAAATCATATGAAATAGGCTAAAAATTACTATTTTAAGCTACTGGGAGGTCTGTACAAGGTGTCAGAAGCTCAAATTTGACATGGACAATAATAAAGAGGTAATAAAATTGAATAGATTTTTAATTTCAGGTTTAAAACATGTGGTAATCTCATGGAACCAAAATTTAGTCTCTATGTAGGGAAGCCTAATTAAGACCTAGTTATGAGAGAGAAAGAGATGAAAAGGACACCTTCACTCACTCCCAAGATCTAAAACATGGCATGGGTATGTAAAGCCATACTGGTTCCTAAAATATTCATTCAATTTTCCATAAACATTCATATATTTCTCTACATAAGGAGGTTTGTATGATTTCAAGGCTATAAGGAATGAGTCTAAAATAGAGCTTTTGTGCAAAACAAGTTCTTGAGGGTAGTTTGAGACCTCCAAATAATTTTTTCCAGGTCTAATATGATTTGAATAGGCCATCCATGGAGAGATAACTAGTTGGATAATATAAAATCAAGTTTTGACACTTGTAAGCAAGACTGGCTTAGTGAGATGAAGAGACTTATTGACACCTAACAAGAGAATGAAGTGATAAGTCAAAAGGAAATTTTAGAGATAAATTAAAAGGTGTCAAAATCAGAGAAAATATATAACTTAACATGATTTGACCATCAAGAAGGTAACTTGTCATTCTATAAGCTAAGGCAAAGGGCAGTTTTAGAGAGCTAGATAAGGTGTCAAGAAAATTTTAAAACTTACATGCCACTTGGAGAAAAATATCATATTCAAAATAATAAAAATTGTCTTTGAGGACCTGATGGGGTAGTTTCAAATTAATTTATTTTCATAACTCCTTTTTTACACTTGTCTCTCTCTCTCTCTTTCTCTTAAGCCCTTCTCTCCCTCTTTTCTCACTTTTTCTATATATTGAGCCTTAATTGGCTAATTATGTATCCTCCACCTTGGTATGGTGAAGCCTTGACCATTTATAGCCTTTGATAAATTAATAATAGCCTAATTTTACCTTATCCATGGACATGTTTCAATGTGCATGCTTGATTATTTTATCTTGCTAAGTGATAGTCTTGTTTCCTTGGCATACTTGTCCTTTTTTAACATTCATGTTGAATTTGAAACTTCTTTGTAGGTCTCTTAAAGTGTTCAAATATAGTGTGCAGGGATTTAGTGAGTTGTCTTTTTCTAGTGTCATGCCATGACCTCTTAACTAGTCTTCCTATCTCAATCTTACTTCACAAAACTTCATGAGAAACATTGATGTATAGAGGTAGATTTAGATTAATGTCATGTGTAGGTTAGTATTTTGTTTGATTTGAATTTTTAGTTGGTTGGTAGTTATCAGGTATATTTTATGCATCACCTCCATTATAATAGGTTTTTCTCCATTTTCCTAGCAAGTGGTAGATTAGTGTTTGAGCCTAAGAGATTCATTAAAGGGAGCTAGCCATTTAACCTAGAGATTCACCTCTTTGATAGGGTATCCACAACCTTGAGGTGTTTCTATGTTACATAAAATTTTGAAGGCTTAAATTACCTTCCAAAGATTGCAAATTTGATTGATAATAGATAGATGAAAAATGGAAGTAAAACCATGCACATGCTCATAATTGGTATGAAAACTTGTTGTAAATCAAAAATTAATAAAACATATCACTTCAAAACTCTTCATGGAATATTCCATTATATACATGTCTTAGGTTTTAACCTTCATCACTTATAAACATCTCCTACTACACAATAACTAAAAAAGAGCAGCACATAAAAAATGGAAGTAGATAAATTAGAGAAGGTTTTCAACCACATAAATTATATTCATAAATAGGTTCAACATATTATCTAACACTCCAAGAACATTAAATGGAGTTTCATGACATGCATCACACACCCCATGCATTTTTAGTTAGTGACAAATTATGGTTATACTTTTATAGGGAGTGCTTCAAAATTCCACACTAAAAGATCAAACATCTATGTTATTTTATTTACATCATTATGTTCAAATGATGAGAATGTATTCATTCTTGATCTACATCCATAGTATGGTATACACCCAATATTCAATGTGGAGATCCTTAAGCCTTAATTACCTCCACTTCTTGATCCATCATATATAAAAAATTCCAAATTCACCCCTATAGTTAAGGATTTTGTTATCAAAGTGATAGAAACAAGCACCTACCATAACTCACATCAATTTTATAGTGTTTTCAAATTAGGAAGATACATTCATCAAGATAAGTTGTATAACCTTCAAAAAATTCAAATTTAGCTCCTATAGCTACACACCATTATAATGAAGATCATTACTCTTTAATAAATGATAATTACTCCATGTGTAGCTATACTGGTATAAGTATTATACCTTTATGTTACTATGTATCTTACACAAAAATCATATCAAAATCCTCTACACTACTCTCATTTCACTTTGTGTAGATCCAATTGCACTTTACATAACACTTGCAAAGATTGCATTGCAATGTAGCTTTTAAAAATTTTCACAAAGCCTCTTATGCCTAGTAAAACCCTTGTGACATCTTTCATTCTCACACTTTACATCACACCACATCTACATAGATTTCCAAGTGACACTTCTTATTTCTAAAATATTTTTAGGGAATCCATCAAATTAACTATTTGACTGAGTATTTTAACTATCACACACTTGGGAGAAGCTCAACCATTGTAATAAATAAAATGATATATCCTATAACTATTCTCATTGTCACTGTCGATGGTCATGATTATATTATTTTATTCTACATATAAATATGTAATATATACATCCAACTAAGGTTGATGGCATACATAGTCATAGAGAAAGATAACATGCCCTAAATATCTAATATTTATCATATGCATAGTATAAACACCTTTAGTCTAGGTGAATAAGAGGAAGTGTCTTCCCATTTTTATAATAGGAACTATCATTCTTATCCTTATGGTAAAACTTTAGATCTCTATACTTGTCAATTATTCATTCACATTTAATATACATTGCATTTCCTATAAGCATTTATAATAAAATTTTACTTAAATGCATGTTTGGTCTAATTTTATCGCATTAATAAGACACACACTCTTTATAACCTTTCCCCTTTCTCTAAGCACAAGGTTGAAACCCACACAAGGTCTTGGAACCTACATTGTAGATCACCATATGTTAAAATAATGTTTCAAGTTGTGTTGATTGATATGTTTCTTCATTTATATTTGTTTTGTATTTAGGTTATGCTTGAGATTTCAAAGAATATTTTTATGCATGCTAAGTTTGGAATCTACTACTTGTACTTTATAAATTCTTATAAAGTATGTATGAAGAGATGATGGTGTTTAATCATAAAATAATTCATATAATTTTGTCATATTTTAAGTGTGGTATGCAAAGTCATACCACCATTCCGTGAATGGTAACCATTTGGTCTAATGATGTTATTGATCTTGGGAAAAGTAATGCATATAGGTTTATACGTATTTTTGACTATTTTTGTTTTACCATATACTTGTGATGGTAGGTGAAGCTTAATTTAAGTTGGATGTTTAAGCGATGAAAAATTTCCTACTATAAATATATTATTAAAATTGGAATCACGATCGTAAACAATGGAAACATATATCCCATGGAGGTGGATGATATGATGAATAAAGGTTTAGGTTATAATGGAGGATGTAAAATGATGAGAAAGGGTGAATAAGTGGGAATACTTGGAGAGCTCGTACACCAACAAAATAATAATTTATTTACCTCCTAACTTGGATAGCCCTTTAATGAAGTCCATGGAAATGTTTGTCCATACCCTGATTGACATAGGTGATGGCTAAATCATTCCTAGGGTTGGGACTATTTTCACTTTGTTTCACTAAAAAATATCACATTTGGTGATAAAATATTTGATTCCATATTTAATTACCTCCTAAAAACATTCATCTAGTCCCTTTCACATATTTTTAAAAATCTCGAGTTTCTAGCTAGTGATGTTGAACATATTTATAGAAAAAATTATCTTATAGCGCTAATTTGGGCACCATTATAAAACATCTTTTGTGCCACAAATATTGACCATGATAAGAGTAATTCATCCTATAAAAAATATTATTGGACACTTGTTATATGAGTCACTAAATTTTGGAATCTTGGTGCCATTATTATTGGACCTCATGCATACTTTGGAATGGGGAATGAAAATTCAAAAAAAATCATATGTTCTTCATACATGTGAAATAATGCATCTACACAAACATTATCCTTGCCTTTATTGTAGGAAATCTCATAATCATATTCCATCAGCTTGGTTATCCACTTTAATTACTTAGGAGAATATATACTTTACTCTAAGAAGTACTTAAGGATATGATGATATATTTTTATGCAAAAATGTCTCCTTACATGGTATGGGCACCAATTTTAATAAAAATTAATGATGGATAAAATTTCCTTCTAAAATGTTGAATAGGATATGTTTTTATCTATAAATACCTTATTGGTGAATACTAGGGATCTACCTTCCTGCATTAGGACAAATAAAATTCCACTTCCCAAGGCATCAATTTCAATGGTAAAGGGTTTGAATAATTAAATAACTCAAATAATTTTGGTACTACATATGACCTACTTGAGAAGTTTAAAAACTATTTTTTCCACCTTTAACCAATTAAAGGAATATTATTTAAACACAAATGTTAGTAGAGTTGTAATTTTATTATAACCCTTGATGAAATTTTGATAATATACTATGAGGTCCAAAAAATTCAAAGGATGTTGATAATTTTTTATTTATGCCAATTTTCCATAGCCCCAATATTTCTTGGATCTACTTTGATGCCTTCCTCAAAGATAATATTCCCTAAACACTCAATTTATTTTTGGCCAAAAAACCATTTTGACCATCAGGCACATAACTAGTTTTTAGAAAGGATTTGGAATGTTTGTTCTAGATGTATAATATACTCCTCCCATGTTCATCTAAAACAATGATGTCATAAAAGAAGACTAGGATATGACTTATGAGAAAGGATGAAATATACTACTCATTAATCCTTAAAATTTTGATAAAGCATTGGTGAGGCTAAATAGAATCATTAGGAATTTTTAATTATCATAATGATTTTTTAAGGTAGTCTTAGGAAAATATTGTTGGAGGTATAATCACTTGGGGGGTGAATTCAGTGATGCAAGATATTTCAAACTTCAAATTCAATCCTTTAAAACTCTTAATAAATGACCACAAACATTCATAAAGCATACAATATGTTTATAACAATGATTAATAAAGATGATTTAATATCACACACATAATATAAGATCTATGTGGGAAACCCTCTTGGGGAATAAAACCCACTTTCAAGCCTACAAACACATGGGCTACTTGTCCTATAAGATGATTACAAAAATGAGACCTTTTAGTGAAGAACCCACTTCACAAGGATCACCCACCCCTAAGTATGAACAAACACCCATTTGTTATATATGTTGAGAACCCACATAACACCTTATGAAATCAATAACTCTAAAACTCTAATTACATATCAATCTGATTGGAAAAAAATGTTTAACGCCTCTCTTTCAACTCATTACACACACTCAAATTTGTTCATATATGCAATAGATCCAAATGTTCATTTTATATCCCTCTAGTATTATTCACTCATCCTTAATTAGTTGTGTACTTTAGTCCATCCATTGATCACACCCCTGATCTCTTGCCTTCATCTCTATCTTCTACTCTCTAACACATTCACATACAAGTCTAGAAACCATTGCCTTTGTCTTCACTCTTTATAGAGTCTTCATGAATATAAACTTCTAGGTTGGCCAAAATACTTTCCTTAAACCTTAAGACATATATCACACTAAGACATAGCTCAAATCCATTCTCACAGGTCAACCAAAGCATCTATGAGTCATACTTAAGCAGCTTCACCTTTTAATTAGACCTTAGTATCCCTTATAGGTCTCATGGAGATCTATTACCCCTTTTATCACTTCATTAATAAAATTAAGTAAATAATATCACTTTTAAATACATTATTCCACTCCATATGATCTCTAAGACATATTTAGGTGAAAACTCCTACCAAAACACTCTTTTGCTAAAACACAATTTTACAAATAGAAACATCATGAATCAACAAATATTCAACTTTAAATCTCCATAAATTTGAATATAAAAATATTCATACCTTCTAAATATGTTCTTTGGATGCACCTTGAAGTTCTCTTCAACTTTGGTTTTTACACCACCATGAAATTCATCTTGGATCAAATTATATAGCTCAATTACTAAGAACTATTTTTCCTTAACAAATTTGAATATTTAAATTCCAATGGTCATCATGAAAATTCTAAACATCAAACACTTTGACCTCATCTCATGCTCCCTAGAAACTTTGAACAAATACACACCATCAATATCTTCAATAGTAGCCTAGTCTTTATTTTTCAATGCTCACCATTGATCATTGATTTACGCTACCGTGATCATGCCACTTGGTATCTCTACGTGACTTCTAAGCACATTGAATATTTGAATCAATGCACTCCATGGATCTCTATATATACAAACACTCACATTCCATTGATCATCTATCAACTTAATGAGATTGAGACACATGTCACTAGCATGTGCCTTATGAGCATCTTTTGACATATTAACTTCACATGTGCCATTGGATCACTACTTTCAAGATCACGCACTTCATTGGATCCTTATTTGGTTAGATAAATTTATCATTGTTAGATATTTGATCCAATCAATGCTCACCATATATCTTTGATATCACAAATTTGGCTAAGTATGGGAACTTAGTAAATTCTATTTGAGAAGCCAACTTTGCACCTTATTAAATTTTTCTACACTCCATGTCCAGACCTAAAATTTGAACCACATGATATCCTCACATATGGTAATCCTTACATATATCAAGATGATCATGAAACATTTACATGTGTGAAATATGATGTCATTAAACTACTTACATATATTTACCTATCAAGATGACTACTTGAACCTAGACACTCAATTGACTACTTTGACAAATTCCTTTCAATTTCATAAGAACTCAAAGCACTCATAACACCCTATAGGGTCTCTACAACATGTCCATATCATAAATTTCCTTACTAAGTGAAACAATATCCAAACTATCAATTTGATCACTTTATCATTAATGCACTAGTATTACATTCTCTCTTTGACATCAATGACAACCAAACATTAATGACCATATTCAAAAATATCCCCATTTATTATTGATGAAAAAACACCCTCAAAATGACTTCTTACTCTGTTGAACTTCTTTATTCTGATCTTTCTCCCCATTTGGCATTAATGATAAAGGGTATCATCTTTAACATGCCAATAATCATTTCTCAACATCATGTATGCATTAAAATATTATTTAAGATTCTAAGGATACTTACATACTTTCAATCACATGAATTAATTTCTCCCCATTTGACATGCACCAATCTAAACCTAGGCTTCTCTAATCCTTGGACTTGAAAAATTGCTCATAGAGCTTAGAAAGTTCCCCCTAACATCATACACATCTCTTCAATGTTTTAAAACTATCTAAGTTAGCTCCCCCTAACTCCATGCTCTATATTAAAAAGATAATCTTCACATATGTTCCCCCTTATCCAAACACATCTTGCATATTATCAAATTGAAGATAACATACCTTTGTATTAATTGGCATTTGATCATTACCTAGAGCACATACACTTACTTCCACACATGATATATGTCTTTTACAAGGCATATAGAGCCACCTAATTGTCATAGAGGGACTAAAGATCCGAAAACTTAGGAGACTCCCATATCTCTATGCTCTTACTTGAATTACAATCCTTCCTCATCTTTATATTTACTTTGAATGAGTTCTCAACCTTATCTTTTCCTTTATCTCAGAATCCTGCTTGATTTCCTTATCCATTTGGGAAGATAAGGCTTGTTCCTTGATACTTTAACTTGTTCCCTATTATTTCATGATAGATAATCCATTTTGAGCCTATTTTTCATTTACCTTCTTAGTCCTCCATTCACTATGACTCCTTTTCCTCATGTTAGGAGAAGTGGAATATTGATCATTCTTACAAAACCTTATTATTTGACTGTTAGCTATCCATATTGCACCATAACTAAAAAGAGGAATGTTCAAGTCCTAATTTCAAACCTAGATTAACATGGGAATGGTTTAAGTCTTTGGGTTGCCTATATCTAGACCAAACCTCTAGGAGTTTTATGAGGCTAGCTCCTCATATTTTATAATTTAGACCTTCACTTCTAAAGCCTAAAACTAGTTGGGGTGAAAAGGGCCAAGATATTTTCATAAAGTAAAACTTATTATAAGATTTGGTGATGTACCATGAAGATTGTATATCCACTCATACTTGAGCCTCTAAAATACTATTGAAACGAAAACAAATAATGGGATTTATGACTCTAAATGCTTGTCATGCATCAACATTTCATGTAGAATTTCATCAAGTGAGCAAAAACCTAAGAGCGATGATGGAGAGGCCTAGTTAAAGGCATTAATATAGTTAATATATCCACTATTGGATTCAATCAAATGACATCAAATATTTAACATAACCTATATAACTAGATGATTTACTAGCTCAGTGAAACTAGGGCTTGGTAAAGGAGAAGGCTCTACCACTTATACAAATCAAACTGACATAACACACTAGTATAATATCATGAAATTTGAAAATATTCATCTTATTTATCTCTAGAGGTTACAAGGATCAATCTTAGTAGAGTCTAGTCATGCCCAAGAGAGGGATCAAAACAATAGCTTGAAGGCTATATTTATAGAAGGCAGGAAGGAAGAGAGAGGAAATTTTGGCACTCAAATGAGCTCAAATACTTTTGAAAATTTGTTACAATAGCCTCTATAAATTAAGCTCACTCAAAATCTTCCTAATTGTTCCAAGTTAATTTAATCTATTTCATCATTATAATGTATTCTTTGTGATGTTATATGGCATATACAATAGTGGGATCAAGTTGTTTCTAGTTGGGTCTTGGTAATAGTGTAGTTATAACAATAAGATCCATCATCTAGAATCATATCTTGTTGTAAAACTACTCCTAACTAGTTGTCATAGCATGCATAATGGAGAGAGGTCACTTTCATGTAGTTGATCCTAGGGATGATTTGTTGGTGTCCACTTGTTTGCCTTCATGGCACCCTTTGAAATATTAGTTCCTTCTACTAGAATTAATGAACATAGCCAGAGAAGGATCCCTTTATGATTCAAAATTATAAGCATCCATATTTATCCCCTAACTTGTCAACCTTTAATTATATCAGGTTTGAAAGACCTATTTTTTCCTTTAAGGAGCTTTATCAGTAATGCCTGGTCCTTTTTATGTAATTTGGTCCAAATTAAACTATATTTGAGCTTGGATATATGTATTTACACCATCTTAGGTCATATTATTTACTTTACCCAAGTCGAGCTGCTCCATTGACCCTAGTCAAAAAATGCCCAACTCAGCCCTTTCCCATTGGCTTCCAAAAATTGAACTCAGATCATTGACCCTGACTTAGTTTGATCTATTAGATCTTAGAGGTACAAATGATTGTGATACCTCAAATATATCTTTTAATTATCAACCCTTTCCCCACTTACACCATGTGTCAAACACATGTTAATCCTCAAGATTCTACTGTCAGTCTACTAGCTTACATGCCTATGCCACATGTTGATCTCTTGAGATATCTGACTATTTAACTCATCTCACACTATTGGATCAAGATGTATGATTGAACAAGGACCATTTATCTTGTCAATACCCAATTTTTGAAAGCCAATGGTTAGTTCATGATCTTAAATTTGATGGTCTATGGGACATCAAATGACATTCGTGTAACCATAATTGATGGTCAAGTAATCATCAAATTTAAGGTCAATAAGATTTGTCTTGATTTGTATTTAAATTTGACATCCCATAAATCATCATTTATCATCCCATATAATGTAAATGATGTCTTTTGGACCATCAAATTTAAGCATAGATAGATTTTTTCCAAAGCTTTATTTTTATGTTAATGGGAACATCTTATGTTGTAGGTCCATTTTGGCCAACTTTGTAGATTTATATCTTGAATCAAGAGAATAATGGAGGTACAATTTTTTTATGATATGCTCTTGATGATAAGAAGGACAAACCCATTTAATCCACTAGTCCCAAGATCTCTCTAGGTGAAGATATTAAGTGCTCAAGCTGACTAGTCCATTTGATCTTGCGTGACGTCTTGGCTCAAAAAATGGTTGTGGAAACTTGGTGAAATTTGAGGAGCCAATTTGATCATGTATAACTCTATTTTCACTTCAATGGAGGACTTGAAACTTGGTGTGTAGCAATTAAGGACCAAGATGAACAAACTCATGTGACTACTTTCCCTTGTAACTACCATATGTGCAAGATATAACTTTGTGAAGATGCTCACTCAGCTCTACTAGAACTTCTTGAAAAATGGATACTATGTTGACTTTGAAGCTACCATTGAACACTAGAGATGTTTATTTGAAAGCTCAATATACTTGGCTAGATTAGCCTCAAAATCATGGACTAGATTATTGAGGATCTCTTCCTACAAACTTTAAGATGCAGGCTCATGTATGATCTATGTAAATTAGAAATTAGTGTCCTCATAACAAGCTTTTTCAACTTCCTAAGACCTCTCTCAGATAGAATTCTAGGTAGGAAAGATAGGCAAGGTTTGGACTGAATCTTGAGGGTTATGATAAACATTATCTTGTTGATTATAAAGGGAAAATTCTATGGAAGCATATTGTTGATTAGGAGGACCTTAGGGTTTCTCATAAACCACTAACCTCTCTTCAGTATTCATTATCAGACCTTCAATGTCTAGAATGTTAGAAATAAATTTTTAATGTCCTTGCCTTATGAAAATTAAAAATACCTCTTTAGCCTACTGCATATTTGCTCTCATGATCTAGATTTCATACTTGGAGATCTTATTATAGTTTTTCCTAGTGTCTATTCTTATCATCTCTTTTTCATAGCTAATCAGGGCTTCCTTGAAGCTTGAGATGGGCTATTTAGGGAATTAGATGGGTTGATCAGAAGGATAACTAGGTTCATGATAATGGTTATAGGGTAGGTATGAGCTTTCATATTACTAATTAAGATTTGAATGCTCATTATATTGATGATATGGATCATGATATGATTGATATGGTTCATGAGGGTCATAATGGAACTATTTGTAAGGAGAAGAATAATAAAACTCTTCTTCATAAACTTCCATAGCCTATATAAAATCATGAAGATATCTCAAAATATGAAAAATGTACTTTTGACCTTGAGATAAGGGCTGAAGGAATATTGGAAACTAGTTCTAAAGATGAGTATGTTGCAAACTTGTATTCCAATGGCTGAATTTAGGTCCCATCAGGTATGCCATAACTATTAGCTATCCAAATTATACCCTAGCTAAAAGGAGGAAAGTTCAAGTTCTAATTTCAAACCTGGACTAACATATGAATGGCCTAAGTGTGTGGGTTGCCTATATCTAGATAGACCTCTAGGATTATTTATGAGACTAGCTCCTCATAATTTATAATTTGGACATTCACTACTAAAGCCTAAAATGGGTTGGGGTGAAAAGGGGAAAGAGATTTGCATAAAGTAAAACTTATTCTAAGCTTTGGTAATGCACCATGAATATTTTCTATCCACTCATACTTGAGCCTCTAAAACACTAGTGAAATAAAAACAAATAACGAGATCTATGACTCCAAATGCTTGCCATGCATCAACATTTCATGTAGAGGTTCATCAAGTGAGAAAAAACCTAAGGGAGATGATGGAGAGGCCTATTTCAAGGCACTAATCCAATAAATATATCCACTATTGGCTTCAGTTAAATACCATCAAACACTCAACATAACCTGCATAACCAGATGATCTACCATATAAGTAAAATTAGGACTTGGTAAGTTAGAAGGCTCTACCACTTATACAAATCAAACTAACATAACACACTAGTCTAATATCAATAAATTTGAAAATAGTCATCTTATTTATCTCTAGAGGTTATAAGGCTCAATCTTGGTAGATTATAGTCATGCCCAAGAGAGGGATCCAAAATAATAGCTTGAAGACTATATTTATATAAGGCATGAAGAAAGAGAGAGGGAATTTTGGCACTTAAATGAGCTCAAATATTTTTGAAAATATATTATAATTTCTTCCATAAATTAAGCTCACTAAAAATCTTCTTGATTGGTCCAAGTTACTCCACTCTATGCATCATTATGATATCTTCTTTATGATGCTCTATGGTAGCTACAATGGTAGTATAATTTTGTTTCCAGCTCGATCTTAGTAACAATGCAATTAAAATAATTAAATCCATCATTTACAATCATATCTTGCTACAAAAATACTCTTGAATGGTTGTCATGGCATGCATAGTGGAGAGAGGTCACTTTCATGTAGTTGATCTCGGGGATGATCTGTTGGGTTCCACTTTTTTGCCTTCACAACATCCTTTAAAATATTAGCTCCTTATTATAGAAGTGGTAAACACAGTACAAAAAGGATCCCTTTATGACACAAACCCACAAGCCATAGGTCCATATTTAGACACCAACTTGTCAACCTTTACTTTATATCAAGTCTAAAAGACGTATTTTTATTTAAGGAGCTTTACCAACAATGCCTAGTCATTTTTACATAATTTGTTCCAAATTAAATCATATTTAAGCTTAGATTTATGTATTTATGCTATTTTAGGTCATAATATTTGTTTTTCCCATGTCGAGCTACTCAATCAACCCTAGTAAAAAAATGCCCCATCAAAAGGGGCTATTGGTAGTCTAACTCAAATCATTGAACCTGACTCAACTCACTTTATTAGATTTACTAGGTATGAATGAAAGGGAGCCCTTGGATCTATCTTTTAATTATCAAAATTTTACCCACTTATTCCATGTTTCAAATGTGCATTAATCCTTAGGATCCTAATGTCAAGTTTCTATCTTATGCACCTATACCATGTGTTGATCTCTCAAGCTATCTGACTATTTGATTCATCTAGTACCATTAGATCGATATGTATGATCGAGTGAGGAATGTTGATCTTACCAGGACCTACTATTTGAATCTAATAGATATTTCATGATATTAAATTTGATGGTCTGTAGGACATCAAAGGACATTTATTTGACCATCATTAATGGTCATGTGACCATTAAATTTAAGCTCAATAGGATGTCTTTTTTCCATCTATAAATTTGATGTCTCATCAACTGTCATTTATCATCTTATAAAACATAAATGACATCCCATAGACCATCAAATTTAAGCATAGATAGATTTTTATTTGAGATTTATTTTGACATTAGTGCAAACATCTTATGTTGTAGGTCTATTTTAGCCAACTTTACTAATTTATATCTTGAAGCACGAGGATCACGGAGGCACCAAAATTTTAGGAGATGTTTTTGCTACTAAGAAGGACAAACCCATTCAATTTATTGATCTTGGGAGCCTTTCAAGTGAAGATATTAAATTCTTAATTTGACTAGTCTATTTGATCTTGCATGATGACCTAGGTCAAAAATGGCTGAGTATGAAAACTTGGCAAAAACTAAATGAAGAGCCAAATTTGATCATATACAACTCTATTTACGCTTTGACAGAGGACCTAAAAATTGGTGTATAGTAACTAAGGACCAAGATGAACAAACCCATCTGACTACTTTCCCCTATAACTATCACACACGTGAGATATAGTTTTGTGAATATCCTCACTCGACTCTGCTGGAACTTCTTGAAAAATGGTTGTGTGGGAAAACATGTAGAAAGTGACTAAGGAGACAACTTTGGGCCTTTTTAACTTTTTATGCACTTTGAAAGAGGACCTAGAACTTGGCAGATATGATCTTGGCATAAATTTGAAAAAATCCATATGACCAAATCTCCCTGACTTGTCCATATGTGATAACTATGCCATCATCAAAGTGTCCACTCAAAAATTTTGCTACTAGGCCCAAGTGTTTCAATGAACACAATGAATAACCAAGAGGATCTCATGCACTTCAAAGTCATTCCAAGCATTCTTGGCATCCTATGAGGGCTATGCAAATTTGGTCCTATCCTTAGCCTTTTTCCTTAGAACAAAACTCTGAAAGAATTCTACCTTTGAGAAAATTATCTCAAAAAAATTTCTTGAAGGAATTATGTCCTTAGAATTATCCCTCAACCTTTTTTTTAAATAGCCCTTTTCCCTTTGAAAATTACTTTAAAAACTTTTGAAAAGTGCCCCTTCAAAAATTTATCGAGTGTCCTTCGAGACTTTGGTTTGGTCTACCTTGTTGAAGATGCAACCTTTAAAAACTCTACTTTGGGCCATTTTCCTATGGAAAGATCCTTCAAAAATTTTCTTTTAGATCATTTTTTTAGGAAATGATCCTTCAAGAAAATTGGAGATGACACTTGCCAAGAAAAGATCCTTTGAGCTTTTTGCATTGGACCCTTTAAAAAATAAAGGTACCCTTTGAAAAAGGTGTTTGGGACACTTTCTCAAGAAAATACCCTTTAGGAAAATTGTCTTGGCCACTTTGTTTGAAAAAGATATCCTTCAAGCTTTTTTCAAAGGTACACTTTGAAGAAAAGACCCTTCAGTGAAATTATTTTAGACAAAATGTCCAAAACAATTCCTAACACTTAGCCAAATAAGGTAGGATAAAACTCTTGAAATAATTAAGCCTTTTACTTTTGTTTTGGGCTTTGTGTGGAATAGTTTCTCCAAAGGAATTTTGAATGCTACACTTGGCTGAAAGTTGAAAAGGTGTAACTTAGGAAAATATGGTTTTATCCTTAGTAAATGGAAATTTAAACTTTAAGTGGACCCAAATTGTCTTAAAATCGTTATGAGTAAATTGAGACCCTAGACTACTTCTTCCATTTAGAACCTTGTCAATTTACTCATCCATTAACAGCCTATTTTATCTGGACATAAGCTTGGTATGTGGGCCAAAATGGCCAATAGTGACATCTCTTATGACATTTGAAACAAATGAGGTTTCTCAAATTATACACACCTTGTGATCTTGAAGTTTCATGATTATGTACTTAATCTTTTGGTCCTCTAATGAAGATATTACAAAACTTTTCAATATGACCAAATCCTTGACATTTGAAGTAAAATATGTCATTTTTTCCTTTTGAACCTATTGACTGTCTTGAGTGATGATGTTCTTCATGATTACAATTGTATTTCTCATAATTCCATGCAAATTCATTCCTTGTGGATATTTTACAATCTTTTGACCTATGACCAAACTGATTGCAAGAGTAACAATGACCATTTAAATTTGCATACCTCATAGCATTTAGTTATCTAATTTGATTTGTCTTCATCTTACCAATACCTTCATTCCTTGATTAATGATTGATCTTAAAATTCTAATTATCCTTATTCACATCAACCTTTATCTTGTCTTGAGTTATATGCTTTTGTTATTCTTTGTATCCAAGACCATTTCTATCACTAGCATGCTTTTGACTACTCAGAATATTGTCAAGATCATTTGAGATATTTTCATAATTCACATATGACTTCACCTTACAAGATGTCTTGTCTAACTCAGATTTTAATGACTCAAATTCAATCACATTGTTTCTCTCAATTTAGTTTACTTTCTAGCTAAAGAAGTAAGAAACTAAATGTGGGTATGGTAGAAGAACCTATTTGTTTGTGCATGCATGATATAGATGATCATGGAAAGTTCATCTTCATCTTGGTAATAATGACTTGTAGATAAAAAAGTACTCATACAAAGGGGTTATTAGATGGATAAAAAGGTGGATTTCCTAACGTGAACTAGATCCAAGAAGTATGAGCTTACTAGGAGGTTGTCAGTCCACTCTCTTAAAATAATTAAGTTAAAATAAATAAAGATGAAGTACTTACATCAAATGATAGAAAATATTAAAAGAAAACATAAGAAGAAATAAATGCTTGATAAAGGAAATAGACTAATTATAGAAATAAGTGGGTCAATACTAATGTTAAATAGGTTAGGATGAGTTCAAAAATAGGTGGGGATTCTGAGAATAGGTAGGAAGTCATAATGTATAATTTGGTTGAGGATAAGCTGGTGGAAATAACTTGCTATTATTTCCTACCACAATGAGTGTTATCAATTAGGGTGACTGTCAGTGGTTATGCTGACTGTCAGTCATTAAAGGTGATCGTTAGCATTTAGGGTGACCATCAATAGTTGTTGTAGGTTCTAAGGGTGTTTCAAAAAAGACTCTAGTTTAGGTTACAAAATGGGTCAGTGAAGGTTTGGAGATATGGTTAAGGTTAGGGGGTTAGAAGATATTATGTTGAGGGGTCTAGGTCAGAAACCAAATAAATAAAGCTTAAAAACCATAAATATACTTAATTAATTACTTGATGGCTGGTAGTTGATCTTGGAGTAATTTTGGCAAAGTTTTAGGTCTCTATTGTGGTTGATGACTTATTAAAGGGAAGACTTGTAAATAAGTTCTTGATGCTAGAAGCTCCTGATGCCTATTGGTTGATAGCCTAATTGCTAAAATTATTGGATGATTTGATCCTTTTTGACCTCTTTCTCCTCTCTTTTATAGGCAAAAGAGATGTAGGTGTAGGTTCTAGAAGGGGTGAAACTCGTTACATAAATTTAATTCTTGATGTGTTAGCTCATTACATGAATTAAATTATTATGTGCCTAGGTTCACACATGGACCAAGTTTGAGTGTTTAGGTGGTAAAGACCTAACCATCAATGATCATGGTGACTATCAATGGTTGAGTGTTGAAGGTAAAGTTAGGTGAAAAGGGTAGGTTAATGAGTTGGTTATCTAGTTAGCTAACTTGACTCAGGTTCATGGTTAGAGACTAGATAATGGTTTGATCCAAGGGTGTTTTGACATCTAGAACCATCATGTGCGGTTTTATAGTGTCTACATTTTGCCCCTTTTTATTATGCAATTTGTGTTAGAAAATTGTAAAACAAAAAATGGATTGTGGGTCAAAGGTTTGGTTACCCCAATTATGGGAGGAGGTGTTCCCCCTCAAACTAGGAGTCGATGAGGTGAAATAGAGTCAAGTGTGGGTTTGAAAAGTGGTTGATGGTGAGTCATGAGGTTGGTGATAATGGTGGTTGGGAATTTGAAGCAAAAACATGAAAATATGACTATGTGCAATAGTTGATATTGTGCATATACTAAGTTTTCATAGTTGGTAAAAATAAAAAGTTAGTTTTAGAAGGATTGGTGATGGTGTAATTGGGAGATAACATTAGGCATAGCTGATCAGGTTATTCCTATCAAGTCTCCTAGATAGAGTCAGTGTTTTCATAGGTATTTTAGATAGGAAGTGCTCCAAAAAAAAACAAAAATGGTTTAGTGTGCACTAGGTGCTGCAAATTTAAATGTTCAACTGTAAATGTTGGTTAGTGCAGTCAAAAGGACCAAGGCAAGGTCGTCAAAAAATATGTGATAGTTTGGGCTAAAAATGGCCAATGTCAAGATAGACATGGTTGGATGTCTATGCAGAGAATGTAATCTCCAAAGGTAGGCACTAGTGTGTTGGTGATAAAATTTTGAAAAGAGGGGATCTTGACCATCTATAGTTAGGGGTCTCAAAATTGACCATCGATAGTCAACCTGACAATCGATGGTCAAGGGGAAATGCTAAAAGTCTAGAGGATAAAAAGTGAAAAAGAGTTTTAATTTTCACTTTTGGATTTTGAATCTCTTAACTCTTGTGCATTTTATACTTTGGCATTTTTTGTGAGAGTGTCGATGAAGCAGTTGTTGATTGGTTGATTGGGGGTTTCTATTGAGATAGCATGGGGTCAAAGATGTAGGGTGGATAGGGGCATGGTCAAGAAGTGGGATGTACATGTTTCAACAAAGAGATGCACATTATTATATGTACTATTTTTTTTTGATGAGACATGATGTATATAATGTGATAATGATATATATATTTTATTTTATGGTTCATGGTTCATGGTTTTGATGTTTATAACTTATGATTATGTTTATGAGATGTAAACTCACTAGCTTAGGCATGTGATGATTATGAATGATGCTTATGATGAATGGTTATAAATGATTATGATGATGTATGTTTTTTTCATGATTATGATGTTTTTATTATGGTTAATATGTTTCATACATGGTTATGATGTTTTTTTTATTGTTGTTGTCATGGATATGTGATGTGGTTTATGAATATGGAGGTGATGGTATGATAAATGGTTATTATTTTATTTATGAAGTTTTGATTATGGTTATGTGATGTGGTTTATGATTATGGTTGTGATGTATATGGTGTTGTTATGATTATTATAAATGGCTATTTTATTGGTGATAGCACATAAAGTAAGTTAGATAACAAAACTAGATGTGGGAAAAGATATGAAAATCATGAGACATACATCTAAGTGTATACATGAACTAATTATGATAAGATGAGGAAAAGTCATTATGTTTATCTATTGGCAAAGACAAAACAAAATAAAATTTAGATTGGATTAAGTAACATAAGCATTTTTAATGCTTTGCATTAGCATGTGTTGGTTGTTAAAAAGGTGTCTTGATCACATCATGTCAAGTAAGCTCTAAAACCTTTGATTTTGTAGATGGTACAAAGTGGAGATAGGTGATAAGTGGTGTGAAGGGTAGTGTAAACTTCCTAAGGGTTAGTCTTCCCATTCCATAGGTGACCTAAGAACCATAATAGACAATTACATATTTTAATACAAGGCCTAGAATGATAAAGGTAGGAATTCTATTGATGCTCTATATTAAAGTTGATTGCAGCTTTCTTGGGATAACTTGTTCTTGATTTTGATGTAGGGTCTTTTATTAATTTATTTTGATAGGTTTGCAAAGTTAATTGATTTGTGAAGCTTCAAATAATTGATTTGATAAATTTGACTTAGCCATCCTTCAAGAGGGTGGTCTAAGTTTGGATTTATTCATTTTAGTAGTTGTCCTTCAAGGAAGCAGTCTACCTTCTTAAGGAATTTAGATTTTGGGTACTTGTCCTTCAAGGGAGTAGTTTGCACACTAGAGATATTTGACCCAAGTGATAATTTGGTATCCAAAATTTTTTTGATGTTAGGTTAGACATGGAAAAGTCTATATAGGCTTAGAGGTTTACCTTTATGATTGATAACCTAGAGCACAAGAAGGTTAATGATAGGTGAAAGGAGTGGTTTGAGAGACAATGACCGTGGGATTCCATCCAATTAGGGATGAAAAGTATCTATGATAACCATGTCATGGGTAGAGCTGTTGTACCCATATTTAGGATTAGGCTATGACTACGATGGTTATGGTTCTATGTTGTAATTGGTTATCCTCAAAGGGATGAGATAAGGGTGTGAGGAAGGTTTAAATCTCATAAATCAAGGGAAAAGCTTAAGTTAGACAATAGGTGAGTTTGATCCTTGTTTAAAAAAATAAAGGACATATATGTGAAGCATTGAGAGGCTCAAGTTATAGTTTACCTTCAAGAGAGGACAAATAATAAGCTTCTAATCCATACTTATGGGTTATGATGTAGGGTTCAAGCCAATTCAAATCAAACATGCCTTGCTTGATTTTATCAATATTGGTCACATGTTAATTTTACTTTAGCACAATGTCTCCAATGTTGAATTCTAATTTTTTCAAGTGTTTGTTATAGGTGCACTTGACTTACTCTTGATGGACATGAAGATGGTTAAGTGTAGCTAGGAAGTACTCATCAAGTAGTTTAAGTCATGCTAGATGCTCTTGACAATAGTCACTCACAAAAATGATGTCTTGAAAGGATATGAAAAGAGATAGAATATGGAATCAAAGAGGAAATACCACCTCTACTTCAAAGCCCAGATAAAAAGGGGTAGCACCTATAGAGGATTAAATGTTAGTGAAATAGGACCACAAAGTGAAGGGGATGTGTAAATGCCAATCTTGACCCTAATTATTAACCATTTTGGTTAACATATTTTTTAGTGTTTTATTAGAGTATTCTTCCTATAAATTTTTTTGTATATGATAAGGTGAATAAAAGATTAACTTGGTGCTAAATACATCACAAAGACCTTAGAATTTTTTGTTTTTGAAAGATTTGCCATTATCAGTGATGATCTTATGGGGAACACTAAAATGATAGATGATATGATGATTGATGAAGTCAAATATATTTTAATCTTTGGTCAAGATGATAGGAATAGCCTCTACCCATTTGGTGAAATGCTCAATGCTAGTGATGATAAAGTGGTGTCACTATGAAGAATGAGGATTGATTTCCCTAATGAGATCTATTCCCCATTATGAGAAGGGCCAAAAGTATTTGGATACTTGAAGGCCATGGGATGATACATGATATAAATTGGCATGTTGTTGAAATTTAACATACTTCTTTATATAATTACAATAGTTTTGGTTGAAGGTAGGCCAATAGTAACTAATATGAAGGATAAATTTAGTAATAGCTAGATCACTAAAGTGTCCCCCATAGATCCCATCATGCATTTCCTTGATAGTATGGGAAGCTTCATAACTACATAGGTAATGGAGAAGGAGGCCATCAAAACCATGTTTATAAAGGATTAACCCTGGTATGGTATAATGAGAGGTACTTTGAACAAAGGCTCTTCAATAATTCCTAAATAGGTTGGGAGGAATGATGTTGAGATTGAGGTAGTTAAAGGTCTACTGGTACCAAATGTCTGATGGAGATTATTCCACACTAAAAATGGTAAGGAGTTTAAATTATATATAAGAGGGTATGATAAAATTATGAATGATGACAAAGAGCTTAGAATTATAAGGCATAGATTGGATCTGGGAAGTAAGGGAAGCCATTATATTCACAAACTTGTTGGTGGATCATGGAATAGATTGGATAAGATAATGATAAAATGATGCTAAGAGTAAATCTACTATTTATTTTTACTATTATGAGACATCATTCTTACATTGGTAAGATCCATTGACCTGGTTTACCATAATTTGGGAATTACTAAATACACTAATCATCTTAACTCCTAAGGCTAGAGCAGTTTGGAGAACTATTACTAGGGCTTCATACTCAACCATATTATTGGTACACTCAAAATTAATTTGAAAGAGAGAGGAAGAGGTTTTCCATAAATGGGAATGAGAATAACTTTGGTACCCCCATCATGTTGGAATTTTGAGCCATCAAAGAACATGGTCATTTGATAGGTGACATCCTCTTGAGAAAGAGCCATGATGGACTCAATCATAAATGCAAGAGGGAGTGGTTGGTTGTATGGCAGAAGATCTTTAGACAATTGATAGGAAATGAATTGCCCTTAATTTACTTCTACTAGAGGAACTCAAGTTCAAACTCAGCTAGGAGCATAAACCACTTAGCCATATGTTGGTTTTGGTATGGTTTAGAGTGCATGCACTTGAGTGGGTCAGTGTTGGTGATGATGTAGTTTTTGTGATTGAGGAGATAATGATGAATTTTGATAGCCATGAGTACTAAGGTGAGGCAAAGCTTCTTGGTATAGGTGTATTGAGTTTCATAATCTAAAGTGTTCAACTTATATAGTAGATAGCTTACTCTTTATTTTGTTCATCATGGTGAGAGAACATTGCCCTTATAGAATGGTTAGTGATGGAGATATAAAGGTAGAATGGTTGGTCCTCTTTAAGAAGGGTAAGAATGAGTGGAGAAAGAAGGTACTCTTTGATTGAATTAAAGTCTTGTTGGTATTCCTTAGTTCACTTAAAATATGTATGTTTCTTAAGAAGATGGTGAAAGGGTTGACATCTATCTGATAATTGAGAGATGAAGTGATGGATGGATTAGAGCTTCCCTTATAGGTTGTAGAGTTTCTTAAGGTGGGTTGGAGGTGTCATGTCAAGGATTTCTATAAAATTTTTAGGGTATACTTTTATTCCTTAAAGAGAGACAATAAATCCAAGAAGCTTTCTTGATAGGACCCAAAAAACACATTTATTGGGGTTGAGTTAGACATAAAAATGGATTAGGCATTCGAAGATAATTTTAATAAATTTTAGATGATCCTTGTGATATTTGGATTTCCCAAGGATATCATCTACATAGTCCTCTATGATTTTTTCAATGAGATCATGGAAGATGTAGGTCATTACACGCTTGTAGGTTGATCCAACATTTTTCAAACCAAATGGATTAACCCTATAGTAGAAGGTTCCCCATGGGGTGATGAAATAAGTCATGGTAATCTTTGAGTGCAATCAAGATTGATTATATCTTGAGAAACTATCCATAAGAGATAACATCTTGTGGCCAACTATAAGATCAATATGTTGGTCCATGCTAGGCAAAGGGAAGTCATCCTTTGGACAAGTAAGGTTGAGGTCACAAAAGCTAATATAGAGGAAAAGTCCCCCTATGGGATTGGTAATGGGAATGATATTAGAAACCCATTAAGTATAGTCAATGGGTTAGATGAAGTTGATAGATAAGAGGCATTGAAGCTTTTATTTAACTAGAAGGGTGATGTAAGGATGCATCCTGCAAAGCTTTTGCTTAACTAGCTTAACACTAGGATGGATGAAAATGTTGTGGAGAGATATGTAGGTCTTGATCCTAGGAATATTATGATAGGACCAAGAAAACTCTTTGCTATGGTCATGAAGTAAGGAAGGGTAATCTTGTTGTTTTGAATAATCTAAGGATTGACCAATCTTTATGATGTGAGGGCTATCTTGAGTACCAAATTTGACATCAATAATTGCTTCATTTAACATGGTTTGGTTTTTAGGAGGAAGGGATTTATGGATATAAGAATCCCCTACACCAAGATATGAGAGAATGGAATCATCATCTTGATGTTGGATGGTGTGGATGGTAGGATAATCATTTTCTACCATTTCAAGATGAATCAAAGGAAAGGTTTTAGTTTGGCCACCCTTTTGATAGGTTAGGGAGGCCAAAATAATGGTATTGACTTACAAAAAATTTAGGAGGAACGATTTCAAAATCCTCATACTTTAAAAGAGATGGGGTTGGTGAGGATGGGATGTCCTTCCCAATGGTGGTGATGGGTTTGGGTGAATTGGTGAGTTCTTCTGGTGGTATGAACCCAAGGCCAAATAGCTCATGAGGTTTCTAGGTTTTGATCAAAGGTAACTCATGGGGTCCATGTTCATAATGGTTGAGGTGAATCCCTTCTAGGCACACTTGTGAAGGTATAATTTGGTAAATTCTAATTTTAACAAATAGGAGAAATTAGAGGTGAATGGTTGGATATAATATGTGGTAGAGGAAGTAAGAAGTAAATGATGAAGTCCCCCATATATGAAATTGGTCTAGTTGTTAAGAAGTCTGAAAGGAATGATGGTTCTGATATTGGGATCATAATCAAGATTATGGTCAAGGTTCTTATACTCTTGAGGAGTAAGGAAGGCATCCAAGGCCAAAATATGATACTCTCCTAGTGAGAGACATTGGAACATGGGTTATAAGGGGTCTTATAATGGAATATAAGAAGAAGGGATAGACGAGGTAGCTAAAGATTCATTAATGATAGGGGTGGAGTTGTTGTTGGTTAGAGGTGAGGTGGATGAATGAGGAAGAAGAATGTCATTAGGTCGATATGTCATGTTTCAAGAGGTGAAAGGACTAGGGTCAACTTGTATAGTAATGACTTGACCCTTATGTTTAAACTTGACACATCAATTCAAGGTGGATGGGACATAACTCATGGCTCATATCCAAGGGCATCGAAGTAAGATGTTGTATTGAAACTCACCTTCTATGACATAGAATATATTTGGAAGAATGCAAGGTCCCAAGTGGATGTAGAGGATGACTATTCCCAAATTTTCGGCCATAGTAACATTAAAGGAATGGATGACTAGTATGGTTTTTGAAATGATATTCTTTGGTAGTTAAATTTGGTCATAAGCATGATAGGAGATAATATCAATACTATCTCCTCCATCAATCATCACCCTTTTGATGTAGGTTTGATTGATGTATATAATGATGAAGAGGGGAGGATCTAGATCTTGAGGATGAATATAAGGTATTTTTAAATCTTTGAATGTGATAAGGGAAGAAAGTCAAAGGGTTAAGATAAAGGCTATAAGAGGTTGAGGGTATTCAAGTTTGAATTTTATAGATTATAGGGCCTCTATTAGTACTTGGCAGTGATGGGGCAAGGTTTTTATTAGTTTGTATAGGCTCATCTTAATCTATGTCTGATGAAGCTATTTTAGAACCACTCGTTGGAGGGATTTATAAGGGTTGAAGGGATGGGCACCTAGAATGGATATTTTTGGTTTTAGTGATGGTGAGGGTGAAGGTTCTTGAGTTTGGTTGGAGGGTTTAGGGGTGGAAGGATATGTCCATGGAATGGACACTTTGGCCTTTCTCTTATCTTTTTTTGGGCCCAATATTGGGTGACCATATGGATGGTGTGGATGAAGGGAGGTGTTGGCCTAAACAGTGGATTCAGTTCCTCCTCACTCTTGGATGAGAGTGGGTGAGTGGGTAAGTTTTTTATAGGTTTATTTGGTGGTTAGGTTGGTAATGGGATCAAGAGAGGTTCATCTAATAATAGATCATCTTCATTCCATAAGATATTGACAAGTGTTTGGAGAGATTTATAGTTATCTATGTCATGTCTAGGTGTCATATGGTATAAACAGATTAAACTATCATTGAACCAAGATGGTTTAGGACTTAAAGGGTCAAAGTGTTTGATAGGTGGTAGGCTTAAGGAAGAAGTTTGTAAAAACCTCTATAAAATGGTCAAATAAGATTTGAGCAATGGTGTTATGGGTGATGGGTTGTTGGTGTTAGGTGTGGGAGCCTTCTTAGAAGTAGGCTTCACCATAAAATCTATGGGTGGTAGAATGGTTTTGGTAGGTGGGTTTGATTGGGGTTTTTTAGTGTTGAATGGTTTTGAGGTGGAAGCTTTAAAGGTAAAATATTTTGATGTGGATGATTGGGATGATGAATGTTTGGTGATAGGTGGGTAGGTAGAGGTAGATAGTTTGGATAAAAATGGTAGGGAGGTTAATGATTTAGAGGGGTTAGGTAAAGGTAGGATAAAAGGAGGAAGTTTAGTTTGGGCGATTTTGGGAGGATTTGCCTTCTTAGTAGAAGGATGATCTCCTATGATGGAATAAGGATGGGATCCTAAGATAGAAGGTAAGAGGGAAGGGGGTGGTATGGTTCTAGTTTTAGGTGTGAGTTTGGGTGGTTCCACCTTCTTGGTTGGTTTGGTTAAATTTTTATTTGGTGGACTAGATGGGGTTAAGTCTAAATTCAAATATGGGTGGATAAGGCTATGAGTAGGAAATATCCATAGGTTCTTGATAGGTTTGGTTAAAGAAGTGTAAGGTGACTTGATAATTTGGGATAGAGATGGTTTAGATGGTTCTTCCATGGTTGTGGAGGGAGAGGTGTTTGACAAAGGGATTAAGGTGCCGATAGGTTTAATGATGGATGAAAGTGAGGTTGAAGGTTCATGCTTGTTTTGATAGGGGAGCCCTAGATGGTGTCAAAAGGTGGCTTGATCTATATTAGGTTAAGAAGAGAATTCAAGGTTATGGACGAATCTAGAGAAGGATTTGTAAATTGATTTAGTTCTTTGGGCATTAGATTCAAAGATTAGGCCCATAGGTTGAGGTAAGGGAATTGTTTCTTAACCCTTATCCTAGGTGAAAAAGTTTAAGATTTGGGAAGATGTTTCCTCCATGAAAGGAGTAGATAAGGTGATCTCTCCTTGTGGAATGGTTTCCAAAGAGAGAGTCGGTGATTACATGGTGGGGGAGGAAGGTGTGATGGAAATGGTTATCTCCTTTGGTACTTATATCAAAGGAGAGGTAGGTAAGTCAGTTATCTTATCATGTGAAGGAGAGGAGCTGGTTTCTTCCTTTGTTTGGGTATCTAAAGGAATGGAGGGTGGTTTCATCACTTAAATATGTGGAGTGGAGGAAGAGGTAGTTGAGGTGGTGTTTTCCTCAATGATAGGTTCACTGATAATTAAATTTACTGTATGGACCTCACAAGCATGAGATGATTCTAGTTTTTTGTCATCATGGTGGGTATAAGGAGTATGATTTGGAAAAGGTTGTCAAAAGATATCAAGTGACTGATTTGGGGGTGCATTGGGGTTATCCAATGCAAGTTCTCCTTTATCAATCAAGTTTTGGATAATGGTTTTGAAGTTGTTACACCTACTAATGTCATGCCTAGTTGCACAGTGGAAAGCACATAGATCATTCTCATTGTACTAACTAGGAATAGGGAAAGAAGCATCAAATTTTTAGGGAGTTTTGATAGGGGAAGTTGTATGATGTTTCCTTTGAGTAATTTATCCAAAAATGAAGCATATGACTCTCCTAGTAGATTGTATTGTTTTAGTGTAGCCTGATTTTGATTTTGGGTTTGTTGATTGGAGGATTTAGAGGAGTTGGTTTGGTTGAAAAATAGAGGTGGAAAAGTTTTAAGGATGGCCATGTTTGCAATTGCCTTTGGTTTAGTGGTAGGGTAGTTAGATTGGTTGGTGGTTTTGGATGGGGAAGGGTCATTGGATTTGAAGCTAGAATTTTTATTTCTTAGTTTTAACTTCCCCTTATCAATAGCACTAATTTCTAGTTTGCATGTCATGGTGAAAGCCAAATCAAAGGTTTGAACCTATAAAGTGGGGGAGATGTGTTTGTAATAATCCCAAGATAAAATTTCAATCAACTCAGGTTGGGGAAAATATAAAGAGAGCTGATTGATAAGACCTAACCATCAAGCTACAAAATCAATAATTGATTCAACATCAAACTTCCTGATAGAGTAGAGATAAGTGATGGAGACCTTCTTAGATATATTGATTAAGAAGTGGTCTAAAAAGGTTTGGGTGAGTTGGGAAAAATAAAATATGGGGTGCTTAGTGATAACACTATACCAATCTAATGTTGGTATAGATAAAGACATAGGAAAGTTATAAACGAGAAGAGCATCATCATAAGCAATCAAGTAGAAAGAATGTAGAAATGATCTTAGGTGTTGTTTGGGGTCCTCCTTACTTTATAACTTAGAAAATTTGGGTAGTTCATAGTGAGGAGGGTAATACTAGATAGGGATGAATGGGTGAATAGGTTCATTATAGATTTGGTCATAATATAAGAGGTTGCGAGCCTTAGAGATAGATGACTCTAGGTTGGTGATTTTATCCATCAACATTTTGACCAAATCTGTTTGGGGTTGGGTGGATGTAATATATGGACAATTGGTAGAAGGTTGAGAAGATGCCACATGTTGGTATGTCATCATTGCTAGTTAGGATGATTCCACATAAGGTTTAATGGGCACAAGAGGTTGGGTAAAAGATGGAGCTATATATCCTTGTGGATTAGGAATATAGTGTGGGTAAGGTGTCATAGGTATTTGTTGAGGGTTTGATGTGGGTTGGTTGGGAGGTATGATTGGATTGGTATATTGGGGAATTGATATGGATTGGGTTGGAGGTATGGATGGGTTAGTTGTTTGGGAGTGAGTGGTAACTATGGTACTGATAGGTGGAAGGGTAGAAGGTATAGAAAGCACCACATTTTGAAGTGGGGTGGAGATTGGTGGATTGGTAGTGATAAGAGGAATAGTGGTAATATGGGTAGAATGTAGCCCCATGGTGGGTGGAGTATGGGTAATAGAAGGTGAGGTTTCCCTTATGTTGGAGGTGTTGTTGATTGGTGTAGGGGGTATTTGGTTATGGGTTGGGTTGTTTGATTGAGTTTAGGTGGAGGTAGTGGATGGGTTATTGGTAGAGGAAGGTGTTTGGGTGATCATACGTTGGGTAGAGGTGGTTTCAACAAAATTATCTCCCATAAGATTTGGAGGCATGCCATAAGGTAGATCCATAGGAGGAACCAAAGCAGGGGTCTGATAAGATAGGGTATTGAGGTAATGTTAGAGGGCCATGGGGTTGTTATCAAGTAAGGTGGAAAAACATGCATCAATTTAGGTAACTATCTAAGGCATGGTAGGGGGTATAATGATGGGGAGAACCTTTAACATCAGAGGTATACTCCATGGAGGAAGAAGAAGAGGAAGGCGGCTCTTGGTTGGTTTAATGTTTCAATTGTTGTCTAGTAAAAACCATATGAGAAATAGAAAGAAACAAAGGAATGCTCACAACTCAAACACAAAGCAAGCAAAAGAAAAAATATATCAAGGTAATAAAAACATACACTAAAGTGAATTAAAAATATTAGGGTACCTTTTATCTCGCTTTTGGCTTATGCTTTAGTTGGAAAGTGTTAAGAATAACTTTGGTTTATATAATAGATCCTAGAAAATAAGTCTATGATTAGTTTTAGGTGTTTAAGGCTCTCAAAAGGATCTGTATTAGAAATAAATACATGGCTTGGTATTGGGTCTACCTTCTCATTTCACACACTGTATTAATAAGGCTGTCAAGTGCTTAGCCAGTATATACTAATTTTCAAAGTTTAGTCTTAACCAGGGAGTTGAGTTTTGGTTTCTCTTCTTGGTAATGACCTCTAAGTAAGATAGACAAAGGGTGAAGGTGATCCACTAAGAGATGAAACCCTAGTCAGGTCATATGTCAATTCTTTTGGTGTTTAATTGATTTAAGTGGTTTAGTACAATGTGTGATAAATTGAATCTACAATTGAATACTTTGATTTTAATTTAACTAAATAAGATAAACATGCAATCGATCCATATATGCAAGGTTTATTTTAACAAAAAATAATTTTGATTTCTTTATATGAGCATAGAATAAGGAAGAAAAGGGAACCTAGATGCTACTAGGTCCTATCGGTCATGTCAAAATGTTTCTCTCAATTTCAATTTATTTTCTAGTTAAAGAAGTAAGAAACTAAATGCGAGTATAGTAGAAGAACCTATTTATTTGTGTGCATGTGATATAGACAATCATGAAGAGCTCCTCTTTGTCTTAGAAATAATGCCCTATAGATAAGAAATAACGCATTCAAAGGGGTTGCTAGATAGATAACAAGGTGGATTGCCTAGTGTGAACTATATCCAATAAGCATGAACTTACTAAGAAAATATCAATCCACTCTCTTAAAATAGTTAAGTTGAAATAAATAAAGATGAATTACTTGCATCGAATGATATAAAATATTGAAAGAGAATACAAGAAGAAATAAATGATTGATAAAGAAAATAGACTAATTATAACAATAAGTGGGACAATACTAATGATAAATAGGTTAGGTTGGGTTCACAAAATAGGTGGGGATTCTGGGAACAAGCAAGAAGTCAATAAGTGGAATTTGGTTGAGGATAAGTTGGTAGAAATAGCTTGTTGTTATTTCTTACCATAGTGACCATCAACTGTAAGGGTGATCATGATGGTTATGCTTACCATCGATAGTTGAAGGTGATCATTGATGGTTGAAGGTTATCATCAATGGTCAAGGTGACCATCAATGATTGATGTAGGTTTTAAGGGTGTTTTATAAAAGAGTCTAGTTTAGGTTTTAAAAAGGGTCAATGAAGGTTTGGAGATATGGTTAAGGTTAGGGGGTTATAAGATATTATTCTGATGAGTCTGGGTTAAAAACCAAATAAACAAAGACTAAAAACTATAAATATACTTAACTAGTTACTTGATGACTGGTAGCTGATCCTAGAGTAATTTTAGGAAAGTAAAAATATTTTGCCTAAAGAATAATTTTGGTAGATGTTCAGGTCTCTATTTTGGTTGTTAAATTGATGAAGATAAGACTTGTAAAGAAGTTCTTGATGATGGAAGTTCCTAATAACTACTAGTTGATAGCCTGATTGATAAAATTTCTAGATGCGTAGATCCTTTTTTCACCCCCTGCTCCTCTCTTTTATAAGCAAAAGAGATGGAGGTGTAGGTTATATAAGGGGTGAAACTTGTTACACAAATTTAATTCTTGATGCATTATCTCACTACATATATTAAATTGTGGTGTGCTTGGGTTCACATATGGATTCAGTTTGAGTGTTTAGGTGGTAGGGACCTAACCATCGATAGTCAGAGTGATCATTGGTAGTCGAGGTGACCATCGGAGTTTGAGTGTCAAAGGTCAAGTTGAGTGAAAAGGGTAGGTTAGTTCATTTGTTTTCTACTTAGCTAACTTGAATTAGGGTCATGGTCAGAAGATGGGTAATGGTATGATCCAAGGGTGTTTCAAAATCTAAAACCATCATGTGTGGTTTTCTAATGTCTACATTTTACCCCTTTTTGTTATGTAGTTTGTGTCAGTAAAATGTAAAATAAAAAATGGATCATGGGTCAAAGGTTTTGTTGCTCCAAGTGTGGGAGGAGGTGTTTGGACAAGATGTCTTCACCTTACAAGATGTCTTGTCTAACTCAAATTTTAATGACTCAAATTCAATAACATACCTTAATCACTCATCTTATTTGGATTTTAGGCTTGTAGATATAGTTTATAATTGAATATTGAGATGATCAATAGTATCTTCATGTTCCATAGTGTCATCATTCATTCTTTCTTCAAACACATTGAATTTTTGTTCATAGTCCTTGATTTGTGACATCATCTCTTCGTTATTTTTCTTCTCAATATTCAGATCTTCAAAGGCATTCATCAATTCATCCTTATTATCTAAACCATTACTATTATCTTTGCTCATAGCTTAATTTATTGTCATCTTCAAATATTCTATCTCTAATTGATACATGATACATTCTTCATCCTTAATCTTTACTTATTCATTAAGAGTACAAACCTAAGTTTCAAGCTATTATGTAATCTCATCATGATCCTTGACTTCATTACTCAGCCTTCCTTAAAAAATTCCAATTTACTCCTTATAATATGATTGAATAATCTTATTTTATATTCTTACTATGTAGTAACTTTAATTGTTCCATGGTATCTAGATATTTATATTCAAGAGTGACTTTATCATCTTCTTATTCTGAACAATCTCTACCCAAGAAATCTTTGATTAAATAAAATTCACCTTCATCATCACTAAAAGCCATGAACAATGTCTCCATGTCCATATTATAAAAGGAATCATAATTTTTAGATGTGTTTACTTCCTCTTCTACAAATGAGTTACTATCTTCTTCATGGTAAAGGATCTTAATAAAGGAAATGCTTCCTTCTTTCCATTTTTATTATTGAAGAACTTTATGTACTTGATAGGACCCTCAAATTTTTTTTTTCATCCTCATGAGATTCCTTATCAAATTCTATATGTTCAAACTTATCTCTACTTAAACATATAGCTATAAAATGACCAACTTTACCACATGAAAAACATTTGAAAGGAAGTTTTCCTTCATACTTACCTAATCCTACATTCAATTTTATTACAATCATGGCTTTAATTTGATCTTCATTAAGATCAAAATATTCAATAATTAACTTGTTCTTCTTAGCTTCTTTGATCACCTTGAAGGTTGCTTCCTTCTTAGGATGTCTATCCTTATCAACTCCCATCTTATAGGTAGTAAGGATGTCATGCAGTTCATACATCTTTAATTGAGTGGGATCATGAATTTCATCTTTAGTAGAAAATTTTAAATCAAACTTGAGTGCATGAGTCCTTAATACCTTATTTACTATAGTAGCTTCATCAATCACCTCTCCAATACCTCTCATCATGTTTACTACCTCATCAACCCTTAGAAGATAGAATGCCATAGTATCTTCTTCCTTCATCTTGAGACCTTCAAATTACCTTCAGTAGGTCTAAAATTTAGCCAATTTTACCTTTGAGTCTCCTTCATAAATAGTTTTTAATTTGACCCAAATTTCCTTGGCAGACTTGTAATGGATCACTTTAGTGAACTCAACCTTAAATAGACCATAAATGATAGCATTCATAGCTTTAAAATTATTCTCACTCAACTTCTTATCAGCAACACTAGTTAGAAGAGTAGCTAGTGTGCTATAACCATCTATGATATATTCCCAAGTATCAAACCCTATAGACATGATGTATGTCCTCATCCTTACACTCTAAAAAGAATAAGTTGACCCATTGAAAAATGGTTCTTACTTTGTAGATAAACCCAATTTTTTTTGACTCACCATATTGTACCTTAGATCTCAAGTGGTTAAAATTGTAATGAAGGTCTTGATCTGATACCAATTATTGGAGGTAAAATCACTGAGAGGGGGGTGAATTAGCAATGCAAGATATTTCAAACTATAAATGTAATCCTTTTAAAATCTTAATCAATGACCAAAATCATTCATAAAGAATACAATATTTTCATAACAATGAATAAGAAATATGATGCAAGATCACACACATAACATAAGATCTATGTGGGAAACCTTTTTAGGGAATAAAACACACCTTCAAGCCTATAAACACATGGACTACTTGTCTTATAAGATGATTACTAAGATGAGACATTTTAGTGAAGCAACCACTTCACAAGGAGAACCCAACACTAAGTATGAACAATCATCCACTTGTCCTAATGTTGAACACCCAAATAATACCTTATGAAACCAATAACTCTAGAAATCTGATTGCAGATCAATCTGATTAGAGAAACAATGTTTAACACCTCTCTTTCAACTCACCACACACACTCAAACTTTCTCATACAAGTAATATATCCAAATACCCATTTTGGATCTCTCTAGTCTTCTTCACTCATCCTTAATTATATTTTTACTTCATTTCATCCATTTATCACAATCCATATGATCTCTTTCCTTCTACTCTCTCAACACATTCACATACAAGTCTAGAAATCCTTTTTTTGGTCTCCAATTTTTATAGAGTATTCATGAATATCAACTTATAGGTTCAAAAAAAAAAAATACTTAACCCTTAAGACACCTATCACACTAAGACATAACTCAAATGCATTCTCATAGGTCAGCCAAAGCATATATGGGTCACACATAAACAACTACACCTTCCAATTAGGCCTTAGTAGACCTTATAGGTCTCATGGAGACATATTACCCATTTTATCAATTCATTAAGAAAATTAAGAATATAATATCACTTTAAAATACATTAGTCCATTCCATATTATCTCTAAGACATCTTCAGGTGAAAAATCTTGCCAAAACACTCTTTTGCTAAAGCTAAATTTACTAAAACAATCTTTTATACATAGAAACTCCATGAATGAAAAATAGTCAAATTTGAAGATCCATAAATATTACTATAAAAACATTTAGACCTTATAAATAGGTTATCTAGATGCACCTTGAACTCCTATTCAACTTTTCTTTTTACACCATCATGAAATTCATCCTCGATCAAAATATATAGCTCAAATACTAAGCATTGGTTTTCCCTCACAAATTTCAATATTTAAATCCCAACAGTCACTATGCAAATGATAAACATCAAACACTTTGACCTCATCTCATGATACCTAGAATATTTGAACAAATTCACACCATCTATCTCCTTAGGATTTTTTTGGTCTTTATCTTTCAATGCTTACCGTTGATCATTGATTATTACTACCATGATCATGCCACTTGATAGCTCTACGTGCCTTCTATGCATATTAAATATTTGACTCAATGCACTCCATAGATATCCATCTAAAATAACACCCAAATTCCAATGAACTTCTATAAACTTAATGAGATTGAGACACATGTTATTAGCATGTGCCTTCTGAGTATCCTTTGGCATATTGACTTCAAGTGCATTGTTGGATCGCTACTGATAAGATCACGTGATCTATTGGATTCTTTTTTAGTCAAATAAATTACTCACAATTATATCTTTGATCTGATCAACAATTACTATATATATTTGATATCACAAATTTTACTAAGTATGGAAACTTAGTAAATTCTATTTCAGAATCCAACTTTTCACCTTAATAACTTTTGCTATGCTTTATGTCTAGACCTAAAATTTGAACCACATGATCTTCTCACATAGGGGAATCCATCCATATATCAAGTTGATCTTGAAACTTTCACTTGTGTGAAATATTATGTCATAAAATTTATTACTTAGTTTTATCTACCAAGATGACTATTTGAACCTAGACACTCAATTGACTACTCTGATGAATTCCTTTCACTTTCATAAGCACTCCAAGAACTTATAACACCCCATAGGATCTTTGAAACATGTCCATATCATAAATTTACTTACTAAGTTAAATATTCTTGAAACCATCAATCTTATCAATTTGTTATTAATTCACTAGTACCACATGATCTCTCTGACATCAATGACAAGCAAACATCAACGACCATTCTCAACAAGTATTATTATTTTATATATCTCTAATGATATCCAAATTTAAATTTAAGATTAAATATGAAATAATCTCCATGTAATTAATCAAAGAGCTCATCAATCATTGGAATGGGAAAATTTTCCTTGATGCTAGATTTATTTAGTTCTTAAATTTAAATACAGAGCTGCCACAACCTATATTTTTTCCTTATTAATAATATTAGAGAAGATAAAGGACCAATTTTTGGTTTAATTACTTCCACATTCAAAAATATTTACACCATTTTTCTATTTTAGTCTTTTATATGAATGGGTACTATTATCACTCAATTTTTAACCATTGGAGAGGTTGTTCAAGACTCCTCCAAATTGAGTGAAACATTAGATTACCTCTAGGCTTATGGGTTGCCTATAGCAGAGGTAAAAATCTAGATTGAAGGGCTAGCTCCCTAGATTTGAATTTGATATCTTATCACCTATAATACTTGTTTTCTTGGATGAAAAGAGATATAAAGAACATAATATTAACATATTATAATGAGGGGATGCACCAAATTTATCTCCATAAGACTACCATATACTTTCACCATGAATGATGACTCACAAGATTGGCTTTAACATCTTAGATTGCTCTAACATAAGTGTTTCAAACATGAAGGTGATATAAATTATACTTATCAAGGTAAATTAAAAAGAGGTATTATTTTATAAACTAATTATATTCTTAAAAATTTAGATATAGACAAGAACACTATCTACACTTCATGTGACCTGTTAGAGAGTAGACTCCTTGCACAAAACATGAAAGAGTAAAGTGAACATAAGGATAAATGATTATCACTTGTCATTAAAATATGCACTAATTCACACACTTAGACAATAAGTTATGAACTAAAAACTATATTTGAAATATTTATTCAAAGGAAAATATAGTACTCAAACTATTAGGTGTAGACACCTAAAACTAGCCATCAATAACCTCCAACTAGGATTTTAACCAATTTACACCTAAAGTGTGTAATTTGGCCTAAAATACATTAAATGAGTTAAAATTTATTTATTTAAGTGATGATTTTGGCTAGAGTATCATTAAATGGGGCAATGCAATTTATGGGCCAACTAACTTTGATCAGATCATTTCGAGTCAAAATGCTAATTTTACACCTGGGTGCTCTAGATTTCTATTTTTTATAATTTTTTTTGTATGAAATGCATGTATTTATTATTTTGTTTTGGAAACATCATAAATGGGGTAATGATCCAATGAATCTGACATTGACTTCTAATTTCAATTTAGTCAAAATTTGGACCAATAACAAGGCATTATGATCAATTTGAGTAATTTGTGCACAAAGTACTTAATCATGCTTAAGAGATAATAAAATTAAATTAAATCATAATTAATAATTTTTTGAATAATAATTTTTGTAAATTAATATTGAATATTTTCATTATCAGGTAACCTCATTTCTTGGGAAGACATCCCTAGGCTATAAATGCCACAAATATTAGGATTCATACTTCCCATGCCTCATCAATGCCCTCTATGCCTCTTAATTTCTCCTTTATCCTAAATATTTATAAATTTTAATTTCATAATTGGATTAATCCTTATCCATACATCTCAATCTTGAGATGGATGGTTCAAGTTGATTCTAGCCATTTTCCACAATCTATAAATAGAGAGGCCATGAACATCATTTCTAAGATATTTTGGTGTAAAGTTATAATGCATAAATGATTAAAAAAGTCATTAAAATTAGTGTTACATGCCAAATTGATCCCAATACAAGCCAAATCCACAAGGTGCCAAGGAGAAGAAAAGACATCCAAGCCTCCTTTGATGAAGACTTCATGAGCACAAGCTGAGTAAGCCACTACAACAAGCATTTGAAGCATCCAAAGAAGGTAAAAGAAGGTTTATTTTGAATTTTAGTTATGTGTTTTTTTCATGTTTTTTAACTAAGATATCCCTAGTGTTTAGGCTTAGAGATGTTATGCTAGTTAGTGTGTTTCTTTCATTTTGTTTTCATTTTGAAAATGACATGATACTAACCATCCTCTTTTGAGTCAAATTCTTAGCTCATATAATGACATGCCTAGTGGGACCAAACACATCCCAAACATGAAGAAGATCATTATGAAACTTTAAAATCCTCATTTGGATCATTAAAAATTTTGAAATTTGATTTTCTAACTTTATTGCCATTTTTTCTTTATCATGGGTTTACACAGTAACCATTGCCAATTGAGTAAACCATTGATGAACCGTTGTCAGTTAAGTATAACCATTGTCATTTAAGTTAGTAAAATTGATGTTAGTCTAAATAAACATTACTAGTTAGTAAAAACATTTTATGTCTACATAAACATCGCTATCACTGGTTAGTATAACCATCGATGGTCACTGTGTTTTTTTACACAAACCTGAGAGCTCATTTTTCTAAGTTGGTTGTTTCATCTTCAAAAGTGATTCTAAGCTAAACATATTGATAACATTTTTTTTTAGGTTTTATTTAAAAAATCATCAAAGCATGCTTAAATATATCCTTTTAAACTTCTTTTAGGGTTTTTTAAAATGAATCAAACTTTTCATTTTGGTGCTTAAAGGAAAATCATTTAGGGTGTTATTACTTAAATCTTATAGTTACCTTTCAAAGCTCTAAATTAAGACCAAGGGGTAAAATTAACACCACCAAATCTTTCATTTGGGCTTAAAATTGAACACACTTGTCAAATTTGTTTTCACAATTAGTACTTTGTTTTCATAAAATACAAAGATGTTGCATGTATGTTGTTCTATTTATCCCCTTTAGGGAACCCTTGGAATCAAAAGTGCTTTCCTTATTTGAAAATTGCCTATTCCAAGGTATAGAAAGAAAATCATCTAAATCACTCCACAAAGACTCGTCAAAGTTTGGGTGACCTTGAAAATGACCCTAAAGTCTTTCTATTAGTCTTTTATTTCTTGCAAACTTGTCTTGCAAGGGGGATGTCATTACCTCCCACAAGTTCTTTAGAGAAGCTTTGACCCAGGGTTTCATCTCCCAAAATTGACTTCACTTACTCCTTCTAATTTGCACATGGGATGTATCTATATTTGGACATTTTACTACAATGAATAAACAATAAGATGTATTGGTTGTAAAAAGGACTAGACCTTTTTTAAAATTAGCCAATGCCGTAGTCACCCAATTTTTGTACTTGTCTTTTAAATTGTTTGATATGAAATTCATTGTGAAATCAATTCCATTATAAACATTCAAAAGCTTTATATTTTAGTCAACCCCATATTTCCATACCCTTGCTAGGATTTGGACGATTATACTTAGTGTATTTTGGTCATTTTGCTTGTTATGTTTTGACACTAAAACTTGTTTATTTTTTCATAGGCCATGTCAAAAAAAAATTGTTTATACATCACTCTTTTGTCTAAATAGGTTTTATGATAGCCATTTTACACCACACTTGTTCCTTGAAATTTTTGCTAAATTTTTGTGTGTGTGTGTGTCATTTGAGTTGTAAAGGGTAGTGTTATGCTGCCAAAACCATATCAAACCATTTTTATTTTGAGTCTTTGAAGCATAAAATAGATCACATCATTTTAGCATGCTTACACCATTAGGCTACTCAATTTATTTCAAAAATTGTTTCACTTTGTATCAAAAACTATTTATTTCATACCATGCCACATCAGTTATTTGGACGTTGTTTATGTGTCATCATGCTATCCAATCTTGTCTAGCTTGTTTCGTCAAATCATAGTTTTCAACATTGAATTTTTAATTAACCTTATCAAGTTTAAATTCAAACATTTATTGCTTTCTATTTAGGCCTCAATTCATGGGGCTGGTACATAGATCTTTCTCTTTTGGGTTATATAACTTTGGTTAATTGATTACCCAAAATTGAAAACTATTGATGGTTTATTTGTTTAGAGTTTATCCTCATCATTGTCTATGCCTTTATTTAGGAAAACATAGTCTTTATTCAAAGAGCCTTTTGTCTTATGACTTATGCCAACTAATCATGTTTATGTTTGATTTTGTGTGTCAAATTTATGTCAAAGTTGTTTCCAAGCTTTTTAGATTAAATCAAATCACATTAGCCTTTGTTTCAAGTCTAACTTTTGAAATCATTTGGCCAAAATTCCTAGCATATGCCTATTTGTTTGAGCCTAGCTTTTGACTTTGTATTTGGATAAAAAACCTAGTAACTCAACTTTTCCCTTTCCTAGTTTAGACCTTGTTTGGAACACTTTGACTTAGACCTTTGACATGATTATTTTTATTCAGATACTTGACCTTTTGTGTGTATGATACTTGACATTAGAAATTTGATGTTAGACTATTTTATTCTAAGTTTTAGCACCAACCATTTTGGAGATATAACTCCACCTTCAGACCATATTGAAGATATAACTCCACTTTGGACATAGTTTTTTTTTGGAGTTTGTAGAACTCTAAGCCTTTTTATTTTCAGTTCTTTCATCATTTATGTGGATATGTCTAGCTATAACTATGATGGATTTATGTATAATCCAACTTATGATAGAGTGGCCACACAAAATCCCACTAGGAACCCCTATAGAGAAATATTTTCTGAGTTTTATTATTCTCCTTACAATACTCCATATGGAGAACATAGTCAAAGTCCGCAAAATCCAACTCAAGACCTTGATTGGTATGAAGAGGTTTGTGAGGATAACTTTGAAGATCCAACTATAGATTAATGTTGTTTGGGATACATATCCAAACCCTCTTTATGATAATCAGTACATGAAATAATCAAGAATTAGCTTATGATCCAAATCAAGATTGGGATGATATGGTTTATGAAGAAGACTTGGATGCTTTGGCTTATGCAAGCAATAAATTTCCACAAGATCCTTTTGTTATCCAATCATCAACTACCCTTAACCCTTCTTTGGATTATATGAGCTATCAAGCTCTACAATATCCAAGGAATACCATTACCATTCCTAGACCTAGTCCTTTGGCTTGTGTGAGTAACCAGGCTCCACAATGCCCCTTTATCATTCTAAGACTTAGCCCTTTAGCTTTTGTGAGCAATCAAGCCCCATAATTCCCTATAGTTACCATTTTAAGACTTCATCCTTTGGCTTGTGTGAGCAATCATGCTCCCCAATACCCTACCATTATATAACCACAAGCCATTCCTCATCTAGAACCAATCCCATCCAAACCTCAATCAATCCAATCCTTTGAAGATTAAGCTATGTTCAAAACTGGTATTTTCCAACTCATTGGAAACCAAAGCCTGGACAACTAACTAATCCAAGATGTTTTTGTTAAACCAACCACTTATGATAAGTCAACCTATGATGAATCACCTATTGATCCTATACTAGTTGTTGAGGAGTCTCACACTAATGAGCCAGTCTTTGTCAAGTCACTTCTTAATGATTATAACTACCTTTGGGTAAATCATTACCTTGACCATGTGCCTATTTTTTAAGAGCCTCATATTAACAAGCTAGTCTTTGAGGAGTTATCTCTTGACCTTTTTTGCATCCTAGAGGAGTCCCACTTTGAAAAACCAATTTTTATGGAGCCCATTATGCCATCACAGGCCATTACTTGTCCAAAACCAAAAATTCAAAAAGACATATTTGTAATATAGTACCAACATCATATTTACCAACATCATATTTACCATCAAAATTTGAATCAACATCAGTCTCAACATTAGATTTAGAGTCCCTTGAGTTATAATTAGATTCAGATGAATAATATGTTCATAGCTATTACAACATTGGTTATGCATGCCTTTTAGACCAATTTGAATACATTTGTGATCCTTCTATAATTTTTGAGGATGAGTAATTCAGCTTCGACATAAGTTATCCTAGTATCTTCTATGAGAATTATGCAGCCTCTTCCCATTCCATTAACATTCATAGGCCATTACCATCAACCAAAATAGCAATATCATTGACATTCTATCTCCCACAAGTATTGATTGGGATCGACAGAAACACACTTTGTTGAACTACATCCATGGTGACATAGCAGTTGAAGAAGAGCAAGGAGGCCAAGACCACATTCATATAGCAAAAGAACACTCTCTTAGTGAAACCCTTTTAGAGGTGCTAGGGGACAATCAAAATTAAAACTCAACATCTTCTAGTGAAACTTCTTTGGAAGCACTAAAAGACAATCAAAGTCAAAAGTCAACATTCCTTAGTGAAACCTTCTCAAAGGTGCTATGGGACAATTAAGATAACTTCATTGGTGAAAACCACTTTGAGGCACCAATAACTAAGCACAAAATTTATTCACTACTTGATGAAGACAAAATCAAAGATCAAATCAAAATATATTCTAATCTATAGCCTAATCAAATGGTAGCCACTCTCAAGATCAAACAATAGAAAAATCTGGTGGTCCTATCAAGAGAAAAAGTCTTCAGCCTCACCAAAACTAAAATTATGTGTGACTGAACATCCTAATATTCATTTATTTTCCAACCACTACACATTCTATTATCATCTACCATTCTATTTCACAATCAAACCTACCATCTATTATTTGTCCTTATTTACCATCCATGGTTGCACTTTCCTTTGTAAGGGCTACAAAGATACCTTATATCAATGCTTGAAGGAATCAAAATCAATGACCAATGAAGATCACAAAATCATTCTTAACAACTAAATATACATCAAGTTCTTGATGGAGCAAATATTTAGACAAGGTGTGGGATAACAATTAACATGATCATGTATTCTATTTGTTTCATTTATTGATTAAGACATGCATCTCCCCATTAGTAAGAAAAATAGAATAAAAAACCACACCCAAGCCAAAAACATGTACCATAAACATTTCCATGCCATTACTATTGTTACATATCCATTTGCCATTGTCTCATATTTTTTGCTATTCACCCTATCACTTAGGGGCAAACCCTCTTACCATTTTATACATCCTATCATTCCATTCCTATCTAGACCAAAGCCTATTTTTACTCATGCTACCCAATCCTATTTTGATATTGGTTCCTTTGGTTCTTCCCACACTTTTTGTGAGATGATTCCAATCAAGTTTCAACAATAAATTAAGTCCATGTTTAAATGACAATCTATGAAAGTAGTGTGACAGTTGATCTGGCAAGATATCTTTCATTTTACATCCTATTTTAAGCTTGTTTATGTGAGCTTGATTATAATTGCCTATGGAAAAATAAATGTTTCACCAATATTTATACTAATTATAACCACTTATGGGAAAATTAGTATCATTTATCTGTCATTGTATCCTAATTATAACTGCCTATGGGAAAACTAGGAGCAACACTTGTTTATCATGCATTACCACATCACCTTATCATTACTATTTTCATTTGATTTCCATTTGCTAGATTTGAGAACTTGTTGGGACTTAGTTTTTCCATGCCTTTTGTGTGGATGGAATTACTATGACTTGAGGTCATTTTAGGACTATGTGGGTCATGCTCAATTCATGTTGAGGTCACCTTAGTCCTCCTTTCCATACACTCTCATTGTTTTGTGAGAAAATTAAGCTAAACACTCTCACCATTTTGTGAGTAGGTATATTTTCATTCTCTAACAATTTAAGATACCTCAAAATTCCAAAAACATTCATAATATTTTAAATTTTCAAAAATATTTGTCGTGTCTAAGCCTAGTCAGTTATCTTTAATTCACCTTACTAGGGCATTATCATTATTAGGATGTTTTTTTTTGCTTTTGTTTTTAGGATTTCTATTTATTTGTTTATTTCAAGTTGTTTGTTTATTTTTTAGTTTTTCTATTTGTTTATTTTATTGCTTGCCTATTTGTTTTCTTTCAGCATTATTTCCTTGACTCAGTCTATATGCATTCATTGGGTGATTCCTTGAGAACATTATTCTTGAGTCTATCTATATTCATCCATTAACATTATCATCATGTTTGTATTATTTTTGAGTGTTTATTGGATCAAGATTAAGTCCTTATGCATATTTTGGCCAAGTCTTCATGGTGTTTTATCATGATGTCTACCATCACATGCTATAGTAAAAATTAGATTCAAGAAGGTCTACAATCAATGGAGCCATAGAAGTTTTTCCTTGGCACCTTGACAAATCCTCCCATCCCACCCTTGATTAAATTAACCTATTGGCCATTCTAGTTGTATCATTACTAATAAAGATGAGTGCCTCCTCATTGGTAGGTACAACTGAATCATTTCTAATGATCAAGCTTATTCCTCTATCCATCTCTTTCATCACTTTTCACCCACTCATCTTTAATTTGTATTCTAGGTTATATCATTGAGTTATGCTTGATAATCATCCCTAACTAGGGCAGCATCAGTTTTAGCCAATCCAGGTTCACTTAATGATTATAACTACCTATGGGAAAATCATTATTTTGAATTTTATTCCTGATTATAATCACTTTTAGGCAAATCAACATCCTTTTTACATCAATGCATGTAAGCATTTTTTTATTTGGATTAATCTCAAAAATGGGTTAATTACACCTTTATTCTTGTTTCTTTTCAAGGGACTACCCATCAATAAATGTGACAACCACTCCATCGAGGGGGCATCATCATAGGCTTCCTAAACACCATTTGGAGCTTTGTTCTTCAACCATCATCTTCTTTTTGGAATACAAGACATTTATCATTCTTTGATAAGGGATTGCTTTACCTATTACTTGTAACACCTTGCCAAATAGGGGCAAAGTATAGACACCTAAAATTGGCCATTGATAACCTCCAACTAGGCTTTTGACCAATTTCCACCTAAAGTGCACAATTTGGCTTAAAAACACTAAAAAACATTAAATGAGTTGAAATTGATATATTTAAGTGCCGATTTTGGCTAGAGTATCATTAAATAAGGCAATGAAATTTATGGGCTAGCTAACTTTGATTAGATCATTTCAAATCAAAATGCCAATTTTGCACCTGGATGTTTTGGTTTACTCTCTTCTATCAAATTTATTGTATGAGATGTGTTTCTTTTTTATTTTATGTTGTAAAAATCCTAAATGGGATAATGGATCCAATGCATATAACATTAACTTCTAATTCTAATATGATCAAAGTTTAGACCAATAATAAGGTATTCTGATCAATTTGAGTAATTTGTGCACAAAGTGTTTAATCATGCTTAAGATCTAATTAAACCAAATTAGATCCTAATTAAGAATTCTATGGAAACTTGTTTAATACTTATTTTTGAAAATGAATATTGAATATCTACATCATCAAGTGACCTTATTTCTTGGGAAGACATCCCTAGGCCATACATGCCATAAATATCAAGATTCATGCCTCATCAATGCCCTTCATGCCTCTTAATTTTTAATTTATCCAAAATATTGATGAAACTATTTATAAATTTTAATTTCATAATTGGATTAATTCTTAGCCACACATCTCAATCTTGAGATGGACGGTTCAGGTTGATTCTAGCCATTTTTCAGAATCTATAAATAAAGAGGCCATGAATATCATTTCTAAGCTATTTTGGTGCAAATTTATAATGCATAAATGATTCCAAAATATATTTAAATTAATGTTACCATGCCAAATTAATCAAAATCCAAGCCAAAGATACAAGGTGCTAAGGAGAAGAGGAGATAGCCAAGCCTCCTTAGATGAAGACTTCATGAGCACAAGCTGAGAAAGCCACTACAAAAAGCATTTGAAGAATCCAAGTAAGGTAAAATAAAGTTTGTTTTGCATTTTAGTTGTGTTTTTTTTTTCATATTTGTCAACTAAGCTCTCCCTAGTGTCTAGGCAGAAAGATGTTATGCTAGTTAGTGTGTTTCTTTCATTTTGTTTTCATTTTGAAACTAAAATGATACTAGCCATCCTCTCTTGAGTTAAATTCCTAGCTCACATTAGGGCTTCTCCATACTATGTGTGAATCTTAAAAACTTAGAAAAAAGTGGATACTTATATATAGAATGGTGGGGAGAGAGAGAGAGAGAGAGAGAGAGAGAGAGAGAGAGAGAGAGAGAGAGAGAGAGAGAGAGAGAGAGAGAGAGGAGAGAGAGAGAGAGAGAGAGAGAGAGAGAGAGAGAGAGAGAGAGAGAGAGGTGGTATAAGAAGATTGAAAAGTGTCCATGAGAGTTATAAAAATAATAGGAGTTATTAGATAGTCCAATAGACCTCTAAATCCATGTGTCTCACTCTTGAATCAGTTTCAACATTCCAAGTGGTGTAGGGGGTTACAAACTTGTTTGACACCTTGACTAACATCTTAGAAAATACCAATATTTGAATGAAAAGAGTGAAAAATGGAACTTACAACCATGAAATATAAATTAAATGATTTAAAAAAACTCATTTAACATCTTAATTCCTTAATAAACTCCTCTAGCTTGCCATTCCATCATTCATGTGCATAGATGTCTGTAACTCTTCATTTCCCATACCTAGATTGGTTTTAAGTGGCCCAAAACTAGAGTTCACCTTATTCAAATCATCAAAACCAGATTAATGGTCTTAAAATATGTTATTAGGTCTAAAAAAATCATTTTTTTTCTTGGACCAACTCTCAATAAATCATTTTTCTCCTTAAGCCTTCACTAGGCCTAGTTTCCTTATAACCCTTTTTACCTGTAAAACTTCTTATGTAAGGAGTTGTAAAAATTATATTTAAAAAATAAAGGAATATTATACAACCCTTGTATGTAATTATAACTACATGTAAAATATCATCTTTTTAACATAAGTGGAAACCCATTTTTTTCATCTCTCACTCTCTCTTGAATTATGTCTCAATTAGGCCTCTTTGATTTGGACCCTATTCTATTGCTCTAGAATTATTACACACATTTAAAATTATAAAAAATCATGTGATTAAATTTAATTACACCATAAAAAACCTCCATTAATTTTTTGTGTTTTGAGACCATATGAAAGTGTGCAAACAAAGAAATGACCTTACCACCTAGTCTCATTTTGAGCCTCTTTAAGATTGCCTAGAAAAATGGGCCTAGTTTGATCACCTAAGGAATATATTATGATATTTTTTATATTTTAATAGATATTAAAATTCACATATTACCTCATACCATTATTTGGAAGCTTTCCTCTTCTCATAACACCTATAAAACACCAAAAACATGCAAAAATAAGGCATATGTGGAAATCTATACAAGTGACATTAGTAACAAAGTACATGTGAGTAACCTAATTTGAGTATTAAAAAAATACAAGATGTTTTAGGATTAAAAATATGTCATTGGACATGAATTTAATCTCTTTTATCTTTGACTGGTCACTATTAGGGCTTAAAAGAGGTTTAAGACCTATTTGGGGTCTTAACAATTGTTCATAATGAATATATCATTGAATTAAATCCTTCCACTTGTAAAAACTTATTTATATACCCATGAAATTATTCCAAAAGGATCATACTCCCATTCAAAGTGTGGGAAATGGTATGAGAATCTAAATTTGCTCTTTAAGTGGCCTGCTTAGCTCTCTTGAGGCTAAAGATAGGTCAAACATGAGTTTTGGGTCTCAAACCTTCATCTAAATATTGTGAGAGGTTATCCTATGAAAAATACATATCTCCATGTTTCTAAATGATCTGAATGTGATCATTATTCCTCTATGTTCATATGGTACACTGATCAGGCTATCTAGGATTTAGACTAGTCTCCTCTTTGCTAGCCCTCAAGGGTAATTGGACTGAATACTGAGCTTTTTACCACTTAGAGTTGTATGGATACTATTTACATAAATATTTACTTCCTTTATGACTATTCATGAAGTCTATAATGCATGGTTTGTGCCTTTGATATCAATTATACCCCTAAGTCTCTTGAATGCCCCTTGCCCAAGGAGTGGGCAAGGTCTAAGACAAAATAATGAGTACTTACACTATTTTTCTGACCTCAAAGAGACCATGTAAGTATTTTTAAATTAATTAAATCCATTTTTACCAAATTTAAAACCTTGATCATGATTTTAGAGCCCTTAAGACTCAAATTTCTCTTATAGTTGGACTATAGCCTATGTGCAGGGTTTCTTAGGCATCTTAATTATGTGTAGGGTTTGGAAACTAGTCTATTCAATATTATATAGTCATTTGATTTGGTATCAACATGAAACTATGAAAATTTTATAATAACTAAGATATATGTTAGTGTCTCTTCACCATGTTGGGTCTTACTCAATGCTTTAAGGCTAACCTACTTTATGCAGCGTGTAGGAGTATTTGTGAGTCATGATTGTTCTTTGATGTTTACACTTTACCCTCTCACCTCAGTGACCTTATCCATGCTATCAAAATTTATATAATATCCCAATTGGGTCCAAACACCTCATACATACTCTATTTTCACTTCAAGCTTGATATCAATCCATCTCTTCATGCAGTCACCTATAGATGATGTTTTAGGTATTTTAACTATGTCTTTTGGGTTTAAACCCTCAAAAATAACATCCATACTCTTTAAATGGTCTTGAACCTATATGTAGTCTTAGATTGGTTTAAAACAACTCTAAACACTTTTTCACCCTCTTCCCTTTGTGTTGAAAGTGGAATTATCTACACTAAGGACCTATAGGTGTCTATGTAGGACATGTGATTATGCATTGGGATTAAGAATTAACCTCTACCGAAATGGTCTTATCCATGTTTTGGGCTTAGTTTAAGTCTCAAATTTAGTTTTCAAATCATTTTCAAATACTCCTCTACCCTTCCTATGCTTGAAACTATTATATCCTTCAAATAAACTTGTAGGTGTTCTTTTAAGGCATTGATTGTGTGTTATGTATTTAGACCTATCCTTCCCACTTATCCAAATGATTGAATATATTAAATAAAGGAGTTAATTATCTATTTTTGTGGTCTTATAAGTATATAATTTCCAATTTGAAAACATTCAAGACACTTATCTCTTACTTTTCCATACAGACATGTAGGTTATGTTCTTTAGGGTTTTGACTGCATTAAGAGATTTGAAGCTCATTTCTCACCTTAATAGCCCTCCCATTTCATGAACATAGTTGATTATAGTTATTCTAGGATCTAAGCATCTCAAATACCATTGTCCTTTTACTCAGGCGAGATGTTGGACCAAGTGCCTTAATAGCTACCTATAGGTGACTTCTAGGGTGTTGACTGCATGTAATGAGTCTAGAACCTCACTCTTTTCAATGTAATGATGTTTGAGAGATCAATAGATCCTATCTATATTATATGTTATATTAAAACTTTAGGAGTGTTTCCAAATCACCTTTAGCTTTCTCCATTATACACAATATTGTACAGTCCTTTAGGTGGTTAGGCTAGCTATCAACTCAACTACTTGATTCAATTAAATGTCCATGTGACTTAGATGCTTTTCAAGGTTTTGTAACCTTTACTTATCTACCTTAAGTTTGAATCTCCATGCTTTATCTTTGATTTATGTTAGAGAGGTTAAATTTGATTCCAAAAGAGGACCTATAAGCTTAGGGCATGTAGGTTATTTTTGGATTGCTTAGGGCTACACATAGAGCATTTCATGAATTCCTAGACCTCCTCAAGTTTTAAAAATATTTACACATTTCTTCAATATTTCAAATCTTCTCACTAGCATCACATTACCTTGAGCTCACCTAACTAATCTTTATGAACCTATAGGTGTAGCCACCTTCTACATGATGTCTATTAATAGATAATTCTAATCAATTTAAGCAAATTTATAGAGGGTAGTAAGGTGGTTAATACTATACAAGGACATGAGAATATGTATCAAATTTACACCATAGTTTGGAGCATCTCCAACCTATCCTTACATTCCATATAACATCCAATTAGAGGAGAACTTATGACCTCTCATTTGAAGGTGGATTAAACTACCATATTAAAATTATCATGCCTTTAATAGTGAAATGTGATCTCATTAACTTCACACTATGGTATGTCACTAGTACCTGATCCTAAATTAGTAGTCAAACTCCAATAGACTTGTTCAAACACCAACAATGTCTCAAAAAACATACACTTGAATAATATGGACAAAAGACACATTTTAGACAAGATCACATGAATTCCTTGAAATTGAGTGAGATCCAATGAATTACAAAGAAATAGAATCCTCTGAGAATGACCACCATGAAAATCAAATAAGAACTTGTAGTAGAAACCACTAGAATAGCCATTGCACTAAGACATTCTTCCTTCAAGTGGAAGTACTTAATGGAGATTATTAAACTAATGAAACCACCATGAAAAGGAGATAAAATACCTATAAAAACCACCCTAAAAAATTCTCTCCATTGATTTATGAACTAGAAAAATAGGTTGAAGAAAAAACCGCTCTCAGATGCATAAGCCATAGTGACCTGTTGTCACTCTTAGCAATTTTTCATAAATAAGAAGCCACCATTATGAAAATAAAATCCACTTATTTCAAGTTTTTTATGGACCCATAACAATTACCAAAGTTTTATCTTCTAACTCTTTCTCTCTCTCTCTTAGCCATACCATTCAATGCAAATTTACCTTCCTAATATTCAAATATTCTTGATCCTTCTTTGAATTTTTTATGATTCTATAAGAATTTTTAAACTTCCTAAAACTTTCTCTCCTTGAGGTGGAAAGTGAAAATCTTCTTCATGGACCAAAAGGTGGCCAAATTATGGTTTTTTTATATATAAAAGTGAAATAAAGGTTAGAGAATGATAATATGATATAAATGACATACAAATAACCTTTTTAAATGAATTTATACCATAATATACCTTTGACCATATTTTAATATGTTTGACCATGTACTTGACCATAAGACTAGATAAGTGAACATAAGACCAGAACTTAAATAATGGTAGACAAGTACACATATGACCATATGGGAATATTTAGGACCAATAGAGACCATGAAAAGACCATAAAAAACATTAGAAAACTCTATGAAGTTTAAAACTATAGGGGGTGACCATTTTTGACATGAGGTCAAATTTGGTCAACATTCTTGATGATTCACAAGGATAACATGCCTACAATACTAATGGACCAGTAGCCTTCTCCTTCTATTTGGATTTGGAGTTACTCTTATACTACAATCTAAACTAATATGACTTAAAATATTTCAAACTCACAAAAAACACACAACAATAAGGAAACACACACTATGATCAAATAATTTAGGGAAAACACACACGAAGACTTTAAAAACATACCTAACCTATATATATATATATATATATATGTATATATATATATATATATGGTATATATATATACATATATATATATATATATATATGTATATATATATATATGTATATATATATATATATATATGTATATATATATATATATATACCTAAAAACCTGTTTGAGGTGATAAAACCATTTATTTCAATTCAACCAGGATAAAAAATGATGTTCCTTAAGTCACAACTATTCCATAAGAGTAAGTCACCATATGATGTATGCTTGTTAAAAAAAAATTGCTTGTGAAGATGATCAAAATACTTACCAATCACATGACCTATGCTAACTACAATTTGACCATTTAAAAATTCTTCGAATGGTCCTCCTGGATCTTTTTTAGGACTTCTTAATAGTGAAACCATCTTGTCTTCTTTCATGATCATTTGGTTCTTGTCGTTTTGCTTTTCATGAGTCATGAAACTTTTGTCAACTTTACTTTCATCGGGAACATGATATATTAGTTGTCTAGGATCATCAAACTAGTCTTCTTGTTGATCAATCATGTTTGCAAATGGCTCAACATTAGATTGATGTTTAGGTGGCTCCTCAACCAATTTTTTTTCCCTTGGTCTAATTGAATGCTCCCAATACTACAATGTGCTTGACAGTGACTTGAACATATTTATTGTGTTCAATAGGTCTATCAATGACCTTACTCTCAAGCTCATTCTCATGTACTATGGAATGAAATTTCTACAAAAAATTATCTTCTTCTACATGACTGTCACATCCATGAATTCATTCATCTTTAGCAAGAATAATGGCATTGTCTTCCACATTATCTTGATATATCATACTTTGAACTCCACCATCATCATGAATGTAAATAATATAGTTACCCTCAGTATCTTATTAAAAAGGATCATTAAGGCTTACCTCATAATGTTTATCACCTTTTATCATGTATTATATATGTGCCAATATTTATCTCTTGAATGAAAATATATGGATCATATTCATAAGTGTCAACACCATATTCATCTAGGAAAATATTAGAGATACACTCAAGTTTGGAAGATGCTCCATCATCTATGCCTTTCTCCTCTTGTTGTTCAAAGATTAGAACTTACTTCCACATATGGTTCAATGTGGAACTTGGACAATGGTTGTGCTATTATAGTCACCTTTTCTCCATACCTTATTCTAAAGGACAAGAAATACCAATAAATATAAATATATCCTCCTATATTTATGTAAATTCCCTTGATATATAAATAGAAAAGT
>JARHVA010007109.1:625000-755676 GCA_037957365.1 Torreya grandis | reverse complement strand
AGGGTCACTATTGTGTGAGGCAAGGTTAGATGTGGGTTTGGGTTTGGATGTGGACGAAGGTGAGTGAGATGTAACAATCTCAGGCAAAGGGCAAGAGGAAACCGTGACTGGGTCTTCCTCAATTGAAATGGGTAAAGAGATTGGTTCTTCTCTTGGTGGAGAAGAAATAAGAGAGTGTGGCTCCTCAAGTGGGCAGAGGGCAGGGATGATTGTGCCTTCTGCTTGTGCTTGAGGAGTAGGCAAGGTATGGTCATTGGATGAAGGTGGGCTTAATGGTGTAGGTGTGGTCAAGGCGCCCTCCAATATAAGAGAGGTAGAGGGAGGACTAGTAGGAGAAGAAGGTTCTTCATCCTTTAATGGAAGAGGTTGGTCAAGGACAAGAGGCAAGATAGTGTTAATCGAGTGAATGTCATGGTCATGAGAATCTTTAGTTATGGTTTGGACGTTGTTTTGAGTAGGTGGATGATTTGGAAAAGGGTGTTTGAAGATGTCGATATGTTGATTGGGTGGGGCATTTGGGTTATCTAAAATAAGATCCCCCTTGTCGATCATGTCTTGGACGATGTTTTTGAAAGTTTGGCAGTTGTCAATGTCATGGCCTTGGATGCGGTGAAAGTGGCAGAAGTCGGCCTCTCTGTACCATGTAGGGAGGGCTTTAGAGGGGTCAAATTGAGGTGGTTGGATTGTAGGGAGATTGAGGACCCCCTGCTTGAGAAGTTTTTCCAAAACGGAAGCGTATGGTTCTCCAAGTGGAGTGTAAGAACGCTGAATGTACCATTATTGGAATTGTTTGGTGATGCTGGAAGATGTCGAAGGTTGAGAGTAATTCATTGTTGTTGAGGATGGTGATCTAATGACCACAGTGTTGGCCACTCCTTTGGACTTGGAGTTGGCAGAAGAAGAAGGTCTGGAAGAAGAATGGTCAGTAGATTTTGCATTGGTATTACGCAATTTGACCTTATCTTCTTCAAGGGCGCAGAGTTCAAGCTTTCAGGCCATGATGAAAGCTTCGTCAAACATGCGGAATGTCTAAATCTGCAAAGTAGAAGAGATGTGTCTGGCACATGCTCGAGAAAAGAGCTCGATGAGCTCGGGTTGAGGCAAGGAGAAGGAGAGCTGGTTAATCAGGCCCCTCCAACGAGCGACAAAATCGACTACAGATTCATCGTCAAATTGCCTAATGGAATAAAGGTCTGTGATTGAGACTTGTTTGGTGATGTTGATTGAGAAATGGTCAAGAAATAGTTGGGTGAGTTGGATGAATGAAAAGATAGAGTGTCTGGCAAGCGAACTATACCAGTCAAGGGCGGGGCCAGAAAGCGACATAGGGAACGTGCATAAAAGCAATGCATCGTCATGGGTAATAAGATAACAAGCATGTCTAAATGCCCGTAGATGTTGTTGTGGGTCTTCCTTACTCTGAAAGTGAGTGAATTTAGGAAGCTCCCATTGGTTAGGGTATGGTTGAATAGGGACGGAAGGATGGATGGGCTCGTTGCAAGTTTGCTCATATGACAAAGTATTGCTTGAGCCAGAAATAGAGGCTTCGAGACTAGACATTTTATCCATCAGCATCTTAATGATGTCTGATGACGGATTGGCGGGTTGAGTGCCCCCTAGGTTGTAAGGCGCTTGGAAGAGGCTAGAGGAGGCGTGCGACATAGTCGGTTGTACAATGTACGAATGACTAGTCGCAGGGGCAGAAGTGGAGGCTAAAGGTGGTTGCGTTATGAAGGTCAAAGGTATAAGTTGACTGGGCACCACTAAAGGGGGTTGAATGGTGGTACTGGTAGAAAGATAGGTTGGCACTCCTACATTCGTGGGCGCAAGAGGATGAGGGGTCGAGACAATCAAGTTCTGATATGATGTAGAACTTGGTTGAATTGCAGGTGGTTGAGGGGGTAATGGAACCCCGATGGAGGTCGGTCTAAAAATAGACGGGGAGGCCAAACTTTACGTATTGTCCATGATTGGGTTAATAGTTGAGGCGAAAGGCTAAGTCATAAAGGGTTGGGTGGTGAATGGTGTGGATGTCGTCGCCACGTCACCCGAAAGGTCTCGCGTTGGGTTTCTTGCGAGATAGTTTTGGAGGGCTGCGGTATTGAGGTCCAAAAATCTCTCGAAATCTGGGTCCCCTTCAGGGATGATGGGAATTTGAGTCAGGGTCGGGGTCGAGGTCAGTCCTGTAGGAGTTCTTTCAGTCTCCGAGAGGAACTCCATGATAGGACTGGTTAGGGACGAGGGAGCATGGTCAAAAAGGAGGGTCAGATTCCAGAAACTATGTTTTTGCAGTTCTAAAAACTTAGAATAGAGTTTTTGACAGAGAAGGGTCGGGTTTTAGGTTGCTGGTTTTGAAAAAAAAGGACAGTGATAGAGACCGACGTCGGTTGAAAAACTGATGTCGGTAATAAATATGGCCAACGTCGGTCAGATAACTGATGCCGGTAATAGGGGAAGCTGACGTCGGTGGTAGAACCGATGCCGGTGACTGTGTTTTCCAGAGAACCAAAAGATTTGAAGATTCTTGTAAAAACAATGAAGAGAGCGTCCTCACTCACTCAAACAAACAGATGAGAAGAGGAAAACAGAGAGAGATAGACAAGCCTAAGCGATAAATCCTAGGAATTAACTTTAGAAGCTGTGGCTTATGCCTTAGATGAATGTTTGGGGAGATTGGCTGTCAAGAAGGTCCTAGAAGAAGCAGTCTAGAGCTGGTTTCAGGTGTTGTTTTAGGTGCTCAAAAATCTATGTTAGGGTCTGGTACGTGGCCTGGTGCTAAGGAGCAAGCTCCCCTCACTTCATGATTCCAGTGGTTAGCTGGTCTCGCTTAGCCAAGATATACCTCGCCTAGAGTTTATCCTCCGCCAGAGAACGGAGTGGGCTTCCCCCTTGGTGATGAAATCCAAGTAGGGTCACCAGGATGGGTAAGGTATCTGCTGGGGGATGAAATCCCAGTCGGGCCTTGTCACAAGTAAGTTTTATGTTCGTTTTAGTGCATGTGGTTTGGTAGTGTAACATCAAGTGTCTACAATTTATTCAATATGCGTCTAAGTTACTAGATGTGGACTAAGAAGATGCAAGCACAAGCAGAAATGAATGCAAAGTGTTTTAATGCCCAAGTCAAAATGTGATGTTTGTTATGAAGACAAGTTTGAGAAAGGGTTGAGAGTATGACGTTGGACTAGTCTAGAATGTGCAAGAAAGAAAAGAAGGATTCTTTTTAATTCCTGCTTATAGTGTCATTGAGAAGAAAAGGAGGAGAAAAGGTAAGAACCTAATGCTCCTAAATGAATGAAGAAGAAAAGGAACCCAGGAGGAACCTAGGGTCCCACCGTGCGTGCCAGAATGTTTCTATCACTAATTCGCTTTTCAGATTATAAAGAGAGAGAAGAAACTAAAGAATAATGGACAAGGCATGTGAAGTAGCTGGATGAAGATTGCGCACCATAATCCAGACATTGTGGGCACTCCTCTTTGGCTGTGGAGGAATGACACCTGCAAAGAAGAAAACTTGGACAAGAAAATGTTAGATGGATAGGCGGTGGGTTGCCAAGCGAAAACTTGTTCCCGAAAGTGTGAAAACTTCCTCAAGGGAGGTCAACCCACTAATAATAGACAGATAAAAGATCAAGGAAATACAAAATGCCAGAATATAGAAGTGATAAACAAATTAGAAAGGAAAGAAAAGACAAAATGATTACCTGAAGGAGATGTCGGGCTGATGATAGTCGCCGAGGTCGGAAATGTCACCAGCATCGGTTAGCTGATCTGTCGACGTCGGTTATCCTGCCGACGTCGGTTGGGGAAGTGACCGGCGTCGGTCGGGGTTGTGGCCTGTGGTCGGGTCTGGTTTGGTTTCTGGACTGTGGACGGGTCAGAGACAGAGTTTATGGACGTGCTTGAATGGTTTGGAGAATGGTCTGGGTCTGGTTGGGTGCCCTGTGCAGGGTCTTTGTTGGCAGGGGGATGAGGAAGTTGTCTGGGATTGGATTAAAAGGGGGACAGAAAAGAGGAAGATGGACAGGGGACAGGTTCTGAGAAGGCTTTTCAGCCTCTTAGGGGAAGGACATAGCAAGCAGAAGACAGTAGATAGGATAGATAACTGAGACTAAATGAGAGAATGAAATAAAACCATGAAATTGCTTACCTTTGGCTTGCTGAATGAAGAACGGAGGAGCTGTAGTTGGAGCCACAGAAGACTTGTTGCAAGAAGAAATCCCTGATCTAGAGTCTTTGCACCTGCTGCTACTATTGCACGAGGTCAGAGAAAAGAGAGTCGGATGCCAAAGCACCAAGAGGATTTTGTTTGCGAGCTCAAGGGTCCAGGGGATGCAACGGATGCAGAAAGGGGTAATGAAGGCTACCGACGCCGGTAGTTTCACCGACGTCGGCCGAATGGTCACCGATGTCGGCGGTGGTAGAATGGGAACAGAGGCTAAAAATAGCCTCTGCGCATTCTTACACGCCGTCGGGCGAGGGGTTGTGGGAAGAACGGTCATGAGGATGCTTAAATGGGCGTGGGGGGAAGATAATGAGGAGATTTGACATAATAAATGCTAGGGGGAAGGTGGAGGGATTCAAGGGAGGATCCAAGGTGGCAAGGGTGGGGTGGAAAGGGGGCCACTTTAAAATATTTAAGTTATTTTAATCATATGAAGGCCAAGGGTTAGGATATGGGTTTAAGGCGAACAAGGGGGAGGACCAAGGTGCAGACACGTTTGCGGTGTCTACAGGTGTTATAGTGGGGTGAATCTTCTATTTTCTCATTCTTTAATTTCTAAAACAACAAAATTAAATTTTCACTTTGGATCCTAATTTGACAAGTCCAATCATGTCATTTAATTATCATAAATGGAAATCCAAATTGTGAATCATTTTTAGAAGTAAGGATTTACATCTTATTATAATTGGCATTGTGATTGAACCTAATGCAAAAGCAATAAAAATTAAAGGGTTTAACTATTATGATTAAACCTTTTCATTTTTGAGTTTTTTTGTGTCTCTTGATCTAGTCTTTCATATTGAATCTAAAAAAATCTTAATGAAGTTTGGACCACACTAGAAAAGATCTTTGGGAAGCTAGATGTAATGAGAGGTCATGAACTAGAGAATGAGCTCATTAGTTTGAGTCTTAGTAGTTTTTGACATTATATGTACCTTAATCTTCTCACTTCATTTAGCATTACTATTATTTCTATTAGTTGACATATATTCTACCTATCTAATGTATCCCCTATAATTCCATCCCAATATCACCCCTTTTATTAGTTTCTATATTATCCCCCTTCATTATTATTCATTTATTAACCTTAATCTTATCCCCACCAATCATTAATTCTCCTAAATCCCAATTATCTTATCTTAACCCCACTCATTCATTATTTGGTAAATTTAAATTCCCATGACCCACCTACCCACCTACTAAGCCCATTCCTAGGCTCTCCTACACCCTTATTCCCTAAATAATCCTACAATTCTAGAATCCTCTCTAACTTATCCCTCCCCCTCTAGAAATCTCTATTGTAGAGGTTTCCAAGGAATTAAAAATTCCTTAGAAAACCCCCAACCATTGATTCCAATGGCCCAAAATTAAATTCTAGCATTGATTCTTCCTTGTATTTTCTAAATAAACAAGCCATTTCTCTATGGTTAAGTTAACTACCAACTAACTATAATATTCATGTCCACATGATCAATCACAAGCACCCTTAATTCCATCATCAATATCTTTGACCATGCAACCATAATGTAAAGAATCTGAGTCAAAGGTAATCTCAATACAATATTATTATTTTTCATCTATTTGATCTTGGTTTGGAGAAATTAGCTATAGGATTAGAATGCTAGTTTGAATTATGTATTCATCTATTTGCATTTGATTCTAGTGGCTCTAGATCTTACTTAATTACTTGGATGTTTTGAGTAGATTTAGATTAATTACATGATCTCAAATCCATATAACTCAAAATTCATACTACAGACACCCTATAGGATTTATTCACTAATTTTAAGTATTTTATATTAAAATCAAAATAATGTGGAATAGATGAGAAAGATAATCAACTAGGTCTTTCTATACTCTCTAAACTAGGTCTAGATTACTTTGTATGTATCTCTACTTTCTATGATACCAATTTTTCTATTAGAAACACAAGGAAAATTCATTGACTTGAATTAAGATTAAGATAAGTTGATACTATAGTTGCAGTGGGACTAATCGATCATCAAACTCAACTATATACCTTCTCACACTTTGTCCTTGATTATCCTTCAAATTATTCTTCATTGGGGTCACCTTAACATGATGACATTTTTTTATCTTGAGCATATATCTGATGATGAGGAATCCTCTTCTAGCATAAATTATTATAATAATGATGGAGAAACACCTCCAACATATACTTAGCACCTTCTAAATATTTAGGAGTTATTTCTTGATCCACCTTCTTCTAATCCACTTTAGACACTATATGGGTTAGGTAAATTGATCTAGAACTCATTAGATATTGGGAAGTATAGTACATAGTTACATGGTATTCCACATTATTTCTTCATTTATTCTTCCAATGCACCATACTTACATGAAGTAGTTGGTCCATCTACTATGCATGAGGAACACATTTATTTTAATAAGAACCACACCTTGGTTGTATATCCATTAAGAATTGGTGGACACATTCATTATTCTAGGGTGATCCACTCTTCATTGCATCTATTTATAATCGACAATCACTCTAGAGAGCTTCTTTGAATGATACATGGTGGATACAATTAATTTTAGCTTTTAATGGTGATTTTTAGCTTTCTCTTCTTATTTTCTCTCTTTTGGGGTGTGAGGAGTCTTTTTTCAAAGGGTTTTTTCCATTTAATCACTTTATGAGAGTTGTTTTGTATATGGGTACTTTATTATTCCTTATTTTTAGGACCAATTTATTTTACCCGCCTAAGTTGTGCTTACAAGGGTTGGGGTGAGGGTCGGGTGGTTAGTGTAAGATTTTTATTTTAATTTTATTTTTTTATCTTGATTATTACTATACACATGGATTATTCCTACACTTGTGGAGTTATCTTGATTAGGTTTACTTAGACATAGTGAATTAATCTTGTCTATCATCACTAGTTAGTGAATGTTACTCTTTGGTTGGTTATTCTAAGGTATGGGACTTACATTCCTATTTTATCTCTTTGCGGATATTGATATAGGAGTTACACATTTACACTCATGTTTATACATATTTATTTGTGAGATATTGATATGAATTGAGTGGTGGATTTAAAATATTCTTTTGTATTATTCTCATATTTGGTTTTGCCTCACAACAAAGCTTATGATTTTTCTTGTCTCTTTCTTGTAAACCTATACATTTATTTGATATAGATATTGTGGTGAATAATCAATTAATAAATTGGGAACCTCTCCTAATTAATAAAAATACTTGGCATTAAATTGGACCATCATGGCACACAAGGGCTATGGTCTCCTTAATTGATCAAACTAGTATATAACTAGTCTAATTAAACTAACCATAATTGAGCCAACATTTGACTCATTAAATTTATATAGATAAAATATATGATAATATTTTATAATAACATATGTCCATATATATATAATTACCATTTTTTGTTTTTAATTTCAATCAACCCTCTTAGCATATGATCCCAGGGAAAACATTTTCCATCTCCATTGTTAGGAGGAATTCCAGCCATAGAGAATACCCTCCATGGTTGGGACAGATCTCGACCATAAAAAGAAAAATAGTTTTTCCTCACTAAGGTTATGAGAAATATAAAACATGGAGATGTATTATTCATGGTTTTGAGAGATCCCAACCATGGAGATAAAAAATCCTTAGATGGGAGATCTCTCAACCACATAGAGGGAAAATTGTTTCCCCTATTATGGTTTGAATCCATACCAACCATTAAATTATCCTCAATATCATTGGGAGGGATATAAACCATGAAGATGATAAATATTATTACCCATAATTATTGGGATCCATATAAACCATGGAGTTATTTTATCTATGGTTGAGAGGATCCCAACCTTGGAGAGGGAAAAATTGAGTGCAATGTTTTGCATTATCCATGGCTAGGAGGGCTTTGAAAATGGAGAGAGAAAAATCTTCATGATTTGGATCCCTCCCAAACATAGAGAGAGAATCATTTTCCACTCAAAATTTCCCTCTCCATGGTTGGGATCCTTCCCAACCATGGATAATTGCATCTATGGTTAGGAGGGCTCCAAACCATGGTGGGAGCAAGTTTTTTCCTTGAAGAATCTGCCACATGGTTGGAAGGGCTCTCAACCATAGCATGGGAAATTATTTTCCTTATTTATCATTGGGATCCATACCAATCATAGAGAGGAAAAGGGAATGTATTTTTTATTCATGTCATTGTTTGGAGGGATCCCAACCATTGGGTTAGAAAATATTTTCACCTAATATGATTGGGATCTATTCAAACCATGGAGATATCCTCTTGATCTTTTGATGGGATACCAAACATGGAGAAGGAATTTATTTTTTATCTATAAGGTTGTGACCCCTCCCATCCATTTGGAATCTAATGTATGGTTGGGAGGGCTCTAACCATGGTTAGGGAAAACTTTTTCTCTCATTATATTTGGAGCCCTTCCAACCATGGATATTTCCTCTCCATGGTTAGGAAGGATATCAAACATTGTTTAGATCCCTCTCAATGAAGGAGAGAAAAAATGCATGGTTGGTAAGGTCCAAAACCATGAAGAGTGAAAAATTGACCCCCTATTATGGTTAGGATCCTCTCTAACCATTGATTTATCCTCTCCTTGGTTAGTGCATTCTCTATTATAATCAAATATTGAAAGAATGAAGTCCCCCTAATAATGGATAATATGCTACATGGTTAGTGGGAATTTTACCCCTTCCATAGTTTAGATCCATTGTAATCATGAAGAAGGATTGTAATATAATTTCATTAAAACTGTGAAGATCACCACTTAGCTAACATGCCAATACATATGGTTGGGAGAGATATAAACCATGAAAGTGGTAAAAGTTTTCCCTCTATATGGTTGGTATCCCTCCTAACCATGGATATGTCTTCTCCATCATTGAGAGGTCTCCAAACCATATATATGTCTTCTCCATGGTTAGGATGTATCCTAACCATGGAGAGGGAAAATGTATTCCATCTCCATGGTTAGGATCCATCCCAACCATGGATAAGACATATATATGGTTTGGAGACCTCCCAATGATGGAGAGGACATCTCCATGGTTGGGAGGGATACCAACCATAGAGAGGGAAAAATTTTGCCACTTTCATGGTTTATATCTATCCCAACCATATGTATTGAAATATTAGCTGAGTGCTCATCTTGAAAGTTTTAATGAAACTTGGGATCCCTTTTTAGCCCCACCATGGTTGGGATCCCTACATATCATGGAGAGAGAGGATAACCTAATTTATTCATAAATCTTAATATGGATACTCATTTGACATGTTTTAATGAATGGTTGAGAGGGATCTCAACCATGGTGGGGAAATATTTTTTCCCTCTCTATGGTCATTAGTCCTCCTAACCATGAAAATTTCCTCTCCATTGTTAGGAGGCATCTAAACCATAGATATGGAACACAAATTTTCTCTCCATGATTGGGATCCCAATCAACCATGGAGAGGTAATTATAATAAAAAAGGTTAATATTAATTTGGGTCAAAGGCTAATTTATCTGAAGCCATCAGGAAGTCACCTAGATTTTTTGAATCGATTTCAAAACCTTGAAAAATAACTTAAGAACATGGAAAAAATATGCCTCCTCAAACATGACATCAAGGAAATTATTTATAAATATTATCACTTCCTCAATTTGTATATAGATAAGATACACATGAACATTGATTTATTGACACATATTGTAGGGTTGCACACAAACATTATGGTGTTGGAAATATTGTCATTGATGTCAGAGGTCTAGCATTATTGGTGATAAAGTCCCCATAGCATTTAATGGTGTTTTTAATGTTCATATATTGGATAATGTGTGTTAATATTTATTTAATATTAATGAATATATTTTTGGTTGCATAAATTCAAAAGAGGGCCCATAGAGAAGTCAAAGAGTCATGGGGTAAAGAAAAAATACGAATGGGATGCATTTTCCCATGAAGAGTCATCTTGAGGAATTCCAAGAGTCACCAAGTGAAGACAAAAGAGGGAGGGAACAATTTATCATGAAGGGACACTTTGAGGAATATGAAAAGTCACCAAGATAAAGACAAAAGGGGAAAGGATGATTTTGCTTATGAAGGGTCACCATGTGACTTTTCAAAATAAATATTTTGAAGGGTCATGTAAGTTTGGCACCACTTTCCATAAGGATTGAAGTGTCACAAAGGGTGAATTCCAAAGGTCATTTCGTAAGCTATAAATAAAGGCTTGGGAAGCCATTTGTAATATGTGGAAGAGATCATGGGTTGTAATTGTCATATCTAGCTTAGAAGAGCAAAGGAGAGAAAAGAAAGAGATATTGTAATGTGTTATCATTTGTTGAGAAACCAACATTGAGAGATAGTTGTGTGGTATACACAATATGGGTTGGTTCTCCTATGGGTTGGTGCTCAACAAAGGGGTTGATGTTCCTATGGGTTGGTTCTCATTAATAGTTGTTGTGTTGGTGCTCAACAAAGGGGTTGGTACTCCTAAAAGTTGATGATTGTGAATGTTTTAGTTTGAGTTTGTGCTTATTAATATACTTTAGATTGTTCTCCATGGTTTTTCCCACATTGGGTTTCCATGTTAAAATTTGGTGTCTCTCTCTATTTTGTGTCATTTTTATTGTTTCAATTTTATTACATATCTTGAATGAATGGTTAAGTGGAATTTTATTAAGTAAATTTTTATAAGATATATGATATAATGATTCATCCCCCATCTCAATATATCCTATGCTTAACGTATGGTTAAATACCCACCATTATGAAATACAATAGTTAATTCTAGTTGTATCTTAGTATAAAATACCCTCTCCATCATTGGAATTTATTCCAACCATGGAAATTGAACAAAAATTAGCTCTTGATTTTAGGTATTCTTTATTTCCCCCAACATGGTTAAGATATCTCATAATCATGGAGATGGAGGAGAACCTACTTTCATTGGCATTCTCAATATGACTACTCATTTACCATATTGTGATATATGGTTGGGAGGGATCCTAACCATGGCGTGGAAAATTATTTTCCATCCAAACAATAGTTTTTGTCCCTCTTAAAAATGGAGAGGACATATCCATGGTTACCATTATTGTGTATATGTGATAAATATTTTATTGAAAGATTCGTATATGAAAACTACAAGGGGAAGTGACAAGTATGTGGATGTTGAAACAACCTAAAGATTTTTAAACTCTCTTTGGATAATCATTTGGAAATTAATATAATTTTTTGATGTAAGAGGTTAAAATTTTAATTAAGCTAATAAATTTAAAAAAAATTGTAATTGGATAACTTGTTACTATTTACAACTCTTTATAATTATTTTTTCCCTAAAATTGTGAAGTTTTAAAAACTTGTATTACGTTATAAATGGAATTCCTAAATTCAAATAGGGAAAATATAATAATTGTAGTCTTTATTCAAGTAAAAATTAAGCTCTATAATAAATAATTATTCACATTCATTTTTACTTCATCAAACATTTCTTTGAGATTAACTATATTTAATCTTGACTATGTTGTCATTTTTATTATAATATACATGTTTAAGAATGTAATGCTCAAGTGGGATATGTTCTTATATTATTTAATTATAATTTTTTAAAAATATATTAAATCAATGACATTGAATTAGTGTCTTAAACCAATATGGTTTTTTGAATATCTAAAAATATGACACTAGCATATTTTATTTAGAATGGATTCTTCATTTGTATTATATTCTTTTGTGACATGGAACCAAAAGGTTAAATAGTTTTTGTATATGTTATTTTGGTTGAGGTAGGAAATGTTAAGGAACCATTAGCCACTAATATTTTTGAATCATAATTGGAGTTATGTTTAAACTTTTTTATGGATTATATTAAGGACAAAAGGGCACGTGATCTAGTTGTAATCCATATCAAAGTCAATTATGATTAGACTACTTGTTGGTATCCAAAGGTGTAATACTATTATTGAGTATATTATTCCTCAAGTAAGCTTAATTATTTTATATGTGCCATATTTTCAGTAACATGCTTAATTTTCAAGAGTTAAAATTGGATATAATATTGTATAAAACATTTGCTATCTTTATCTATAATCTTGTATGAAACATTTCTTACATTTTTCAGTCTCCAATTTTGTAATTTATTAATGTTATTACCTTTTGGAGTCAATATAAAAATTAATGGTTGTTTCACTTTCCAAAAAGGCATTTTACCTATAAATCCATGCATATAAATAAAAAATATGTTTATCCCATATCACATTGACTTACTCTAGAGGGAATTTATCACAGCCAAGGGGATTACAATTTTCCATCAAAAACATTTTCCAACTCCTCCATTATCAATTAATAATATAGGTTGCCTTAAAACTACTAAAAACATGTAATTTATTTAGATTATCATATTTTTGTTATGTTTTTATCTTCAAACCCTTCCACTTGCTCATCCTTGAAGAGGTTTTGTGAATGGACATGTAGTAATCCTTGATATATTTGGATGGATATGTGACCTTATAAATGTCCTTTGAATTCATGATACATATCTTATATTATGTTTGATTTTAAGGGTATTGGAAAATAATTTGGTTCTTTAGTCTCCATCATCGATCTAGTTAAGCATTTCCATTTGTTTTATTCATCAACAAGATGTATAACCTATTTAGCTTGGGATATTTTAAGAACAAGTTGTTTCTCTAGGATCACTCATATACCTTGAAGTATTTTCTTATTTATTTTACCTTTAATCTAATATATTTCTCTACCATTCTATCATACCACCCTCATAAACATATAAGTTCTTGAAATGGCAAAACTAGCCATCAAATACACCCTTTGTTTAAAATCATAACTAAGACAAAAAAAAGAAGATGATCAAAATAGGGAGGTAGAAAAGATTAATGGAAGTCCTCTTTAATTATACTTAATTATAATGTTATATTTGACATAAAGTTTGTCATGTCTACTAATATGTCTTACCCAATTATCACCAGGTAAAATACCCAAAAGGATCTATTCTAACCTTCATAAGATCATGGATCCAAAATTACTAAGATGGTTTATCTAGCATATAAATTATTAATCTAAGAGTGCTTTTTGTAGATGAAAAAAATTTGTCTTCAACATTCTCAAAAAAATTAAATATCCCTTTTAATAAAATTCTCTCTAGAGTTTATAAAACAACTAGTACCATAGACACACCTATCCTTCAATATGATTTGATGCATGGAAATTAAAAAATCCATGATTGTATCATGAAATTTAAATGTGGCTGAATTAAAATGATAAAATGGGTCTCATTCAATCTCATCAAGTGGTTATTTGAAGTAGTATTTTACCAATATGTGAAAACTAACACTAAGCCTTTCCAAAAAATGCCACTGGATGCATACCATTGACCTCAATCATTTGAAGTGAGATAAGGTTACGGTTTTATGATTTTATGACATGTATCACATTGAGCATTCATAGTGAGAGTGACCTAAAAAATTTAATGTTTAATATTATACTATTTTTCAGGTATGCTAAAACATTAGCCCCCACCATGGTTGGGATACCTTAAAACCATATGTACCATCATATCAAATGAGTGGATATCTTGAGAGTGGAAATCACTATGGCTATGCATTATATCTAATTAATGATTTATATGGTCATGCATGGGATTAGAACAACATTGTTTAATATGGAACATAGAATCATAAGAAGAATCATTATGTATGGAAATGAAGTAGCTAAAACTAGGATGATGAATAAAATCATAGTACAACAATTTAATTTGGGATAAATTATAGAGAGCTTTCACCTAAAAAGATCAAAATATGAGTGGTTGTATGATTGAAAATGGATAAATATGTGTAATGATTTGAATCATACTCATTACTTGGTTTTTTCTCATGTTTTTGGAATGAACCATGTCAAGAAGGGATGGAATGTTATTTACCTATTGACCATTTTTACCACTGTCAAAATGGGTCAACCCCCTATAGTCAAAATCTTTAATAGGGGCTAATTATAATGTCATAAGGTATGTTTTAGTTCATCTAATGTCATTTCAAGTGCCATTCTAGTTTTGATCATTGTCTAGTCTATTCCATGTGTCCTTTAATACCTTATAGGTCATTTTAGAGTCATATTTGAAAGTGGTAGGTATTCATATTGATCAATGTAATTAGAGCATGGATCAAGTTGCTAATGGATGAGAAGATGAAGAGTGTTGTATAGACCCTATGAGATGTTAATATTTATTTAAAGGACTTAGGAAGAACTTTGTATTCATCTATTTCTTCATTTTACTCATCTAGACTTCTTGGGTTGAGTGGCAAAAATTTTGAGTAGGCATTTTGCTGACATCACCATTGCCACTTATGGATGCATTAGAGAGAATTGGTAATATGTGTTTGTTCACATTTATTCCTAGATCATATGTGCCAAGTTTCAAGTCTTTTTTTCTAAAGCACATCAAAACTTACAAAGGTCCAAATTTGGCTCCTCAGTCACTTTCTATGTTTTCCCCATACTTATCCATTTTCAAGAGGTTTCAGCAAAGTCGAGTGACCATCTTCACAAAGCTATATGCCACACATACAATAGTTATAGGGGAAATGGTCATATGGGTTTGTTCACATTTATGTTGAGAATCTATGCACTATGTCCTAGGTCCTTTACCAAGGTACAAATGGAGTTATGCATGTAAAAAGTTGGCTCCTCAGTTAGATTTTTTTAACTTTTCCATATTTAGCCAAATGAGTTTGACTATCTCTAGGACATCACATAGGAACAAATATGGATTGGTAATATTGAGAATTTAATATCTTCATTTGGAAATCTTCCAAGACCAATGAATCAAATGGGTGTTTTATTTTTGATCTCAAGAACACCTTTTGGAAGTTTGGTCACTCCATGACTTTTTCTCTTCAAGTTATAAACCTTCAAAAATGGACTTGCAACATAAGACTTTCATGTTAATGTCAAAATAGAGCCCAAGAAAAAATCCATATGTGCTTAAATTTGATGGTCTGTGATATGTTAATTATATTCTATGGGATAATAAATGATGATTGGTGGGATGTTAACTTTAATACATAGTAAGACAAATCTTATTAATCTTAAATTTAGAGGTCGTGCAACCATCAATAATGATCATGTGAATGTCATTTTATGGGAGTGAGGATGTCAATTTTAAAATCATGAACTAGCCATTAGATATCAAATAGTGGGTCCTAGTTGATCTAATGGTCCACATTCAATCATACACTTAGATCTAACAGTGAGCGGTGGTCAAAGGGTTGACAAATCTCAAGAGAGAATGTGGGCATGATAAGTGTCAAGGATGCATTAAAATTGTAGAGGATCAATGGTTCTCAAGCATTTATACCAATCAAATTAAATGGAGAAAAATAGGTCAATATGTCAACAATTTGAGTTGGATCTCAACAGCCAATAAGAGTAAAGGCAGTATGAGAGCAATGTGATTGGTCTGAGATGATTTTTGATGGATAAATGTCAGATTAAAGGACCATTTTTGATTGAATCAAACTAATATTATAGACATGGATGAGGATGAAATGAGAAACATAGAAAGGAAATGCCACATAGACAAATATGTAGGATTGATGATTTTGAAGCAAAGCAAGCTATTTAGACTCATGCATGGTCATAAGAGCTTAGTCGAGGTCTGGGATGAATAGTGACAAACAAATGCAAAGAATGAGGTCCAAGAAAGTAATGAACAACTATAGATGGTGAATACAGGTGTCTAGAATATAGCTAAAAGTTAGGGGACATGTTATGACTATTATATCATGTTTCAAACTCCCTCAAATAGTGCCTATGTGTTGAGACTCTTGGTTTAGTTTTGAATGCTCAAGAGATGGTTTATGATGAAAGGAGTGTCACAAAAGCTAGTCAAAGAATCTCTATACCATTTTAGAAAAGTTTGTCATGGCTTATAGGGACATCTATATTAAGAATCATCTATGGTCCATTTCACACTCAGTTTCTCCTACAACTTAACCAGTTATCATGCCTAGACATGTGTTCAAATGACGCTTGAACTTCTTTATTTTCTTCTCTCTCTAAAGTTCTATAAGTAGCTATCATTTTGGCCTTTTTACATCAATACCACACCATCTATGGTGAATCCCTACTAGATTGATGTCATAATTTTCCTTTAAACATTAATTCAAGTCTATTTTTGAGTTATTTAAAAAAATTCTGTGTGTAAGTGGTTTATAATGATAAGAAGTGATAATCCTCTACCCTTCTTTCCTTTATCCTTTCATATTTGAGTAAGAATTATTAGTCTAATAGGTCATATAGAGTGTAAATAAGTATGTCAAACTATTTCAAGTGTATAATTATCTTTGAAATGTACTATTTTCCTTATATTTAATTTACCTTGACATCTCACCTCTATACTAAAATACTCATGTTAGAACCTTTTAGATATTTGAGACTAATTTGTATGCTTTGCTTTAATGCTCTTGGAATATGATGGTCATGTAGAGATAATCTTTATGCATCACCTCCCCTAGAGTATGTTCCATTTATGAAATTATAACTCTTTTATCCCATAATCAAGTAGAAGTTTAAGTGATACGCATTGCATGATACATTCAAGGAGCTAGCCCTTTAAAATAAAAGCTTATTTCCACCATAGGTACACCCACATACCTATAAATGTTTTGATGTTTCCCAAATATGGAAGAGGCTTGAACACCCTCTTCTAAGGCATGATATTTTGTGACAATAGTTTTAGCATGCCTAGTGGGACTTGTCTCCAAGACAACTAGTCAAGGTTAATGCTAGTCTTGATAACATTAGCTACAAGTTGATGTGTTACTAAGCATTTAACAACTCCATCAAAGTAAATCTAGTTTAAGGCCATTTATATTGTTATGAAATTAATTCCATAATTCATGGTTCTCACTAGGTCAACCTCTAGAGGAGTTCTCAATCCCATTTACCCACTCTTTTAGTCTGAACTTCCCCTTGGAGTTCAATACCCTCCTCCTAATCTACACTTTGTAGAACTGGTAGATTTTTATAGAGAGGAAGAGGATGAAGAAATTGAATAAATTAAAGATACTAAATATTTTGGAAATTTTGAAGATGAAATAGCTATACCTCACATTTTCCCTACATTCAACATAGAAAACCCAATTCACATTTAGGTATATGATGCCATTCCTCCCAATACCATAGAAAGTGTGCCCCTATTCAATGGTAAAATTCATGTTACACTAAGTGAGAACATCAGAGATGTCTATAGCTTTTTCATATTCCATAATATATCTCAAGAAAATATTACTATTAGACTGTTGGCCATGTCCCTTAGAGGGAAGGCTCTTGATTGGTATCATACTATAAAAGGTGGATGCATCATGTCATGGGATGAATTTGGAGTGTTGATGACTATAGGATTTTGAAAAGAGAGTGACCATGCCTCTCTTATACACCAAATTAATGTAATCAAGAGAGGATCCATGTGAAATAATGCATGATTTTAATGAGAGATTCTAAAAAAATTGGAATAGACTACCTCCTCCTATGAGGCCACCTCCCATCTTTGTGTTTTCAACTTATTTGAGAGTTATCAACATTGAAATTTATATCATGCTTCAATATATGGGTGGATCCACTCTTCTTAAAGCATATGAAATTGCTATCAAAGATATGCAAAAATTCAAATGCTAAGAGCTCAACTTAGGCAAGCTAACATACAACTAGGTGCCTATCAAAATTCATATCCATATCAATAATAGCATGGTTAGCAATTTTGAATAGGAAGAGGCCAATGGAAACCTAATCCCAATAGGAATGCCAATGCATATAATCCCCACTCTACCACCAATGCAAGAGAGATGGTTCTTATTCATATCAACTTGGTGTAAGATGAAAATTGGTAGCAAAGACAATTTATGGATGCTAATGATGGTGGATAATAGGCTCTTATTTATTAACATGAGTTTACTCCTCTCCTATCTACTGAGTTTGAAGTTATGATGTAGACAAATGGAAGTAGGCAGCCTCAAGAAGAGATCTTCACCAACTTCTTGGTTGAAGACACCTTTTTGCTTAACCAAGGAACCTTAGTCACAAACAACACTAGGAACAAAATAAAGGATTTAGGTATAGATAGTAATGTGCCTACAAGTTCATCTAATCATCCTCAAAAGTAGAAAAGCATAGCTGTAAGTGGGATAGTTCTAAATAATCCTACACTTCCATCAAATTAAAATGATGAAAGGACTATTCAAGGAACTCCAACTCCTCAGGCTCCAATCACTTCCTTTCCTCAAAGAATCCAAGAGAAAGTAGGTATGTCTTCTTTAAATATTTTAGATTCATTGAAAATTAAAAAAAAATCCATTTCTCTTTGAGATGTTTTGTATATGCCTGGTCAGAAAAAGATCCTAAAAAATTAGTTATCTTATATCCCTACTAGTGTCCCTCCTTCAAATCAAGGTAAACGCTATGTTATCCTTGAAAATTACCTTAATACCATTGTTGAACCATCTAAGAGAGCTAAAAAACCTCCTCCATTCTATCTCACTCTCATAGTGGGTGACAAGTTGGTCCATAACTGCATAAGTTGATAGTGGAGCTTCAACTTCTAATATGCCCAAAGTTATGGTTGACATTCTAGGCCTAAAATATGAGCCACATAAAAAGGGGGTCTTTGAATTAGATGGTACACCTACCAAGATAGTGTGGATGATTAATAACTTGAAAATTTTCTTGCATGATTGTCCTAGTTTCCCCATCCTATAAGACATAGTTATTGTTGATCTACCAACCCACTTTGCAATATGTTTATCAAGGGACTTCATAACCAAAATAGGTGTCTACCTCTTATCTAACCAGTCATTCTTTCCATTTAGAATAAGGTATGAGACACAAGTGATAATTAGGACACAACCTCTTACAAGGTTTTATATTGAACCTTATATTGAGACAAGTTCTAATTTGAATTGTGTTATCCATGAAGAAAAGGATTCTATTATGGATGATGGAACTTCCTCCAAGCTTGATGGCATTTTAGATCTATTTTTTGATGAATATGGTGCTAACCCTTATGAGAATGATCCTTATTCTCTTATGTATGAAACTGATCTAGGAGAATATTGCATACATGAAAAAGGAATACCAACACCTCTACTTTCCAAGGAAGAAGGTGAAGAAGATGAGATGTGGAAAATATTTTTTTATGGTTCAATAAGTAAAATTAGTGTAGGAGTTGGTGTCATGTTAGACTCCCCATTTAAATAGTAATATTATGCTTCATATATATTTCATTTTAGTTTTACTTGTAATGTGTCTAAGTATGAAGGTTTAATTCATTGCCTTCAATGGGTAAGGAGAAAAGGAATCAAGGACTTGTAAGTATATGAAGATAGTGAATTATTTTTTCATCATGTTAGAAATGTGATTTCTTCCAAGAAACCTTTATTTAAGTCTTAAAATCATAGGGTATGGAATTTTATTGAATATTCTAATGCATTCAACATATAGTCAGTCCCAAGGAGAAGAATAATCATGCTAATAAAGTAGCTGCCATAGGACATCAATTTGATACTCCAACCACCATAAAAGAGAAGGGGAAGCAATCTCACATTAAGATCATTATTAGACATTTTGTACTTGATAATGAAGTGTCTTATTAGGTGTTTGATAGTGACAAACACATTGCATGTTTCTTGCAAAATGAGGCTAAGTTTTCTTCAAGGAATCAAGAGATTCTAAGAACAATTAGGCGATCAAATTGTGTAGCGAAGGACAAATACGATACCTAAGGGTTTGGTGACCTTAGAAATTATATTTAATGAGAATGATAAAAATATTAAATAAAAAGTGATTATTTCTATAAAAGAAGACAAATATGAAAGAGTTTTGATCTTCAAAGATAGACTCCTCAAACTAGGCAAGGTATGTTCTACATTAGAAAAGTAAGCATTCATTGATTTGTGTAGATAATTTCATGATATATTTTCTTGGGAGTATAAGGAAATAAAAGGATTTGATTCTAGCCTAGCACATCATACTATTGAGTTGGAACTTGGAGTTAAATCAGTTAGGTAGAAATAAAGACCCATCAATCCTAAGGTGGAGTAACTCATGAGGTTAGAGCTCACTAAACTCTTTGAATCTAAAATAATCTTTCATATCAAGCATTAAACATGGGTAGCTAACATGGTTCCTATTAGAAATAAGAGTGGGTAAATAAGACTTTGTGTGGACTTCAAGGATGCTAATAGGATGTCACTAAAATATCACTATCTATTACCCTCAATGGAGTAGATTCTACAAAAAAATAGGTTTTCAACATTTCTCTCTTCTAGATGGATACTCAAGTTATAATCAGATTTGAGTCAATGAAGATGATAAATTTAAGAAAACATTTACCACTAAATGGGGAACTTTTGTTTATAATATGATGTCATTTGGTTTGTTAAATGTTGGTACTACCTTTCAAAGAGCAATAGACATGGGATTCAAAATTTTGATTAATGAGACGTTGTTGGTTTATCTAGATGATATAACAGTGTTTTCCAAGGATGTTAATGAACATTTTTAGCACTTGAGACAAGTATTTTAAATATGTAGGTAGTATGGATTATATTTTAATCCAAATAAATGCATCTTTATTGTCCATGAAGGTAAGCTCTTGGGACACATTGTTTCCAAAAAAGGTTTGGATATTGATCCTAAAAGGATATAGGCTATTCTTGTATTGTCATTTACCTTGAGTAAGAAAGGTATCCAAATTTTCTTAGGCAATATAATTTTTTTAAGGAGGCTCATACCTGGGTTTGCCTCTTTGTTGAAACCTATCACAATCATGATTAGAAATAATTAGGCCTTTTTTTAGACCAAAGAAGGTAAGAGTAGTTTCGAAACCATTAAAAAATAAATTTCACAAGCTCCTACTCTTGTGAATCCTAACTTTGCTAAATACTTCATGTTCTATGGGTTGAAGTAGTAGCATTGAAGGAAGATAATGAAAATTCTATCTTAGACTTCTATGAGAGTATCATAACAAGGTTTGTCACTCCTACTATTATCTTAAATAATGCTCTTACTTTTATGGGTGTTAAAACAACTGATTGAGAAAGTAGTAATGAAATATTTTTGAGTACTTCATCCAACTATTACCCTTAAGGTAATGGGTTGGATGAATATAATAACAAGAACTTGATTGAAATCATCAAGAGAACCTTGGACCATAACCAAAGGGCTTGACACACCAAATTGAAGATAACCTTATGGGTTAACAAGATAACTCCCAAGAGGTCAACATGGAATTCTCCTTTTGTGATTATATATGGAAAAGAGGCTAAGTTATCTATTTATCAAGAGCTACCTACCTTAGAATTGGTACATTAGTTAGAGATTCTAGAAAATACTCCTATGGAGTTAAGATTGATAGAATTAATGGAGTTATAGGAGACTAGAGAGAAGGCTCATCAAGTTTTGGAGCATCACCAAGTGTTTTATGAAGAGGTCTTTTGAGAAGAAGGCACCTCCAATATCATTTCAATAAGGTGACATAGTGTTAAAATGGATGAATATAAATAAAAACTAGGGAGGCATACAAAATTTGATACTCTATGGAATGGACCATATGTCATCACCAAGTGCAAGCAAAGAAAGTATTTCTAGCTATCAAGGATGAATGGAGGAGAGTTTACTATCCTTGTGAATGAGATATATTTAAAAACTTGCTATTTAATGGTAAAATTTCATTCCATAAATAGTAGAGTAGGTGTGTGTTTTATTTAAAACGTATGTTTTGTGTTCCCTAAATGTTCTAGTTGAATATACATTTATTTCTACTTTGTGTTTTGTCCTTATTTTCTATTATTATGTGTTTTTAAATGAATTTGTGTGTCAATATACTATACATGTGACTCCATAGCCTAATAGAAAAGATTAGGAAACTAGTCATGGCATAGCAAGTATGTCACCTTTGGGAAACCACCAAAGATGTTGACCATTTTTACCATAGTCAAAATGGATTAACCCCCTATATTCAAAATATTTAATAGGGGGATAATTATAGTGTCATAGGGTGTGTTTTAGTTCATCTAATGTCATTTAATATGTAATTCTAGTTTAGGTAATTTTCTAGTCTAGTCCTTGTGTCATTTGATACCTTAGAGGTCATTTTAGAGTCATATTTGAAAGTGTTAGGTCTTCATGGTGATCAATGTAGTTAGAACATGGATTAGGTTACTAATGGATGAGTATATAAAGGGTGTTATAGATAATAAGCTCTTGGTATTCATTTGGTTCTTCATTATACTCATCTAGACATCTTGGATCTAGTGGCAAAAAAATTGAGTAGGCACTTTATTGATGTCACCATTACCATGTGTAGATGAATCAGAGAGAATTGGTCATATGGGTTTTTTTTCACATTTGTGTGTATATGATATGTGACAAGTTCTAGGTCCTCCACTAAATCACATAAAAAGTTACAAAGGTCCAAATTTTGCTTTTTAGTCACTTTCTACATGTTTTCCCATACTTATCCATTTTCAAGAGGTTCTAGTAGAGCTAAGTGAGCATCTTCACAAAGTTATATCTTTCACATGTAGCAGTTGTAGGGGGAAGTGGTCATATGGGTTTGTTCACATCTATGTTGAGAATGTATGAACTAAGTCCCAAGTCCTCTACCAAAGCGAAAATGGAGTTATGCATGTGAAAATTTGGCTTCTCAATCAAATTTCACTAAGTTTTCCATACTTATCCAAATGAGCTCGGTCGTCACCAAGATGTCACATAGGAGCAGATATGGACCAACCAACTTGAGTATTTAATATCTTCACCTAAAAATATCTTGGGACTAGTAGATCAAATGGGTTTGTTCTTTTTGGCCTTAAAAACATCTATTGGAAGTTTGGTCACTCCTTGAAGTTTTCTCTTCAAGTTATAAACCTTTAAAAATAGGCCTACAACATAAGACATTCATGCAAATGTCAAAATAAAGATTGGGAAAAAATCCATGTGTGGTTAAATTTGATGGCCTGTGGGACATTGATTACATTCTAAGGGATCCCAAATTATGATTGATGAGATGTCAACTTCAAGATAGATAAATCCATCCTATTAAGCTTAAATTTGAGTCACATGACCATCAATGATGGTCATGGGAATGCCATTTGATGGAAGTAAGAACATCAATTTTAAGATCATGAAATAACTATTATATTTCAAAAAGTAGGTCAAAATTGATCTAATGGCCCACATTTGATCATACAATTAGATCTAATGATGAATGGAGGTCAAAAGGTTATCAAATCTCAAGAAAGAATATAGTTATGACAAGTGTCAAGGATGCATTCAATTGGTAGAGGGTTGATGGTTCTCAAGAATTCATATTAATTAAAATCAATGGAGTGAAATAGGTCAATATGTCAACAAGCTAAGTCATGTATCAACAACCATTAAGATCAAAGGCAGTCTAGGAGTAATGTGATTGGTCTGAGTTAATTTTTGATGGAAAATGTCAAATCAAAGGACCATTTTTTTACTAGAGAAAGTAAATATTGTAGACATGGCTAAGGGCAAAATGAGCAATGTGTTAAGGAAAAAACACATGGACAAATATATAGGATCAAGGATTATAAAGTAGAGAAATATCTTTAGACTCATGCCTATCCATGAGAACTTAGTCGAGATCTAGAATGAATAGTGACTACCAAATGTGAAGAATGAGGTCTAGTAAAGCAATGAATGAATGCAGATAGTGAATACATGTGTCTAGAATATAGCTAGTAGTTAGGGGACATGCTATGAATATTATAGCATGTTTCAAACTCCCTTGAATATTGTACATGTTTTGACTCTCTTGGTTTAGATTTGGATGCTCAAGATATGGTTCATGATGAAAGCAGTTTTACAAAATCTAGTCAAAGAATCTTTGCTCCATTTTGGAAAAGTTTGTTATGGCTTATAAGGAAATATATCTTAAGAATCATTCATGGTCTATTTCACACTAATTTTCTCGTACATTGTAACTATTTATCATGCCTGGACATGTGTTCTAGTGACTCTTAAACTTTTTTCTTTTCTTCTCTCTTTGAAGTTTTATAAGTAGCTACCATTTTGGCCTTTGTAGATTGATATCACATCATATATGGTGAATCCCTATTGGATTGATGTCATATTTTACCTTTAAACATTAATACAAGTATGTTTCTAAATTATCAAACAATTGTCTATGTGTGTAAGTGATTTATAACGATAATAAGTGATAATCCTCTACCCTTCTTTTCTTTATCCTTTCATATCTGAGCAAGAATTCTTAGTATAATAGGTTATATAGAGTGTATTTAAGTGTGTCAAACTCTTTCAATTGTATTATTTTCCTTGGAATGTGATATTTTCCTTCTAGTTCATTTATCTTGTGTTATTTCACACATGTCACCTCTATATTGAAATACTCATGTTAGAACCTCTTAGAGCTTTGAGACTGATTTGTATGTTTTGATTTATTATGATTAGAATATGATGGTCATGTGGAGATAATCTTAGTGCATCACCTCCCCTAGATAAGGTTTCATTTATTCAATTATAAATATTTTCCCCCATAAACAAGTAGTAGTTTAAGTGATAAACATTGCATGATACATTTAGGGAGATAAAACTTTAAATCTAGAGGCTCATTTCCACAATAGGTACACCCACATACCTGAAAATGTTCCCATTTTGCCCAAATCTAGAAGAGGCTTAAACACCCTCTTATAGGGTGAGATATTTGGTGACAACAATACCTATGTCTATGATAATATAATGTATATGGATTGATGGAGATGTTGACATTTGGTACAAATCATCCTTAGTTTTATGCATTTATTATATTGGGTCAAATGAGTAGATTGAAAAATTAGTAGCTCCTTTGGGTTACCTATCCATTATTTTTTGTAAAGGTGTATATAAAAGGGAGGAAAACTATTGTAAAATACATCATTTAAAATTTGAATATTTTATTTATTATAAATATAATGGATGTACCAACTCAAAGTGGAGTTTTGGAGATATTTGTTTGTAAAGGACTATTGTATGGTGTTTCCATACAATAAGGATATTATTATATTTCTAAATATATTGAATACTTGGCCATCTTAGCCCATAAATATCTCTTATAATATGTTGATCTACATGATATTGCATAATTATAATATTAAAAGTGTGGATCATAACATCATCTTCTTTTAAATATTTATTTATTGAAGGCAACAATATACATGAGCTATGAATGGTAGATAGTATTGAATGTCATTTATATTTGGCATGAGAAGCTATAGATAACACTATAGTTTCATGTATATATTTCATGGTTAATCTTAGAAAAATAGAATCCAAACATACTTTGAAGACCATTATTAAATTTATCAGATAGTAAATTTTAAATATCTTTATCTTCATATAGAATAGTAAATATTCTATTGATAATTAAATAGAGTTCTTACAATGTGCTAAAATTTATTATTATAACTTACTGGTGATATGAACTTAGTTGAATATATATTAAAATCTAAATATAAATGATATATATTATCATCCAAATTTAAACCATAAGGAAGGCTACTCCATCCTCCTTACATTTGGAATAACATTGAAACACCTCATATGTTATGGATGACAATTCTTAGAGGTGAATCTCTAGATAAAAGGGCTAGCTCCCTTACACAATACCTAAAACTAACCACTAACCTACTTTATTTGAATGAAAAGGTATAAAGTGAGATTAGAAACTAATATAAAAAAGTGATCCACCAAGATGAATTCCAGAATCCTACTTAAACATACACTATAAAAGATAATTTACAAAAATGATCTCAAAACCCAAGGTTCTCCTAACAAAAGTGGTTCAACATGAAGGTAAAATTCAATGCATTTGTCAAGGCATATGAATAGTAGATCTTATCATAGAAATTATTTATTTTAATCATACTTAAATACACACAAAACAACCATTTACACATCATGATATGTATTAGAAGGAAGAATACTTACACAAAGCATGAAAGACTGAGATGGATACAAGGAAAGATAATTATCACTTGCCATCCAAAATAGAATACTTGACACACTCTTGTAAGAATTTGATAAAATAAACCATCTTGAAATATTTATTCAAAGGCAAAATCAGTAGTCAATTTATCAGGGATTCAACATACCAAATGTGGATGATATACAATGCCAAAAGAGGTAGCTTATACAGAGAAATGAAGAAGATAGAGAGAGAGGGATGTGGAAGAGAGAGATTTACAAGTGTACACATAAGTTGAAAATAATAAGGTATTTAGATAATAGTATCAATAGGCCCCTAAATACATGTTTTCCTCATCAGAAGGTGGTTCATCATCCAAGTGGTGTATGAGTTTTAAACTGAACTTGACACCTTGCACTACTCCTCAAAACAACACTTCTTTGCATAAGAAGAGTGATAAATGGGATTTTTAATCATCATCTCACCATGAATACCTTAAAATATTCTCATTTTACACCTTTAATACATTTATAAACTGTTTTTATTTGACATTTTAGTGTCAATAATCATCCATCTCCTTAAATGTCTTGAAAACCCTTCATCTTCCATGCCTAGCCTTGTCTAAATGGCTCAAAAATTGAATTAAAATTAATCAAGGAACTCTCTATCCATTAAATAAATTTAAATAACTTATTATACCTGAATCAATTCATTTTATTTTATGGAACACCTCCAAGGACTCCATTTTTCACCTTTTTCTCTCGTTAGGCCTCTTTTCCTTATAACCCTAAAATCATGTAAGAATCCTTGTGTAGGATAGTGTAAAAATGATCGTAGGAAAATAAATATATATTTTAGGATGAAATATTTATTTAAAACTCCATGAAAATTTTTATATCTTGAGAGTGAGTGAAAGTATCTTGTTTCTATTGTTCTCTTCCCCCAATTAGGCTTCAATTAGGCCTCCTTTCATATAAGATTGAGTTTATTCTCAATAACTATCCCACACATTTAAGAATATATATATATATATATATATATATATATATATATATATATATATATATATATATATATAAAATTTAACCATCATATCACAAACATCCATGCCAAATTTGAGGTTTTGAGACACTATGGAAGTGTAAGAACAATGAAATGGTCTCAAAACCTAGTCTCTTTTTAAGCTTGTTTAAGAATGCCTTGAAAAAACAAGTTTTTTTGAGAATATATAGGGTGTATTTTATGATTTTTTTAGATTTTAAAAATTTAACACATATTAAATCACCTCTTATAATAGTTTATAGGTGCTCCATTGCTCAAAACCTTGTAAAACACCTAAAAACCTTGCAAAATAAGGCATTAAATGTAGTCTGTATAGTTGCAAGTATAAACAATGTACATGATGAGGACCTTCAATGAATCTATAATTATTTATAATATATCTATATATCATTAAAATTAATTTTATGTGATTTGGATACCAGTCTTTTGCATTGGGTCCTTACTAGGGTTTTAGGAGGATTTAAAGTGGTTTAGGCTCTTAGAGATTGTTCATAAATCCTTGGCCCTTAATCTTTGAACCAATAAGTTTTTTTTAAATTGAATTATCCCCATAAAATTTACATAGGATCATAAGATCCCATGCATCCTATATATATAGATAAAAGTGCAAGAATTTGATATTCATGTTCCAAATAATCCATTGGAGAGTGGTTTGAGTTCTTAGGCATTGTTCATGAAGGTTGAAATCCTAAAATAACAACCAATGCCAAAAAATTTTAGTGTAGGTACCTATCAACCATGTATGAATTTTTTTTGTATCCATGCATTAGGTCAAGGCCTCAACAAGAAAGAGAAATCTAGTCTTGAATAGTAGTCCTACACCTAATGAAGCTCGAAGAGGTCTTAAAGGTTAAATTAACACTTTCCTTGTCTTCACCTTCCTATGGATGGTATTTTAGGTTTTTTTTATATAATATCACACTTACCAATGTAATCAAGTATCATTTCAACTTAATAAAACCTCATTTATCATGACTATACATATAGGTCTACTTGTGTAGTGTTAGGCTTACCATGCCTAGATAGGACTTATCTACATTGTCACCTTTGTTATTGGGTCTGAGGATATTATAGAGTCATAATATAACCATGAAACTATTTTAAAATCATTTTCATTCCCTAAAACCTCTCAAAAACAATAAAATATATTTCATGAAGGTAGGCATGCCTGTAGACACGAATTTAACTGTGTATGTAGGGTTTAGAGAGCCCTATTTGGTCATCTTTTCTAAACCTCATTTAGGTCTCTTTAAAGTTTGAATTACTCTATACATTTTTTAATTCATTCGTCAAAACCCAAATCTACCACTATGTAATTTATCTTCATTTCAAGCTTATAACCAACCTACTTACCTTACAACCTATAGGTGGTCATGAGGATAGTATGAATTCATTTTTGGGGCTTAAGATTGCTATTACAAACCATTGATCATTCAATGTTCAAGATATAGTGTTTGGAACTAATAATTCACTTTTTAACCTATGCCACCTTTCCCAAAATATTATACTTTTACCTGCATGCACTTATTTCTCATGCCTACTTAAACCATGGATGTAGGTGTTGATTGAAAAGAGCTTGGACATGAACTTTGAGAATTGGTTTCGTAAACTAGGATATGACATTTTAAGATTTAATAACCTCATTTAAAAATATTTTCATTGCTCTACAATATTATTAGCCTTTCATAACATTCAAAATCATATACCTTCATATCTTCATACATAGACATGTGTATGATATCCTAGGTTAATTATCTCAAACCTCTTAACCTTTTTTTTGACTCTCTAATATCTGATTTGTGCATTGGTCTATGATTCCTCTTATACCTTCTTGAATCATGTTTCCATAACCATTTTTATTTATATGAAAATTAGTTTTGTCTGAAATGAGGACCTATAGTTTTAGAACCTATAGGTATACCTTTTTACATGGATAAACTATTGAGAACATCTTCTAGGCTCCTATGCTCATGGAATTTGCATCAACTCATTAAAAAATTTCATGTAATTTGCCTCAATAGCCTATGGACCTATGACTAAATGTTATACCATCTCTAACTTATCCATTTTTATGTATGACCTATGTATATAATTAATTTATATGTAAGGATTTGTGTATTGAAAGTGAGAGTCTATAGTGTTAATTCATGCTCTTGATGATTCAAAGGGGTTTATCAATATCAAATGAATGTTTAAGAGGTATATTAGTGATGTAGGGGAATCCCTTAAGGATCCCAAAAAAGTTAATTTTTGTATTAGTTTGGTCTATTAGATGTTTTATATGTGTAATAGGTCCTAATTAAGTCATAAGAGTGATCTAGGTTAGTACAAGTGGCATAAAATTTGAATTTTAGAGTTTCCCTCCAAAACTATCACATTTGAAAATTTGAATTTTTGAATGTTGTCAAGTCATGTAAAATAAATTTTATGAAAATTTGTAAAGTTAACATATGTGTCAACTTGTCTAAGGGTCTTTAGAAATATAATAAGGTTACCAAAATTTCATTATTCAAATATGATAAGGAAAAATATGTCATATTGTATGAAAAGTAAGCATATTGCATTTGTAACCCACAAGACTCTACATGGGAAAGTTGGCAAGAAGTAGTTATGCCTATTTATAGGAGTTTGGAGTCAATTATGTTTGATTATATATTAATTAAAATTTTAATAGTATATGATAAGATGTAATTCACAATATGGAATGAATAAAAATGAGAAAGTTTTTGTGATCTTTAGTACATAAGGAATGAAATCAGACCCTGTTGAGGTCTTTTGATTGTTGTTATTAATTGTTCATGTGATTTGATGATGAAATAATGAATGGAAATTAATTTTTATATTTTTTAAGGTATTTCAAAGTTTTTTTGAAAGGAGACTTCAAAGGATAAGGTAAAAGATCAAAACTAACCCCTGTTCAACGAGATGACAACAGAGGCTTTGTTTTGTTTAGTGCATATTATTTCGTTGCTGACTGTATTTGATCAGATAGAAGACTAAATATATTTGAATATAATTTCATGTGATCCTAAATAATTTATTGATTATATTTGTTTTCTTTTAGTGTAAGATAAAATAAAAAAGACTGGAACTCTATTGGTTGTGCACAAAAACCTTATTTTCCTGGTTTGTTCATTTAAATGGGACTGAGTATCAATTGTTATGAATTAAAAAGCATGAAATTAATAGTATATTATGTTTAAATTAATATAAAATCTGTATTATATTCATTTCAAATGGAAAACTTGAATAGATAACCAAGATATTGTTGGATGGTGTGAAAACGAGATTTTAACCCCTATTTTTTGTAAGTGCATAATATGAAAGAGGATTATGTTTTGAATCCTTGATGAGACAAGAGTCAAAAATTTCATGATAAGTGATATATAATGTTTTAAAAAGTTTATGGACATCCATTAGTAATTATTTTATGTGATAGCTTGATCAAGAAAGAAGTTATAATTTTTAGGTTTAAACTCAAGCTTGTATACTATTTTCCCATTGACATAGCTAAGCAAGTTTTGTGATATAAAAGGTGAGAAAGTGGACTAAAAACAATAAAATTAGGATTTATAAATTTATTTAAGGTCAATATATACATTAATAAATTATTTTGGGTTTTTGAAACCCCATTTCCCAAAAGTTATGCTATTTGGTGAGGTCTTGGGCTAAGATAGTCAATGAGAAACCTTAAAATAGGGTTTGACCCATAACTATAGTTATAACCAATGAAAAATTCTATTTTTTGTAATATTTTCCTTTTATATGTGATTTAAGTGATTATTAGGGTTTTAAAATGTGTCATGAGGTTTTTGTATAGATATAAAGGATTGAGTGTGTTAGATAGTATCTAATGACCAAAGAAGCCTAATTAGAGTTAATAGTGAGCTAAAATAGTCAATCAAGGTGGTATAAATATGTATTTGGGTTATTAAAATATGATAATAGATATATTTTAAAAAAATTTATCAAAAAAAATTTATTGTTTCTCCTGAAGCATTGTATTTTTTTTGTACAACTTAAAAAATAGGGAAAAGAGGGCTACAAAAATTGTTAGTGAAGTTGGCAGAATTGTGTAAAGAAGAAAGGGAGTCTTGTAAATTATATGAAGAGTGATGAATTGATAATATATATGTTTATATATGAGTTATAGGTAAATTAGACCTTAAAGGACTTGATAAACACAATTGAATATCACCTAACAACCATTGAGATTTAGATTCTTGCATCAAGAATGAACTGGTGATGTATTGACAAAGAATAGTGTGTTGAATAAGGTATAAATGGAGAGTGAGTTTTTATTTTATCTGCATAAATCAGGTTTATCCATGGATTTAACACCTCTAGCATCAGACCTAAGTCCCATGGATGTTCACTTACAAGTCTACAAACCTGTGAGTGACTAAAACACCTTCCAACCCTTATTGAGAGTATATGTTGGAATTTATTCTCAATTTATTATACCTTAAATGTTTTAAAGGTGATATATAATTATAAAATTGTATTCTCATTTCCATTCAAGATAGGTTTAGTATTCAGACCTATAGAAGATTGTTCATGACTGTATCATATCTCTAAAGAGTAAGAACATGACATCTCTTGAAAGGATATCTTTAAAGAGATACTTATCAAGGATAAGGCACATGAATCAGGGAAGAGTGAGGGGTTTTACATTAATACTAAATAAATTTTAAAATTATGAAAGTGAAAACGTCTCAAAATAACCAAAACACTTGCAGTAGGGTGATATGCTCCATACACTTGAGATATGTTTCTCCTTGTTGAATACACCTCATGAGTTTGAATTTATTTATGAAAAAAACATTTAGATGAGTAATTTTATCTATAAAAACATCTCAAAAAATCCATTATCCTCCATTAAACTCTAAAGTCAATAAATATAATCAAAAGCAAACCTTACTTGAATTAACAATACATAAAGACCTAATATAAGCCTTAATGGTTGTTCATAAAGGAGAGAGGATAAATCTAGAAAATAATTAAATTAAATGGAAGATTACTAGGACCCCTAACATATAACAAAAAATTAGCCTCCAATTTTCTCTCTTTTGGTCATACCATGCATTTGAATTTTGCCTTTCTAAGATTGTGAAAGTTGTGATGGAGGATAGAGAGAGAGAGAGTATTTGCATCTCTAAGACCTTAAACTTTATCTTGAGATTTAATATGACTTATATAATCTTAAGAGACTCTATTAAACCATTTTCACCTATAATTAGATCCTTCAAGTCTATACAAGTGCCCATAATTTCCTGCCAAGGATTATTTCTCTCAATTTAGGTGTTGAACTACAATATTATCAAGCTATGACCATATCTAAATTGTATCTAACATTAGGTTCATTATTAAACTTATTTAAATACATTTATTTGAAATTTATATATACAATTCATTCATTTTGGCCTAAAAATGGTGACTAAAAGACTTTAGAATGTATAACATGATAATGAGTTAATAAATTATAATATGACTTTCAAGACATAAAAACGATCTCATTTAATGAATCATTACCATGTCATGACCTTAACCACACTTAAAAACACCATGATTCATAAATGACACTTAGGAATATACAAGTACATATGAGATAAACCTCAAACAAAGTTATTTAAAGACTAGTATGACCACCTAGAGACCATTTTAAGACCATTACAACCATATATAAACTTGAATAACCCCATGAAAATTTTTCAACCTATAGGGGTTGACAATTTTAACTTGGGTTTAAAAATTGGTTAAAAAATTGGTGATTCATAAGGGTAGCATGCTTGAAATTATGATAGATCAGTGACCTTATCCTCTCATTGGTCAATGGAGTCACTCTTATGATATAAACTAAAACTGACATGCCTTTAGAAAACTCACACCACACCACATAAAAAGAAGAAAACAAACTATGCCAAAATTTAGGTAAAACAAAAAATAATAATAATAATAATCACTCAAAATAACACACCTAACCTATTATGTACAAGACCTCAAAACATGTTTGAGGTGGTGAAACAACTCCTATTAATTCAACTAGGGTCAAAAATAATATTTCTAGAATCACATCTTCTCCATTAGAACAAAAAATCATGTGATGAATGTTTTTTAATGAAAAATTGTTTGTGAAGATGAATAAATTACTTAAAATTATTTAATACTTTGTTATCTATAAGTGCATCACTTGAGACTCCTTTGAATGATCCATTTAGCTCTCCTTGAGTCCTACTTGACATTGCAGCCTATTTGGTCTCTTTTATTCTCACTTGTCACTAATCAATATACTCTTTATGGATCATGAAACTCTTCCTAAATTAAGATTCATGTGAATTATGATGTGTTTTATGTCTAAAATTATCAAACCCACCTTCTTGTTAAACACATTTGCAAGTGAATCAAAGATCAACTTGATGCCTATGCTACTCCTCACCTTCATAAACTTCTACCTTGACCTGATCACATTCCTCTAAGGTTTATTTATTCTTAGTAGAGATTTTACACTCTTCCTTATGCTCATTATGTCCATCATTGACCGAATCATCAAGCCCATGTTTTGTTTGAGGAAGAGCATGCCCGTTTACATATTGAAACTCCTATATCATGGCATGGTACTACTACCACATATCATCATGTTATTCTTGAGTGCCATAATCATGAATATATTGTTATTTTTTAGGTATAATTGCATCTTATTCTTGGATATGATGCTCTAGTACACTTGGAACATCATCATCATCTATATGTAGAAAAGAGTTTCCCCATGTATCTTGTTGAATAACATCATCAAAACTACCTTACAAAACTCATAACTTTATTCATGAATGATATGTGTTTCCATAATTGTAAATTCAATGAGTTTGTATGGATAAAACCCATAGCAATCATCTCCCCACTCACCAAGATATAGGTTAGCTATGCCATCAAGAGGTGTCAAAGATTCTTTGTCATTAGGATAGTCTCCCTCCTCATTGATAGTGAAGTTCATGTTTGACATGTTAGGTATATATGGATCACATGAAACTTAGATAAAGGTCTAGACTTGAGAGAGACCTTATCACCATACCTGATCCTAAATTCCATATAGGACTAATCTAAATTCAAGTACCCCACAATCTTAGCAGTAAATTCCCTTGATAAGCAAAGGGAAAAATGAGGTGGCACATCCACAACAAAAACATCTTGAGAGATATAATATTTAGGATAAACATGAAGAGTGAGCTGTAAACCTTTGATGATGCACACTATTTTGGAAATTGATCCATCTTACTGTAACACCCCCTTGAAGTGTGATTCATACATCAAAATTTAGATTATCTCCTACTTGTTTGGGCATGATTAATTTTCTTGCTCCATTATAAATTGAATAATTATGGACCAAAGAGTATCATATGATGATAGAGAGGTAAAATAGAGGATTTTTATCTCTTATTTCAATTTTTATTGGCTGAACATTATTATTCTTGAGTTCATTTTTCAAAATTGCCCCTATTTCACTAGGCTACCTAAGTGATGCATTGAACTTGGAGAGCTCATTTTGGATCATGTCATTTGGTCCAATAATGTAAAATTTATCCCAAATAATGATTATTACATGAAATTTATTCATCTTCTCAACAATGTTCATATAATATCTTCCAACCTTTTCATGTCCTTTAGGAGTTATAGCACTACCACTACCCTATGTCACTTGATGCATAGGAAGATGCATAGAAGGAGATTTAGCATTCTATAATTTATGATTTACCTAAGCCATAGGTATTATATTTGACATATCTTCTCCTTGAGATGCTTTAAAGTTCATGTTTAGACCAACACTTATCCTATGCACCTCTTCAATTTCCCTCTTCTTTGACCTTGTGTTTGTATCTATAGGATTTGATCTTATGTTCAAGTTGCCTTGGTAATTGACTACACATGAGTCTTCTTGATAGCATTTAATCAAGGTATAATTTGATTGATAATATTCTAAATTGATTTATACTCTAGTAGGCATCTCTTCTTGAGTCATATAAGGCGTTGCTCCCTATGTTTCCATATAAGCTTAATTGAATGTATCATTTTCACAAGTGGAAGAGTTATGAGGCTGGTCCTATGAATAATGCTCTCCATTATCTTGTATAATATTTTTTTGGACATGTACAAGTTCTTTTGAATTATAAGGATCATTATTATTTTGTCCATTATATTGTTTCACTTGAGTTAGCTGACCTTATCCTTGATAATGACTTGAAACGGTTATCTAACAGCTTTATAAGTTTGGTAGTGATGGTAAGCTCATTAAAAAGACCTCCATCTCTAATGATTTTTTTGCCTTTTTATGTTTTGGTTTTCTTATTTAGATTCTTTAAGAGCCTTGATTATATCTTCCTATCTTGACTTGCTTGGATGATTAGAGGTAGCTTGCTTATGCTTGGGTGTGGGGATATGAACAATAGTGGGCATAGGAGTTTGCACATCAAGATAAAAAGGCATGAGGGTTATAGGAATTATCTTCCTATCTTGAATAAGGATATTTTTATCCCTTATAGAAGTCTCATATGCATTAATCAAAGCATCCTCTCCCATGGATCGAATCATCATAGATATATCACTATTGAAAGTATTTAAGGTAATATAAAAATCATGATGGAAAGTAGGCCTTACCAAGATTGGGATTCTATCCCAAGTCTTTTCAAATCTTGTGTTGAAGTCTTGTATGACCTATTGACATGTTATATTTATTTTCATTAGTTGATTGGTCAAGGACAAGTGAATAGATTTGTCTTCAAATCTCCTCCTCAAAGAGTCACCCAATTTATCCCATGTAGTGATAGAGTTGAGATACAAAGTACCACACCAATCAAGGGCCTTCCCCTTATAATAAATATCTGATAACTTGATGGAAACATTATATTTAGTGATGTTATGTATGTTTCAAAATTGGAAATGTTTCTTATGTTCAATATGAGTAGTGGCAGTTTCTCCCATGTAAGAAGGCACACTTTTGAGGGCTGCCATAGGAATGTCATCACAGTGAGTAAGTACTAAATGACTATGGACATTGAAGGCAATAAAGGTAAGGTTTTTTAGGGCTGCCATATTACAATTGGACCCAAGAGAAGTCTTCTAATAGGTCTATGAACAACACATTTATTTGAATATGGATGGGTGTTAACAAACCTTTTTGATCTAAATGAATAGTAAGGTAGCTCTAAAAATTCAAATGGAATGTCTTTATTATAAGATCTTATCATTACCTTAGGCATGAAAATGAATCACTAGTCTACAAATAATAACTAATGATTGTTGGAGTTGCTAGATACTACATGAAGGAAGCTTTATAAACTCATATTTGTCAAGATCAACATCCACCTTTGAAAAATTCTTGGACCATGATATCCTACCAGAGTACCAAAATCATTATCAACCAAATTTTCACCCTAAGGATAGCTACTCCAGCATCCTTAAATTTGGAATAATATTGAAACACCTCATATGTTATGGGTGATAATTATTAAAGGTGAATATATAGGTTAAAGGGATAACTCCCTTACATAACACCTATCCCCCTAGGTCTCAAGCTTGTAGGATAGGAGTGCCATACTTGGACTATAGTGCCAAAACCTAGGGTGTCCCATTTTTAGTGTTCCTATCTAATTATAATACGAGCCCAAATGGTCATTTTCATTTGATTCCTATCCTTCATCATGTTGGCCTAACATGAATACATTTAACCCATGACCAATATTTCCCTATAAAATCCCATTCAAAGTTCATTTACAAAGAGAGGTGACAAATCTTATAAAACAAGAAAGAATATAGAAAAACCACTAAGGAAAACTTTCTTATTCTCTATATACAGTCACCCAACATAGCTGTAAACATATTTAAACTCTCTTACCAGTGCGTAGCCACCTCAAACACACTTAATTTTTCATTATTGCATTTACATCACACTATTACACAAAGCACATTAAGTGGGAGAAATAGATATGGATTGATCCCTCTTTGGAGTATTGGTATGTAGGCAGTGTGCCCACACAAGGGGTGTGGATCATGCATTCAATGCATCTTACACACACTAACCCCCCCTTTTCAAGTGATCAAATCCTATTTATCAAGCATGATGGATGATTAGGGTTTGAAGATTAAAATAACTCTATAGCAAGCTCTATTAGCATTTAGCACTTGAAATTTCATAGTCAAGCTCACATAAGAACAATGTAATGAACCTAGAAAAATCAAGACTCTATGAGTAGTTTAGACAATAGTGGTAGAATAGGACAATGCATTGGACCCTAAAGTGTCCTATTTTTGACGGTCCTATCCTTTCACTAAATGAGAGATAGATTCTAATTTGTGACATTGTCCCAGTCCTGTATAGCTAGTTTCAGACCCTATAATAGCTAATTCAACCTATTTTAAGCTAAGTTATATTTATCCTAATTTATTATTATTTTTAAAAAGTTAAAAAAGATCGATAAATTATCAAATTAGGACAGTAATTATTGTAATATTATTTACTAATTTATTAATCTAGACCGTTAACTAAAATATGAATAAAATTCCATTATTCTAAAAAAATTTAAATCATGAACCAAGATGAATTCCATAATCCTAATTTAACTTGTATTATGAAAGACAATTTGTAAAATTGATCTCAAAACCCAAGGTTCTCCTAACAAAAGTGTTTCAACATGAAGGTAAAATGTAATGTATTTATCAAGGTATATGGATATTAGGTCTTATCATAGACACTAGTAGTATTATTCACACTTAAATACACACAAAACAAACATTTACACATCATGAGACCTATTAGAAGGCAAAATACTTACACAAAGTATGAAAGAGTGAGATGGATATAAGGAGAGATAAATATCACTTGCCATCCAAAATAGACTACTTGACACACTCATGTAATAATTTTAGAAACTAAACAAACTTGAAATATTTATTCAAAGGTAATATCAGTAGTCAATTTATCAAGGATTCATCATACCAAATGTGGATGATATACAATGCCAAAAGAGGTAGCTTATATAGAGAAATGAGGAAGAGAGAGAGAGGGGGGCATGGAAGAAGGAGATTTACAAGTGTTCACATGAGTTAAAACTACGAAAAGAGTTATATAATAGTCTCAAAATATCCCTAAATACATGTGTTCATCCTCTAAATGTTCATCATCTAAGTGGCGTAGGAGTTTCAAACTCAATTTAATACCTTGCACTACTCCTCAAAATTGCCCTTATTTATATAAGAAGAGTGATAAATGGGATTTTTCATCATCTCACCATGAATACCTTAATAAATTTTCATTTGAAACCTTTCTTGCATTTATAAACTCCTTTGATCTAACATTTTAGTGGCAATCATCATTCATCTCCTTAGGTGTCTTGAAACCCCTTAATCTTTCATGCCTAGCCTTGTCTAAATGGATCAAAACTTGAATTTAAATTCATAAATTAACTCTTTCTCTCTCCATGAAATTAATTCAAATAAACTATCATACCTAAATCAACTATTTTTGGTTCATGTAATAACTCCTAAGACTCCATCTTTCACCTTTTGCTCTCATTAGTCTTCTTTTCCTTGTTTCCCTAAGTTCATGTAAACTTCCTTGTGTAGGATAGTGTACAAATTATCCTAGGAAGCTGAAAATATATTTGAGGACCCAGTATGTCTTTACAATTCCATGACAAATTTTATATGCTAAAAATGAGTATAAATATCTTATTTCTATTCTTTTCTTCCCTCGATTTGGCTTCAATTAGGCCTCCTTGCCTAGCATATTGAGTTTTTACTCCAAACCTCTCCCACACATGTGAAAACACCAAAAATCATGTTATTCACTCTCCCAAGTCTATCATCAAAATCCATGACGAATTTGAGGTTTTGATACCCTTTGAAAGTGTGAGAATAATGAAATGGTCTCAAAACCTAGTCTCTTTTTAAGTTTGTTTAAGACTGTTGAGAAACTAGGTTTGTTTGAGCATCTCTAGGGTGGATTGTATGTATTTTTTTGGATTTTATAGTTTTAAAAAATCTCAAATCACCTCTTCCAATATTTTCCAAGTGATCCATTACTCAAAACCTTGCAAAACACCTAAAATATTACAAAATAAAGAATTAAATGTGGTTCATACACTTGCAAGTATAGACAAGGTACATGGTGATTACCTTTATGGAATCCATAATGACGTAAAATATGTTTCAATATCATAATAATTCATCTTATGTTCTTTGGATACCAATCTTCCACATTGGGTCCTTACTAGGGTTTTAAGAGGGTTTAAAGTGGTTTAGAATCTTAGAGATTGTTCATAAATCCTGGGCCCTTAATCTTTGAACCAATGCCACAATTTTAAATTTAATTATCCTCAAAAAAATTTCATACAACCATAGGATCCCATTCATCCTATCTATATAAATACAATTGGAAGAAGTTGGTCTTCAAGTTGTAAATAGTCCATTGGAGAGTGGTTTGAGTTCTTAGGCATTGTTCATGAAGATTGAAATCCTAAACTAATAAAAACTGCAAGAATTTTGAAGTTTATGGACCTATCCAAAATATATTAAAACCATTTTTATCCATTCATTAGGTTAAGGCCTCAACAAGAAAGAGAAACCTTGTCTTGAATAAGAGTCCTCCACCTAGTGAAGCTCAAAGAGGTCTTAGAGGTTAAAATGACACTTTCCTTGTCTTCCCCTACCTATGGATGGTATTTTAGGGTTTTTTTATATATTATAAAACTTAAAAATTTCCTTATGTCTCATTTCACCTTCATAAAACCTCCTTTCTCATGACTATACATAAAGGTATGATTGTGTAGTGTTAGGCTTACCAGGACTAGACAAGGCTTATCTACATTGTCACCTTTATTATTGGGTTTGAGGATATTATAGATTCATACTATCACCATGAATTAATTTTTAAAATGGTTCTCCTTACCTAATACATTCTATATATCTTTAAGTATCATAAAAAAGAAAATATCTTTCGTGAAGGTAGGCAGGCCTCTATACACCAATTTGACTATGTGTCTAGTGTTTAGAGAGCCCTATTTGGTCATATTTATTGAACCTAATTTATGTAAATTTAAATTTTAATTAATCTATGAATTTTTTCATTAATTCATAAAAACCCAAATCCACCACTATGTACTTTATCTTCTTTTCAAGCTTATAACCAACCTTCTTACCTTATAACGTATAGGTGGTCATTAGGATAGTCTGAATGCATTTTGGGGGTTTAAAACTGAAATCATAAACCCTTTATCATTAAATTTTATTTTTAAAATGTTTGGAACTAATCATTCACTTTTAAACCTATATCACCTTTCCCAAAATCTTACACTTTTAACTGCATACACTCATTTCTCATGCCTACTTAAACCATGTCTATAGGTGTTGATTGAAAAGAGTTTGGAAATGAAATTTGAGAATTGGTTTCCTCAACTATTCTATTACATTTTGAGAGTAAATAACATAATTTATATGTATTTTCATTGATCTAAAATATTATTGTCCTTTCATATCATTCACAATCTTATACTTTCTTGTCTTCATACATAGACCTATGTATGAGTGCCTAGGTTAATAAACTCAAACCTCTTAACCTTTATTTGAATATACAATGATGAGGTGTGAATTGGTTTTTGAATACTCTTATACCTAATTGAATCATGTTTCCATACTTATTTCTCTTTATATGACAATTAGTTTTGTCTAAAATAAGGACCTACAGGTTTAAAACTTGTAGGTTTGCCTTTTTTCATGAATAAACTATTGAGAACATATTTTAGGGTCTTATGATCATGGAATTTACATCAAATAATTATAAATTTTCATGTCATATACATCAATATCTCGTGGACTTATAACTAAACATTATACCATCTCCAACTTGTCAATTTGTATGTATGACCTATGTATATAGTCAACTTATATGCAAGGCTTTGTGTATTGAAAGTGAGAGTATATCATATTAATTCATGATATTAATGATTAAAAGGGATTTATAAATATCAAATAAATGTTTAGGATGTATATAATATCTCTCCATGGCTTGAATACCTATAACATGAGACCTAAGTCCCATGGATGTTCACTTACAAGTCTGCAGACTTGTAAGTGACTAAACCACCTTCCAACCCTTGTTGAGAGTACGTGTTTGAATTTATTCTCAATTTATTAGACCTAAAATGTTTTAAATTTTATCTCTCATGATACCATTGGATTCTCATTTCCATTTAGGTTAGGTTTAGTAGTTAGACCTATAGAAGACTGTTCATGACTATATCATGTATCCAAAGAGAAAGAACATGACAATCTCTTAAAAGGATATATTAAAACGTATACTTATAAAGGAGAGGGAACATGAATCATGGAATATTTATGGGTTTTATATGAATAATTAATCACATGGAAACTTTTAAAAGTGACAACATCTCAAACCAACCAAAATAATTGTAGTAGGGTGATATGCTCCATACACTTGAGATACTTTTATCATTGTTGAAGACACCTCATGAGGTTAATTTTATTGATGAAAAAAATATTTAAAATGACCAATTTTATCTCTAAAAAAATCTCAAAAAACTATATTCTTCTCAATCAAATTCTGTAGGGAAGAAATAGATGCAAAACTAGACCCTACTTGAATGAACAAGACATAGTGACCTCCTATCACTCCTAACAATTATTCATAAATGAGAGAGGATAAATCTATAAAATAATTCCAAAAAATGTAATCTTACTATGACCCATAACATTTACCAAAATTTTAGGCTCCAAGTTTCTCTCCTGGCTATACCAAGCATTTGAATTTTTCCTTTCTAAGCTACTGAAGGTAGCGATGGAGGAGATATAGAGTTATCTTCATCTTTGAGACCTAAAACTTCATATCAAGCTTTAATATACATTTTTGAAGGTGAATATACTATATAAAACCATTTTCACCTTCAATTATATCTATCAAGTCTATACAAGTGCACATAACTTCTTGCCAAGGAGTATTTCTCTCAATATAGGTGTTGAATGCAATATTATTAGGCTTTGACCATCTATGACCCTTATCTGACATAAATTTCATCATGAAACTTCTTTAAATACTTGTCTTTGAAAGTGGTACATAAAATTCATCTATTTTGGCCTAATAAAGGTGATTAAAATACTTTGGAATGTATAACAACATGATAAGGAGTTAATACATGATAATATGACTTTCAAAACATAAAGACAACCTATTTTAATAAATAATTACCATGTCATGTCCTTGACCACACTTGACAATTCCATGACTCATAAATAACCTTAGGATATACAAGTACGTATGAGACCAAACCTCAAACAAATCTAGTTAAAGACCAATATGACGACATATAGACCATTTCAAGACTATTAGAAGACCATTACAACCATATATAAGCTTGAATAACCCTACGAAAAAGTTTCAACCTATAGGGGTTGACCATTTTGACTTGGGGGTCAAAATTGGTCAACAATATATTTTGAAAATGATTAGTATTATTCAGCTTTAGATTAAACAATTGTAAGCATTATAGTGTCACATTGTGTAAGCACCATATAATATGAGGGGAGATTAGCTAGCATTTCATTCCAAGTGTGTTTTTTATATAAAATAAATTAATTATAATATATTTTTTTAAAAAATAAATAAATATTAATTATTGAATAAAATCTATGTGTACTTAAAGTATGCTCTCTATTTATTTTGTTGGTTTGACATTACGTTTAAACAAACTTCATAAATTTAGAGTTGTAGGGTTCTCTTCCAAGTTTATGTAATTTCTAATCATTTTCCTTCTTTTATTTATAAATTATGAAAAGAAACATATTTTCTTTGATAATAATGTAATTAGTATGAAATTTAAATCATATTAATGATATTATATTCATTTAACTATTATGGGTTCACTATGTTTAACAAGTGTATAAAATTTAATGCTTTGGTAAACCTGGATTCAATGTTAAGAGCCATTGATTGAGATTAAACCTTAACATATACTATTTTTACCTCCATCTTTTCTACATATTCCCATGTAACTCTAATTTATGTTTATGTCTAAAACTAATAAAATAACCAGTCTCCCATTAATATCTATATTTATCCTTTGAAATTACTTTAAAATATTTGGTATAAGATTCTTTCTCAACTAGATTTTCATCATAAATCTCACTATTTAAATCAATTACTCTTTGGTCTAGTTTCATAAATATATATTCATTAATTATAAAATTATTTTTACTTAATATTTACCGAAATTCTCTCATCTTTTAGATGTTCTCTTCAGTTATTGATTTTTTTAGATTGACATATCCATGTAATCCTGTAGATTGTTTTATTATTATTTTTAATAAATAATTTATAATTATATTATTAATTAAAAAATATTATTTAATGATTAATTATAATAAAAAATCAATATTATTTTAAATAATTAATAATCAATTACTATTATTGAATTTAATGAATCTTTCTCTCAACCATACATGATTAGAAAATGAGCTCTACAATGATGAAGGATGTAAAGAAGGAATCAAAAAAATAAAATGTAGAAGGTAATGACATTAGTTTAGATTACAAAAAGTCTAAAGTCAATGGTTGGGAAACCAAGATTTCAAAACCTAACTTAGAGAGGGAGAAAGGGGATGGAGATGGAGAAAGGGAGATCATGTGGGCCACTAGGTTCGATGCTCTATGTGTGGATTCTATAACTCAAGGAATATCGATGGAAAAAGGTAATAAATTTGACCCTATTACCCAAAAGGTAATGCCAAGAAAATAATCTTGGTGTGATAGATTAAAGGGTTCAATATATAAGGAGATAAAACCATTGGAATATCTAAAAACCATAAAATATGGGAAAAGCATTCATGTTAAAATCACTCCATCACTCATAAATCATGCCTCTTCAAGGATGAATCAGGCACTACTAGGTAAATTTATGGGTGCTAGACCTAATATAGATAGCTTCAAATCTTGGGAAAAGATGAAAGGGATCACAAAGGGACATATGCAAATACTTTCTATGGTAAACAACTTCTTTATGATCAGATTCAATAACCTGTAGGATAGTTCTAATATTCTGATTGGAGGTCCATGGTTTTTTGGAAAATTAGGGATTTTCCTCAAGAAATGGGAACCAAGTTTTGAGCTTGAAAAGGAAAACATAAAAAAAATGCCCATCTAGGTTAGACTTCCAGGTCTCCTAATCAATTTTTGGGAAGAGGATCTATTTGCAAGCATAACTAAATCATCTGGTTATCTTATAGCTTTAGCTTCAACTACCAAACAATGAACAAGACTTGTTTATGCCAAATTTTGTCTAAACACTTTTTTTAACAAAGAGTTACCAAAATATATAGTGCTACATATAGCCTTCAAATTCAAAACATGAAAAAATGAATTTGAAAGATCTGTAATGATGTGTGGAAAATGTCATAAATTGGGGCATTCAACAAGAATTTGTCACTTGAACACAAATTTTGTAGTATGGTAGATAAAGGGTGGAATTTCATTAAAAAAGATGGAAATCGAGACCTATCCTCCAAATACAAAAGTAAATTTGCATATTTTACAACAAATCATAGGAGAAAATTTAGACTTAGGTAAGGAAAAAGTAGATTCTCTAGAAACAAAGAATGATTCAAATAAACTAATTTCATCTCTGTCAAGCACAGTAAAAAGTTAAAATATATTGGAAAAAATAGTACCAAAACATATAGAGAATAAAACTACCAAGTAAGAGGAAGACATGAAAAAATATGAAGTGGTTCATAAAATAACCTTTTGGGAAAAACAAGATAAGAAGACAAATAACATATAGATCCAAAATAAGTTTCAAATATTGGATCAAGACATAGATGTGAAAGAGTGGAATGAGTAGGATTCAGATCTAGAGGAAAACATACAAATCAAGGTTGATACAATGGAAAGAGGGAAGGAGGAAATCAGTGAACAGAAGTTAATAAATAATACCTCAAAGATAAATATAAAGGTGAAGGCAACATCTTCAATAGTTATTAGGAGGAATGTAAAAGGACTAGATATTAAAACCCCATTGAAAGTAGTCAGACCTTCAAAAAAAGAGTCTCTTACATAATTTTACCCAAGTTGATATATCGCATGGAAATCAAAAGACACTCCCTTATAAGAGCGATATTTCATCTCAATAATGTTTACAATGTTGATCCTATCTTGGAACATAAGAAGGATGCATAGTGCAGGTAAGAAGAAGGTCTTTAAATATTTTATAAAAAATAATAAGGTAGTTGTTTTGGTCATTTAAGAATCAAAAATAGGGGAAAGTTATTTATTGTAACATAAAAAGCTGTATTAGAATGATGCAAAATTGATTTACATAAGTGCCTTAGGTGCTTCTGGAAGACTAATTACTTTTTAGGACCCTAAGTACCTCATAGGAGAACCTATTCTCAAATCTCAATGCCATGTAGAGGTTCTCTTCATTAACATCATTAAAAAAATAGTGGATATTATCTAATGTGTATGCTCCTAACACTAGATTTGCATGCAAAAAATTGTGGGAGGATATTAGAGCCTTTATAAGCAATTTCTCTCAAATCCCATGGATTTTGGTGGGAGATTTCAACTTTCCCCTACACTCGAGAGAAAAAAATAGGTAATTTAATTTACATGGATGATTTATCTTCATTAATTGCTGACATTAGTGTATTGGATCTTGATCTTAGAGGATCTAAGTTCACTTGGTCTAACTAGAGACTCAGAGAAAATCTTATTCAATGTATACTTGATAGAGTGTTTATCTCTATGGATTGTGTGTAACATAAATACATTTTTCTCAAATCATTTCCAAAAATTGGTTTAGATCACTCCCCTTTGTAATTAAGCATCATAGATCAATATGCCAAGTAATACAAACATCCTTCTGCATGGAACACATGTGGTTTACACACCTGGATATTTAGGATAGAATGATGGAATGGTGAATAAAGAGTGATAAAGGTTTGGACATGTTTAATCTTGTATAAAATTTTAAGTAGGTCAAACTTAAGTTCAAACAGTGGAATAAACAAGTTTTCAAAAATGTTCTTGAATAAAAAAAGCCATCAAAGTGGATCTAGTCATGTTAGAAGAAGAAATTTAGGATAAGGGATACGACTTGGAATTTCAAGGTAGAGAAAAATAATTACTATGTGAGTACCACACCATAACATCTAGAGAATAATCCCTCTAGAAGCAAAACTCCAAAAATATATGGTTAAAAGAAGGAGATAGAAATACTAGATTTTTTCATTTGTCCACACTCAAACATAGGTAGTATAATGCAATAATGGAGATCATCAATAGTGAGGGATAGTTGTCTTATGATGATGAGTAGATTAAGCAAGCTTGTGTGCTATTATATAATAATATGTATAAAAATGATTTCAAAAATAACATTGGTTTTGAGCAAGAATTTTTGAATGTTATCTTGAAGTTGATCAACCAAGAAGAAAATTAAATGTTAACTATTGTGACCACTAATGAGGACATTAAGTTTGTCATTTTTAGAATGAACCTAGATAAGGCCCTTGGCCCTGATGGGATACCAATTTCTTATTTTATAAATTTTTAGGATATCATAAAAGAAGACATTGTAGCAGTTGTAAATGAATTCCTTGATTCAGGTTAACTGCTCAAAGAATTCAATCATACTTTTTCTTGTGCTCATCCTAAGAAAGAAGGGGCAGTAATTTTTTTCAATTTCTAGTCCATTAGTCTTTGTAATTATTTCTATAAAATCATTACTAAAGTCATTGCATTGAGGATGAAAATAAGCATGGAAAAATTATTCAAGCTCAACAAGGAGGATTCATTCTAGGAATTAAAATTCAAAATGGAGTTATTGTGGTCCACAAAGCCATACATTCTATGGAAAAAAGTAAAAAAATAGATATGATCCTAAAATTATATATAGCTAAGGCATATGATAAACTAAACTAGAGTTTTCTTCATAGAGTGATAAACCAATTTGGTCTCAATGGTATATTTAGAAAGATCATTAGAGTTTGCATTTCCACTTGCATATTTTTAGTTTTGGTTAATGGTGCGGAACAAGGGTTTTTTAGAATTACCAAAGGAGTGTGGCAAGGAGATTTTTTGTTGCCATTTCTTTTGATCATCATGGTGAAATCCTTAAGCAGATTCATATCCAAGGGATTAGAGGATGAGAAATTAAGAGGTTTCAAACCAACCAGACACATTGAGCCTATTACACATCAAAAATTCATTGACGACACTATATTACTGGCTAAATAATCATTGCAAGAAGTAAGGAATATAAAAAGGATATTAGTTATGTATGAAACGGTTTCTAATTAGAAGATCAAATTTGATAAAAGCTCAGTTTATTTTTTGAACATGCCAGTGACTAGACAATACAGGATAGCTACATTGTTGGGATGCCAAATAAAAGAATTTTCTTCCACTTACCTAGGAATGCCACTCATCAACAATCAACTCTAGGTCACTACTTGGAACCTGTTGATTGAAAGGTTTTAAAAGTGGCTTATTGGTTAGAAAGGTAAACTCTAATCTCAAGCTGGGAAGGTAGTTTTGATTAAGAATGCCTTACAAATTCTTCTAGTTTATATTTTATCTCTGTTAAAACTACCCAAAGGTTTGGAATAAAAACTTATCAAGATTAAAAGAAAATTTCTTTTATTTGGGACTGAGGATAAAAGCAAATTTCACTTGATAGCATGAAACAATGTTTATAATAATAAAGATTATGGCAAGTTGGGTATAAAAAATATTCAATAGATTAACAAAGCTCTAATCTCTATATTTATTCAAAGATTCATAACTACTAATTTTGCCTAGGGAAAAATTTTATCCTTCAAATACCTCAAAGGAAGAAACCCAATTGACATGTTAGTAGAAGTGTAGTTTGTTATAGGGTCACATATTTGGAATTTTTTAATTGATAATAAAGATTTAACTCTTAAAGGTACTAAATGGAAATTAGGTGATGATAGGAGAATAAAAATTTTGAAGGATAAATGGAGCACAGAGTCGATGCCTCTCTAAAGGGATATTGATATACATATTTAGGAAAATCTGAGGCAAAAATATGGGGAGAATGTCATAGATTATTGGAAAATAAGGGAGTGTATTAGACATTGAAAATAGCTAAGTTTGGATGGCATCAATAAAAATGTGGTAATGAATTTAAATTAGCTAAATAATGTTCTGTGCATCATTCATATTCCATGGATTGATAGAGAAGACAAGCTGGTGTGGAAGGATTAGTTTGATGGCTAATACAATGTCAAAGCAGGCTACGATCAAATTTATAAGGAATAGGAAGATGAGGTTAGTTAGAAAGGGGTGTGAAACAAATTCTTTATCCCAAAAATTAGATTTTTTGCTTGGGTTGCCATCCAAAACAAGATCTTTACTATTGATAACTTGAGGAAAAGAGGATACATCATCACTAATAGGTATTGTTATGTGAAGAAGAAAATGAAATTATTTTCCACATTTTAATAAATTGTTCATTTATGCAGGAAGTGTGGAGTTTCTTCATGAAAAAAATTAATATCTCATAGATACAACGTGGTTGTCTCATGAAATTATGGATGTCTTGGAGCTGACCTTTCCAAAATTCTCATCTCAAATAGATATGAAATCTATCCCTACCACATATCTTGTGGGGATATGGGTAGCAAGAAAGAAAAACAAAATAGATATTAGAAGTGCAATAGCAAGGATATATCTAAAATAATTTTTATATTTATGAAAGAAAACTATAGGTCTATATGAATCAAAAAAGGCAAAAATATACATCCCTATGTACAGATTCTAACTCAGAACTAGAAATAGACTTTTTTAACTTGGGGAAACCTGACCCTAAGGATGAAATTAGAAAAAGAACAAAGTGGAAATACCACCAGAGGGTTTTATTTATGGTGAAAAATGCCACACCAATGAATCAACCCATTCATCTATTGTGAATGTCAAGATGTAATCATAACAGTTTAATCATAAGAGACTTATGACTAAAAATTAGTACTAAGTTATGTAAAAGGGTCTTTTAAAGTTTTAGGGATTACTATGTTCAATAATAAATCTAAATCAAGCTTACAAATGTTTACCAAATCAATCAAACACAACATGAAAATCAATTATGTTAGGAAAAGTTACTTATAAAAAATCTTTTGATCTAAGAAGCTAATCATTCCTTCAATATATATAACTCAATCTCAAATCTAATATAAACTATCATCTAACCTATCTAACAGAATAAATTCTATGAATTAGCCAATCCCTTGAAAGATAGAAAATTTAGATTGTTGAGAAGTATATCTTATGTTCATGCTCATAAATGATCATCAAAGATAATAAATAAGAAAGCATAAAAGATCAATATAACTCAAAAATCTTAAAGAGATAACAACAAACAACAATAATAGATAACTAAGAAATAACAAAAAACTAATTAAGAAAACTAAAATAAAGAAATCTAATCTAAACTAAGAAAATAAAATAATCTACTACTAACTAAACTAAAAAAAATAAACTAACACTAATACAAACAAAAAAAAATTAGAAATAAACAAAAAACTATTAAAGAGAAAAATTAAGGTTAATGAAAACTAAAATAAAAATCAAACTCAAATAAATAAAATATATTATAAAACAAAAAAATTGTGAGTCTTAATACATAAGAGTCGTCTTGGCAAATCAGATTGATTTTATTTGATAAATCAACATCCTTCATACACAATATATTTAAAGATAACTTTTACAGTTAATTAGATCAATAATCTATCACAAAAATGATGTTTTCATCATTATTTGGGTTAAATACTTAGATTTTCCACATAGGACTACAAGCTGTAATCATCAAAAGATATTAAACATGCCAATCTTTAGATAACCAATTATAAATGATAACATAAAACTAGATATACCTGAGTTGTCTAAGTAGGATACTCAACTGTTAGATAAAGTACCATTGGTCTATCTACAAAAGTCATGCTATTGTAGAGAAGTTGCATAGAAGAGAGAGATAAATGATTGACTTTTCAATGTATAAGTTCTCAATACCTATGTTGTTCTTCCCTTTCAAATGAATCTTTGATCTCCTTTTAAACCTCCAAAGTTGGTTAAAATAAAAGTTATAACTAACTTTAGTTAGTTATTTGTCAACTTTATTAATTACGTTTAAAAGTTAATTAATTTGGTGGTTGCAAATTAAAAATTATTTAATACTTTAAAAAGTCTTAAGAGATCAAATATTTGAATTTAGACCAGGTATTTCTAATAGGTGGGGACCCTTTTTAGTCAACTAAGAATATTTAGAATATCCATTAATCAATAAGTAATCAAATACCATATCATATTAAATTAAATTCATCTTTAAATTAATTCCATTTTACATTTTAATTTACTCTGTGTGTGTGTGTGTGTGTGTGTGTGTGTGTGTGTGTGTGTGTGTGTGTGTGTGTGTGTGTGTGTGTGTGTGTGTGTTATGTATATAATTAATCTACTACCAAACAATATATCAAATCTCTAAAAACTTGCTTCACTACTCTTTATTCCATGTGTGATACCATGCTTTTGAAAACAAATTATTTTTGCAAAATACTTTGATAGTAAAACTATATCATGTGAAAGATGAATCAAATATCTCCATAAAATAAATTTAATTTTTTTGAAAGTAGCAATTATAATGTGTTTTTAAGCTAGATTAAATTTGACATTCAAATGATCGTTAAACTGCATAATTTCTAGTTTGCGGTGACAGTCATTTGGCCATCAAATCGAACATCATGAAAATTTATATAGATGATCTTTTTAAAAATTTTTTACACAAAAATAAATTCAATAAATTATCAAAATCAAATAAAAACCTATTGCTAAACTCCCATTTATTATCATGATTCAACATCTTCAATAACCAAAAAAATTATAACGATTGAATAAAATTATATTCTTCATAATTTTATTCCACATATTCTGCCATATTTATTTGAATTTTTAGTTTTCACTATGAATATAATTTCACATACATATTTTGACAAACTAAGCTTACATAAAAATCAATTTAGACATGCCTGTGATAAATATTCTTCAAAATGTGACCACATAATTTACTCAAAATGAAATAAGAGACTAAATTATCCAATCATGAACTTTGAACAAACTTGTTTTCCAAGTCAATATTTTAAACTCAAAATTGATTATCATGTTTTTTAAAATATAAACATCATACTGCCCAAAAACTGTTAACATAAAACCCCAATCAAAAATACTCTACCAGATTTTTATTAGTGTTTCACTTCTTAAATATCATTTTTATACACTACATAAAATTTTTGTATGCATATTCACAAATAAATATCAAAGGAATCATTATTATAAATAAAACATCTAATATAATTGTGTTCCTTCCAAAAACAATTATGACTAAATATGTTCTCTAAATCATTTTTCGAAACTAGAAACTATTTATTTACTACTCATTTATTTCTAATACTTGAATAGACCCATAAAACTTGTGTGTTGATAAAATACATGCAACTCAAAACTATCAACTAAAATATTTCCACAATCTTCCATTATCTCCTAAGATGAAAATCAACATATTATATTTCCACAACATACCCATGAAGGATTTTTCTTCAAAACCAATGAACACATAAACTAAAGAAAGACATAATGAAAATTATATTTGTATGCTTGAAATCAACTAGTAAAAAAAAATTATCTTATTTTCTGTTAAAAACTAAAGTAATTCACTTAAATATTTCATACATAGAAGTGACAACTAGATAACCACAAGCTTTCTTAACTTCCAAAACATCATGCATAGACTTTTAAATAAATTTTTATCACATGTAGACTAAGATCATATTCTTTCCATGAAATAGAGAAACTATTAAAAAATAACTCATAAAGCTTCCAACAACTTATTCATTTGTTCATGGCATACCTGGATGCACTTTTTGCAAACTTCTAGTTCACAAATCTATCTGTAACTCCCAAAAACAATATGACAAGGTCTCTCTTCCATGAAAAATCTTCAAGAATGAGTAGAATAAATGAAAATAATACTATTTGTAATCTAAAACACCCCATTGTAACTACCTTGACTATGTGCCCAATTCCTATTGGATCGCTTCAACTAAGGATGTACTTAAAAAAATTTCTAAATAAGTTATCAACATGATCAAACTTAGTTACCTCTAATTTTCCTTCTAACCTCTTACCAACTTACACATTTTGAGGCATGTATGCTTTGCATTAATTTCTCAAAATTGCCAAAATCTTCATCATGATCAAAATATCTCTCAGATATGCCTCATATTAAATTCCTTTCTGACTTGTAAGCCATGAAACTTATAATCCAAATGCCAACTCAATTTACCAACAAAGACCTTTGTGCCTTACAATAAATTTCCTTTCAAAAGTACCATGGCCATTTAGAAGCTTTGAATTACCAAAATCAAGGCATAATTTATTTTCCAAAAGCTTCTTGAAATAAAATAATGACCTATGTCCATGTGAAATTTTTTATTAGGTCCATCACTTTTTTTAATACTAGAATAGGATAACTTTAGATTAAAATTTATATTCCTTAGGATTATTTGATAATCCTTATATCATAATAAGTTGGGCTTAAATCAAATCCCACTTATGCAAACCTAATTTATAATGCCAAACTTTATACTTTGTAATTAGATTTTCAAATGAAGATAAATAAAAAACCATCATGAAAAATTATATAATACATTCAATTCTAATTGAATATTAAGAATAATTTTCTTTTCAAACTGAAATAGTAATTTGTGAAATGCTATAATTTAACTATCGATCTATTTGTAACTAAAATTATAACATTAATCTGATCATATATATGCCAATTTTATTTATTGATCCACAAATGCTTTTCAAAACCACTATAATGCAAACATGAATTCATCATATAATAATTACCAAATTATTAAATTGAAATCATGAATATTCATAAATAACACTAATCGACTTAGGGTCCCCAATTGTAGTTTTAAATTTTTTATGACTGGGTCATCACTATGGTAGATTATGAATAATAGCGCATTGTTTTAGAAATATTGGGGGGTGTGAAAATTATGTATAAAAGGTTGGATGAATCTAAACTTTGAAAAAGATTTAAATGGGAATCTAAGAATTGTAGTGGGTGGAGGTATCATTAGAGACCCTAAAGGAAAATTAATTATTGTATATGTGGGGGATATGGGCCTAAAAATAAATCATTAGGTTAAAGCATTAACATCACTATGGGGAATCAAATTGGCTAAACAAATAAAAGTATAAATTCTACTAGTGGAAGGTGACTCACTAAACATTATAAATTACTTAAATGGAAATAACCACATAATTTAGTCCATTAATCATGTCATTGATGAAGCTAGAGACATTTTTAATTCCTTCTAGTAGGTGCATATCCAACACACATATAGATAAGGTAATGGTATTATTATCTGGTTTACAAATAGAGGAGTCAATAATGTTGGTTCCAATAATTAGTTTGTGTAATGAACTGCTACACCAAAACCTCGAGGCATTAGTGAAGTCCACCCACTAGGACCATAACATCCCACCACGCTTCCAAAGCCCAAACTCTAGGTTGGATTTGTGCCCATACCACCAAGATTCCCTATGTGTATGAGCCCTAGATGAACACTGCCATGCCGACGTAGCCACCCGCTTTGTGACTTAAACTTGGGTGGAGGCTCTGATACCACATGTAACAAACCACTACACCAAAACCTCGAGGGATTAGTGGAGTCTTCCCACCAGGACCATAACATCATGATGTTATGGTCTTGGTGGGCAGACTTCACTAATGCCTCAAGGTTTTGGTGTAATGGTTCATTACATGTGGTATCAGAGCCTCCACTTGGGTTCAAATCATAAGGCGGGTGGCTATGCCGGCATGGTAGTGTTCATCTGGGGCTCATACATGCAGGGAATCCTAGTGGTATAGGTACAAATCTAGCCCAGAGTCTACGCTTCAGAAGCATGGTGGGATGTTATGGTCCTAGTGGGCAGACTTCATTAACACCTCAAGGTTTTGGTGTAGTGGTTTGTTACAATTTAGACATGAAGACCTCCCTAGGGAGTTGATATTAAAAGTCACCAATGAAGGTAAAAATAATGATAATCATGCTTAGTATATTGATGCTTTCCCTAATCTCTAAGGGGGATGTGAATTTATGTGTTAGGAATTAGGGAATAAGGCCCATTAAATCTAATTTCAATTCTTCTAGTGATAAGTTTATAGAAAGGGTTAAGAACCTCAAACAAGTCCATAGCTTCTCACATGGACATAACCCTAATTAGCTGGAATGTGAGCATGGAGATGGAAGAAATGGTAGGATATATTGGTGTGTTGGAAAGAGGAATTGCATGGGCCTATCAAATAGAATGAATCCAACCTCCAATTAGATGTAATAAAAATTAGAGAGTTTGGAATTCCCTATAGGTTTGGATATTTGTGGTTTTCATGGAGAGAATTAAAGGATTTGATAGGCATCTTTCTATCCCATTCACTAATTCTTGGGATAAGAGGTATGTTACCATTAATGGGGTCATGCTTGAAATCATAGAAGACCTTATTTCTCATGTGATGGGTCTAGCAATTGAGGATACCAAGAGATACTACACTCTTAGAGAATTCAAGCTAGATAAAGAGGCCTTTCTAGAAGATGATGAGTAGTTGGAGTAGCTCCATAATGTCTTTGACATGGAATATCTTCCCAATTCATTCACTAAGGTGGCATTTCATCTTATTTAGTATATTATTATAGAGGGTAGATATAATGTGGTGAGATGTTCTATGTTTATAATGCTTAACTAATTTAGACATAAGATATCTTTTAGTCTACCTTTATTTATTATTAAATTCCTAGAGACCTATATTTTTGAATTTAAAAATGGAAACTATTCCACACCAAGACACAAGGGGGTAATCTTTCTTATCTTAAAATATTTTAAAGGTATGAACCAACTCAGGGCCAAAATTCCTTAGAAATAACAAGATAAAACAAAGGAGAGGGTGGTGGATATAAGGAAGATAAAGAAAATTTGGATTAAATATCTAGCGAGTCTAAGTAGGGATTCTGGAAGTAAGAAAAACTATGTTGAGAAGAAAGTAGGAAAGAAAGGGATAGAGGCTACCAAAGATCAAGAAAATATTAAAAAGTGCCTCAGAAGTGCTTCTAAAAATATTATCCACAACAAAGAAAATCAAGAGAAATAGGGTTTCAAGAGTTTGTAGGATATGCAAGTCAAGAGAGGTGGGTGAAAGTCTTTGAAGTTGATAGAGATAGTTTAGATTTTGATGAAATTAGAAATGAGGATGAGAAGATCAGAGAGTAAGATAAGTCATAGATAGGGCTAGAGAAAAATAAAGAGAAAAAGGAGAATGTAAAGGCAGAGAAAGGGGAGTCATCCCAGGCTCAAAATGATAAAAATGAGGATTTCAATTAGCTCATTGACTCCATTAAAGGAAAGGAAAATGTAGATAAAATGATTGAATAACTCAACCTCCAAAAATATCTTATGAGGTGGTTCATGCAGGAAATGATGATTCTAAAGAGTAAGTTGAATGTTCTTCAATAGAAGAATGATAAGTTATCTAAAATATTATTAGAGAGAGGGGAGGATGTCCAAATATAGAGGCTAAATTTTAGAGTGAACTTACTTGAGCACACTAATGATAATCTTTAGAATAAGAAAAGTTTTGTGGTTAATTGTACTAAGGCTACAATGAACAAAGGTATTTAAAATATGGAAAACCTTAGGGTTCACCTCAGAGATTTATTTGATCCTAGCTATACTGGAAAAGGTAAGAGTAAAAAGGGTCAAGGTATTAGTTTCCAACATAATATATACCATGAAAGTTTATTCATGTATATATATATATATATATATATATATATATATATATATATATATATATATATATATATCTTAACAATATGAAGGCATGATGGGAGGATGTATCTATAAGTCTGGAGTAGTATAGTTCTTAGAAACTTTTTGGGTTATTTTATCATTGTTTTGTAGTTGTTTTTAGACTATGTTGTTCTTGTTTCTCTATTGGGCTTGGTTAGACTTTTGTCTCTTTTATTTTTTATCTTCTCCTAGGGTTTGGGGACCCTTTTAAAAAAATCCCCCCTTAACCTTAATTAAAATATAATCAATTACTATTATTTAATTTTTAATTATTTAATAATTTATTATTATTTTTAATAATTAATAATTAATTAATACTAGTTTATTATTATATTTTAATAATAGTATAATTTAGTAGTTATTATATTTTTAAAAAATACACTTTCATTTCTTGTTAAAATATCATAAGTCTCATTTTTTTTGTTATTAGTCTATTTTTTTGGTGAGTCTCATTTATTTGTAATAAGTCCCATTTTTTGGTAATAAGTCCAATTCTTTTGAAATAAAATTCAAAATTTGGGACCTTTATTATTATTGTTGGAGTAATTTAAGATTTTTTAGGGCTTAATTGTGTGTAAATAGTTTTCACATGGGATGTGAACATTATGTAAAAAATCCCACTTTGGGATGTATAACCCACCTCGGGTATGTATATTATGTTGACATAATGTTATCATTTTCACTTTAGGATGTCACCTCACAGACACTCTTTCTCCTATATTATGAGCACTCTTAGATTGAATTTCATGTGGAGATATGGAGAATAACAAGGAGAGTGTGGAGATATATTATTCATTGTAATGTTATTATTTATGTAATAGATGGTTTATCATTATGTGCAATGCATTAACTTTATGGTTGTGGTAATGAGATCTTGTAGAGACCTTGGGTGAGTGCATTGAGCATTATGACTTGATTTTTTATTAAAAAATATCATAGAGAGATATTATAAGTAAGGGTATTTTATACAGAAGCTATCTATAAATGGTTATTTTTGTGTTTACCCTAATCTTTCACTAGTTGAAGATGGAGGGTGAGGTCTAGTCTAGCAGGTGGTCAGACCCCCTCACAAAAAATGAACTAGTTTATCACTTATTTTGTATCACCTTATTGATTTCTCTCTTCATGATTGCATTTTTGGTGGTAACCAAAATTGATTTTGGGGGATATTTTAAATTCAAAATTGGGTATTTTTTAGCCATTCCAAAGGCCACACAAGTTTTAAATTATGTTTAGCATCAGAGGCCCTACCGCTTGATCTTGATCTATACTACAATAAGGAGTGATCCTAGGGATCTACCCCCAAACCACATAAGGAGAACTTCCCCCAGTCCCTACTAGGGGATACCACCCCCAAACCCCCACAACTCAACCCCTTGTTTATTTCTTCCAAGTGTCAAAGACTACATGGTGAGGTTTGATCTGATATGTGGTTAGATACCCTCACAAAAACACTTTATTATACTTGTGATAATTTATTTATATACTTGTGGACACATTTTTGATAGAATCTAACATCTTGAATTATTTGAGTACATTTTTTTCCACTTGTGTTTTTGGCCACATTGCTCCTATTATTACATTTGATGCTTATAGGCCTACCATTATTGCACACTCTATATATCTCAATTCAATTCCACTTACACACCTATCTCTTTTTTATAAACATACCACTATTCTTATCTCTAGAATGCTTCACTCCATAGGTCACACTACTAGAATTATGGGTATTTAGAAGCATATATAGGGAATTACTACCCCTATTTATCATGTTATGTGGATTGATCAGCATGGCATTGGTTATTCAGTAGGTGTTTATTCTTTGATGGGATAATTTCATGACAGATCTCCATTTTTTGTTTTTTGTAGTCTTTATGAGGATGTTGAGCAACATATGATTTTTATTTCACCTTCACTCAAGTTTGATAAAACAAAGATTATAATTGTCAAGTTGTCAGGAATCTAGAACAACAAACAGCTTTGATTCCACTGTTAGGACCTGGAAGCAACAATTGATCACCTTGTATAAGCAACTTAAATATGTAGAATTAACCAGAATGCACAAGTAACTAGAATTCAAAAATAACACATAATATGAGAGACAATACCCAATTGTATTAATACTCTTCCAAATAAGAATTACAACAAAGAAGATGCCACAGTCTTCTTCCTTACACACCTCTAGGGCTCCCACACCTCTAGGGCATAAACAGTAAATCTCTTCAAGAGCTCACTCTCTCAATTACGGTCCCAACACACAACTCAAACACAGAGTTGGTGTTTACCTCCAACCAGTCAGTATCCACTACTGCCAGTACCACTAGTTAGTATCACTACTGCCAGTACACAAGTACTCCACGTACTTCAAGTAGATCTCCCATGAACTTGCAACAACTTACAACTCAAATGATCTTACTTTGGAAGGATCTACCTTGCATTCCTCTATTGCTCTATGACTGAGTACACACCGTACTCCAAGTAGATCCCACCTAATATTGATACCTATTGTGTTGTTGATCACCTTGATCTTGCTTCCACCTGCAAATCAATGATCTTACTTACCATGTAGATCTCCAAACCTAGCCTTGCACACCTGTCGACCAAGATCATACATACATGAAGAACCCTTCTGATTCTCCAAACCAGCACCCACACTTGGCACTACTGTGGAACTAGGAGGAACACACCATGCTCTCTTCACTCTGAAGGAGCTAATTTTTCTCTCTTACTCTCTAGCACACTTTTAAAATACAACCCATGAGTCTATTATATAGATCTCATGCAAACAATAATTAGACATCTAATTACAATAATTAGATCTATAGCTCAAGTCTAAAATTGGCCTTCTACATGCAAACAACTGGTTCGTTAACTGTCCATGAACTAGTAGTTCTAGAACTGCACAGGCGATCGACGTTGGTCCTTATTTGCCTGGAGGTGACCGACATTGGCTGACTCCTGACCGATGTCAGTTGCTTCTTGTCCACCACTGGCTAATGTCGATTGGCCTAACTGACGTCAGTGACTATGACACTCAGCAACCTCCTCCCCTATTTGCATCAGTGAAGATTTTAGCTCCACAACCTAACAATCTCCCACTTAGAGATAAACAGTTGCACTGTACCTGTACCTGTACCCCATCTAATCTATTTCTTGGCTTGCATCCCTCTTCAAGCTCAATCTTGAAGACCAACCACCACACAACCTATGGTGAACCTCCTGTCATCTACGTAACCTTTTGTATTTGCATCTACAAACCCATTTAGAAAAGAACTTGACCCTACATAACATGTCAACTTGCTGCTGGTCCCTCATAGATACCTGAGAATCCACTGAACTGCCCTCCAGTGCTTCTTTCTCGAATCAGCTCCAAACTTTCTGACAGCTCCCACTGTGTGGGCAAACCCAGGTCCAGTACGCATGTACTTAACTTCATCATGTGAATCAAGACACTATTCATAGAATTGTCTAACCCATCGGCATGCTAACTAGTTTCACACAATCATTCAGAGATAAAATCAACCTGTGATCTTCCATGCCTCTAGAACACACTTATGCCAAAGAATTTTGCTCCTCCAAATTCTTCATGACACACCTCTGAACTAACTTTACCTTTAGCTCAAAAAAACCCCTGTATTTGTAACCCTACATCAAGTAAACACACAACATACAATAACAAGATGATGTTGCAATCATCACCCACCTGGTAAAGAAACCACAATAGTTACAATGACATTGACTAAAGCCATGCTTTGTCATCCACCTATCAAACCTGTACCACTGTCCTGGAGCTACATCAAGACCATATGACCTGGCCTTCTATCTCATGTGTCCATTCTCTCTATTCTTTAACTAAAGAATCTATTCATCTCTCAGTGCTTTCTTTTGGCTAGCAACCCTACCGAATCTCCCGTTTGGTTTTGCATCCTCATTCATGCCATGCTCCCATTGTTTCCTAAATCCTTCCTACTCTGTAGTGAGTAACGAGTATAAAGAAGAGGAACAATGAATTAAGGCTTACTTACCCTTTCAGTCCTCCATATGGGCATTTGAGACTCCTTGACAGCTTGCTGTCTGCCCAAAATCTATTACAGTGACTGACCTCAGTCACCACACAGTTTGCATCCGATCGACGTCAGTTCTATGCAACTATCCTGACTATCGACACTAGTTTTTTGGCCAACATCAGTGTCTACCTATCACCAAAATTGATCCTCTTGACCGATGTCAGTCTTACATGTCACCAACATCAGTCCTCTTGACTGACATTGGTCTTACCCTGCCTGAGACCACCGACTTTGGTCTGCACATGACCAACATCGGCACCTATCTATTCGATGCCGATTCCTCCTGATCGATGCCAAAACCTGTGTTCTCTTGTGAGTGATGAATTTTTACTTGTGAGCTCTCTTTGGATTAAAACCCTATCCAAATTGACCTGCTCAGAGTTACTCAGCCTTCTCCACTGATCTCTGTCTGTCATCTCCTCCATAAACACCAAGACTTTCCAGTTCTTAAGTCTGTCAAAGACATTTGACTTCTTCTTAAGAACATGCATCTCCTTCTTGCTCATGTGACCAAGCCTGCAAAGCCACATCTCTGCAATAGAATAAGAATCAGTAATATAAGTAGATAGATAAAGGATACCTACTTTCTTACCACCAGCTAATTCAAGTGCATTTGTTGTGAGATTTTTTGTGCATCTCTCATCACCCAACTTTCTTGAAGAAATTAGCCATATCTTCAAGACTGAGACCTGCATGACCTCCTTCAACACCCATGTGTTGGCCACCTACAATTTTAGCTTCACTTCCCCTTTGCCAAAACTTTGACAAGGCACACCAGCCCCTAAATAAATCTTTCCAAAGTCTCCAAAGACCTTAACATGGAAAAATACTCTATTTTAGGCTGCATGGAAAGAGGCAACAAAATATATAAAACAAGATTCTACTTTATCCAAGGAACATCCCAGAGCATTCTATGCAACAACACCTGCAACATCTACTTCTTCAATTCTTTCATGCTGATCTTCTACCAACCAACAATTTTTCTTTACCTGCTCTTTCTTTCCATAACACCGTAATTGACCATTCGTGCTTTTCAATTCCTCCATTCTTAGCTTACTTTTTTTTGCCATTGCTATACTCTCACTCAATCAAAAACCCTTGAGAGTAACCTGTAATCAAACAAACATGCTCCCTGTAGCCTTAGCTCTGATACCACTTATTAGGAATCTAGAATAACAAACAGCTCTGATTCCACTGTTAGGACCTAGAAGCAACAATTGTTCACCTTGTATAAGCAACTTAAATATGCAGAATTAACCAGAATGCACAAGTAACTAGAATTCAAAAATAACACAAAATATGAGAGACAATACCCAATTGTATTAATACTCTTCTGAAAAAGAATTACAACAAAGAAGATGCCACAGTCTTCTTCCTTACACACCTCTAGAGCATAAATAGTAAATCTCTTCAAGAGCTCACTCTTTCAATTACGGTCCCAACACACAATTCAAACACAGAGTTGGTGTTCACCTCCAACCAGTCAGTATCCACTACTGCCAGTACCACTAGTCAGTATCACTATTGCTAGTACACAAGTACTCTACGTACTTCAAGTAGATCTCCCATGAACTTGCAACAACCTGCAACTCAAATGATCTTACTTTGGAAGGATCTACCTTGCCTTCCTCTATTGATCTATGACTGAGTGCACACCATACTCCAAGTAGATCCCACCTGATATTGCTACCTATTGTGTTACTGATCACCTTGATTTTACTGCAACCTGCAAATCAACTTGGTTCTGCACACTTGCAAACCTTGCCACACACACACATACACCTGCAAATCAATGATCTTACTTACCATGTAGATATCCAAACTTGGCCTTGCACACCTGCCGACCAAGATCATACATACATGAAGAACCCTTCTGATTCTCCAAACTAGCACCCACACTTAGCACTATGGTAGAACTAGGAGGAACACACCATGCTCTCTTCACTCTGAAGGAGCTAATTTTGCTCTCTTACTCTCTAGCACACTTTTACAATACAACCCATGAGTCTATTATATAGATCTCATGCAAACAATAATTAGACATCTAATTACAATAATTAGATCCATAGCTCAAGTCTAAAATTGGCCTTCTACATGCAAACAACCGGTTCGTTAACTAATTATCTATGAACTAGCAGTTCTGGAACCACACAGGTGATCGACGTCAGTCCCTGTCTGCCTGGAGGTGACTGACGTCGGCCGACTCTTGACCAATGTCGGTTGCTTCCTGTCCAGCACTGGCTGACGTTGATTGGCCTAACCAACATTGGTGATTATGACACTCAGCAACCTCCTCCCCTATTTGCATCAGTGAAGCTTTTAGCTTCACAACCTAACACAAGTGTGGTCAATTTGGCATAAATTCATATGTTTTTTTCATGTTCATCTTATGCACTTCACACCTAATCATATGCATGTATCATCATCCACCTTTCATATTAATGTCGGATGAATTTTAGATCACTTATGGTAGTGACATAAGCATTCTTTAAGAGGTCTCGATTGGCATGGTTCATCCATTATTCAGCTTCTTTATCTACACATTACTCCCTAGTTTTAAGAGAAAATATCTTGATTCTAGATGGAATTTTTTTACAAATTGACATCATTTTTAGATTTCTTATGTCATCTGGTGTTTCTTATTTTTGAGATTATTTTATACTCATACTGAGTTATAAAGTGCCATGGGAGGTTTGATGATTTATCCTTGTCTACCTTCATGTATTTGTGTGCTCTATTATTGTTACATTTTCACTCCTTCAAGTGATTGAATTTCCCATCTCCACTAGGGCCATTTTATCTATATTTTCCACACTTTTTTAAAAAGTTGATAGTCTCTTATAGCCTAAAGTGTAGATATTTTAGTGAATTCAAGTGACAAATTGTTTTATTTGATAGTTTGATAGTCTCTTTCAATGTGATATATAGATATTATGGTGTATACCATGTGATCATTTCAATGTTTGAGTAGTTGATTCAGTCCACTCATATAGACTTTTTGTGTCACTCCACCTAGTTAACTGTATAGAGGGTGTGATGTAGATATTGCTTCTTTGGTTGTCATGTTACTTGATAACCCTTGGTGTACTGTTTATTATGGTAATAGATAAAATTTAGTTGGTGAATCTTTTTTCCACTATCAAAAACTTTGATACTCTCTTTTCATAAGATCTATTTTGGTGAATATAGTGTCAGTTGCATTTTTGTGATTGAGCAGTGGATCTAGATTACTCATATAAATTGAGTTCTTTTATGTCATTTAAATCCACCAAACACATTTATATTTGATGGCCTTCATTCCATTCAATGCACTTGATTTATCATTTTATCTAATCTTTGATTCATGCTTCTTGGGATGCCTTGTAGCATAACTTCTCTCCAATTTCATTGTTGTTTCTTTATCAGTGTTTTTTTAACAAGTGAATCTTGTATAAAGTACAAGTTCTTATTTTACTTGGTGTTCTCAATAAATTGATATCGAAGAGATGGATTGGTTACCATAGGAACACTTAGTATTTCATTGTATATTTTGTATATAGGTACCTTATCGGGCATAGTAACCATGACCCATTTTTGTCATGTGTTTTATTTGCCTAATCTTCACTTAAGGGAGGGTGTGCACATAGGATGTGTACAATATGTTGACATAATGTTGTCATTCTCACTTTGGGATGCCACCTCACACACTCTCTCCTGTATTATGAGAACTCTTAGAGTGCATTTGGTGTGGAGATATGGAGATTAATAAGGAGAGTGTGGAGAGATATTCTTCATTGTAATATTATCATTTATGTAATAGATAGTTTGTCATTGTGTGAAATGCATTAGCTTCATGGTTGTGGTAATGAGCTCTTAAAGAGACCCTAAGTGAGTGCGTTGAGCACTCTGACTATTACTTTTAATAATAATATTTTAATTAATATTATTTTATTTTTAATAATTAATAATAATTGAAAATTTATTAATGATTGACTATAATAATTATTTTATTTTTTTAATTATTAATTAATATATTTATATTTTTAAATAATAATTACTAATTATTAATTAATATAATATTATTATTGTTATTTGTAATCAATAATTAATTAATATTATTTAATAATTATTTTATATAATTAATTAATATTAATTTATTATTATTATGTATTAATCATTAATAATTAATTTAATTAAGTAATCATTAAATTAAAAAATAATATCATTTCTTATTAAAATATCATAAGTCCCATTTATTTGTAATAAATATTTATTTTGTTGTAATGAGCCCAATTATTTTGAAATAATATTTGATTTTTTGGGAACTTTTATGAGTTCCATGTTTTTGAAATGGCCCTTTCATTTTTTATTATTATTATCATTTTGTGTCAACTTCTTAGATAGTCATTTTAAAGTTTCATTTTCATTACGTAAGTGATGGTTTCAGTGTTAGAGAGGAGAATGAGAGAAAGAGTGGGAACCATAAATACTAGTAGCGTGTCATTTTTTGTAGAATAGAAGGTAAATTAAATTTTTAATTTTATTTTTTTTCAAAATAAAATGATAAAGCCTCAACTTATACCCATCTGGTAACATAATCAGTACATATTAGGATGTAATCATTTCCTTTATATGGTGGATTAATGGGACAAATGAAATACAACTCCCATTTCTAAAAGGTTCCTAAAACCACTTGATGATGGAGGGACATTTCATCAGATAGTGTAGGTTTCCCCATCCTTTGGTAAGGATCACATTTTTATTAATAAGGGGGTAAAAACTATATTAAAACTCAGAATAATAGATTACAAACCATCAAAGGGCAAAGACCCTGGGAACCAAAGAAAACCACAAACAAAAACCGTCACTCCCCATTATTATTTTTGTCTTCTCCTAGAATCCTCTCCAAGTTCTGACATAACTCATTGGGCAACTGCACCCATCCATCCACCTTCTAACCATCAATATTCTCTGATGCCCACTTTGCCAAGCAATCAACTACCCTATTCCATTCCCTTAGGACGTGGGCATAAGACACTAAATCCATGAGTGAAATAATTTGTAATATCTATTGCACTATCATAGAAAGTTTTCAGCTCACATTTGTAGTCTTCCTCTCAAGGAGCATATTGATCAGTATTTGTGAGTCAGCTTCACACATCACCCTCCTCCATCCTAAAGCATAAGCTCTCTTCAAAGCATATATAATAGCTAATCTTTCCATCCTATTAATAGTCTGCTCACCCATATTAGCTGAGAAAATAAAAACCAAATATCTAAAGGAGTCCCTACTAATCCCATCGATCCCAGCCAGGCCTGGATTACCCCTGGAAGAACCATCGGTATTAATTTTCAAATACCCTCGAGAGGGGGCATCCATTTTCCACTCCTTTGAATTTTTTGCTTCCCACATCTACCTCTCCTAACACAAGTTAAGGCCAGAGATATACCCTATATGCCAAACCTGTCAACCATCTCCGCGTCCCCCTTCTCCAAAGGCAAAATAACCTCACTCTTAGCTTCTATAGCCTCTTGGATCATTCCTATAATTCTACTCCAAACCTGTTGAACTCCCAATTTTTCATCTCTAAAAATTTTGTGATTCCTTTCTAGCTAGACTTGCCACAATAGAAAAATAGGTCTAGCATACCAAGCTTCTTGCAAGAAGTGAGTTGTGGAGGGCAGTCTGCCCAATCTCGACCAAAAATCAGCAAGAGAGGAAGCATGCACACACTGACACCTCTAGACATCCCACCAAGTGTGCCATAGTTGGTGAGTGAAAGGGTAGCTAAAAAATAGATGTGGAAAATCCTCCTCCTTGCCTCTACACAAAATGCACCTCGAAGGACCAACAAAGCCCCTCTTCTAAATATTCTCCCAAGTTAGGCATCTATTCCAAGATAAAGTCTAGGTAAATCAATTACACTTCGGCCAAGAGAATATACTCCAAACTCTTTTCCACCAAGGAACTTCCCCCCTCTTTAAATTGCTATGTAAGCAATTCCTGATATCCAGTTGATACAGTGTACTTCCCCTTGGGGTTATGGGACTAAGCTAGCACATCACCACCCCTAAGTGCACAGTAATTATGCCCAGCTAGGATGATGCTTATCTTTGTGTACTTTACCTCCATTTCAAAAATCGGCCACTCCTCTGGAGTCTTCCATCTCACTTCTGACAATTGGCCATGAAGGGAGAGGGACTTATAGTCGCACACCCTATTCCATCCAACTTCGCTGAATCTCTGTGATAGAGCATATAGATGAGGGTATTGAGTAACTATGGGGGGATATCCATCACAAGATTCATACCAAAATTGTGCCTCTATCCCACCCTTTCAAATCTAGAATAGACCTCTCTTGATCAGTACAACTTTTTTTTTGAGAGTAGCCCAAATCACCGATCCACTCCCTGACAAAATATACCTTGGGATATCTTTCAGGGGGATCCCAAAAAAATACATATGAGATAAGATCCTAGCCCAAACATGGTCTTGTTCCTCACACCATCTCCAATACAATTTGGCTACCAGGGGAGTACTCACCAGCACTGACTATCATAATCCCAGGCCCCTGAACCTTTTTGGGCTACAAACAACCACCCACTTAATAAGGCTCCACTTCGTTAAAGATAAGTTACCAACCCATAAGAACTATCTTGCCAAGGAATTAAGGTCCTTGACAAAACTCACCAGCACCACTTGTAACATGCACCTATATAGAGGAAGAGCCTATACCACTGATTGAATTAGTTGGACCCATCTAGCAAAGGACAACCACCGGTGGGTCTAATGATTCACCTTGGCTCAAAAATTATTTAGAATCACCTACCATGATTCCTTATACTGCCTTCCTATTGATATGTGTATCTTGAGATATAATAATGGGAGGTTTCCAATTTGGAACCAGAGAATATCAGGCACTCTTCATTGAATGGGCAATTGGGTGTTGAAGAAAAAATGGAAGACTTGTCCTCATTAATTACCTGTCCTGTGGTGGATAGGTAAGCATCCAAGCCTTTATAGATATTAGTTGCCTCCCTTGTAGTAGCCATGCCCATCAAAGCTGCATCATCCACAAAATATAGGTGAGATAGAATAAGAAGGTCACCTCCCCATTTCTAGCCTTGAATAGCACCATCATCAGTGTTCCTTTTAATCAACCATCCTAAACCTTCTGCTAATAGGAGAAATAGGTAAGGAGATAAAGGGTCACCTTGCCACAAACCATGCGAGGTCTCAAAGAGATTAGAATGCTCCCCATTAACCAGGACAGAGAAAGAAGTCAAATTCACACAGCTCATGACCCAATAGATCTAATCTTCTCTAAAACCAAAGGTGACCAAAACCTTCTATAGAAAGGACCAATGAACCTTATCATATGCCTTGGACATGTATAACTTAATAAACATAGCTTTCTCCTTAGACTTGGTCATGGAATGGATAGCCTTAGTAGCCACCACTATCCCATCTAGAATTTGACGGCCCTCCACAAAGCCACTTTGCTCCTCAGAGATTAGCACAGCTAGCCACTTTTTTAACCTCTTTGCAATCAGCTTAGATACAATTTTATAAATTACATTGCAAAGGGAAATGGGATGGAATTGACTTAAGTGATCAGCCCCCTCCCCCTTGGGAATGAGAGCTAGGAATGTAGAGTTCAGGGCCCTGAGCATTTGCTTGCTATTTTGGGATTCATGTACCATAGCCAATAAGTCTAATTTGATAATTTCGCAAAATTCTTGAAAGAATTCAATTGGGAAACCATCAGGACTTGGAGCCTTTCCTTTTTGCATCATGAAAACAATCTTCTCTAGTTCCTCTAAGGCTATTGGTCTCATCAGCTGCTCTTTCATATCCTGAGAAACTAAAGAGGGAATACAAGAGAGTACCTGAGCCTCTGCATCTGCTTCCCCCTACCATTCATCTTTGAATAAAGAAGCAAAATACTACACTACTTTATTACATATATCTCACATAGAAGAGATAACCTCTCCCCTATCCGTCACCAAAGAAGTTATCACATTAATGTGTTATCTGGCTCTTATCAAACTGAAGAAGAAGGTAGTGTTCTTATCCCCCTCTTGTAGCCACTCAATCCTAGCTTTCTGCTTCTAAAAGATTTCCTCTCTCAGTTCCCATTCCTCCAAAGTTTTAATAGCCCTAGCTTCCTCCCTCAATAAGAACTCAGACAGTCCCTCCTTAATTGATCTGGTAATGTCATTCAGCTCCATTTTCACCTCCCTTTTCTCTTAGAAGATGTTTCCAAAGCTCAGATGATTCCACCATTTGAGCTGGTACTTAATGAATTAGAGGAGCTTAGTGAAAATATACATTGTTGTACTAGTAGCTAGATTGCCTACTCTCCACCATTCAGTAACTCATCCAAATAGGTTTGGGTCCCTGAGCCACATGAGTTGAAACTTAAAAGGTAGCTTCTGAGGCAAATGAGTAGAAGAAATGGTGAGCTTAATGGGATAGTGATCCGAGCCTCTCCAATCTAAAATCTTGAAGCTCAAAGACCATAAGCCACCCACCCAAAAACAAGAGGCCATAAATCAATCAATGCATTTAGCAATGCAGCTATCGCCCACCCTTTTATTATTCCAAGTGAACTAACCATTACATGGCTTAATATCCACTAGATTGAGTGTTGAAATCTTGTCCCAAAGAAATATGGAAGATGGCTCCAATCTTGCATTACCTCCCCTTTTTTTCATTAAGTCCATAATAGCATTAAAGTCACCAACCATAATCCATGGCAGGTAAGGAAAAATACTATGAACCAGTTGAATATTATTCCAAATAGAAAGATTACCTTGAAAATTAGTAGGGACATAGACATTCAATAGAAGAACATACTCACCTGACTCAATGCATAAGGAGACCATGGATAATGAAGATCTAAAGGTGATCCAAGACACCGGTTGAAACTTACATGGATTCCAGAGACAAGCCACGCCTCTTGCAGACCCCTGGGCACCGATACACTAACATAAACCTTGCCTCCATAGCTTAGGTGCAATACACATCATATACTCCACTGAAACCTTAGTTTCTTAAAGAAAGAGAATATCCAGACATTGACTCCTAACTAATTCCCAAATAGCTTTTTGTCTAGGACCGTTGTTCAAGCCCCTTATGTTCTAAGAAATAATAATCATTTTGAAGGAGGCAAGAAGTGGGAATCTAAGGTCTTAACCAACCCTATCTCAACCAAATTTTCCCCAATCATCTTTATCCTCTCCATGTCCTTCTTCCATCCCAATTTAACACTTTTCTCTGAAGCTCCCTTCTTACCATCCTTTTGAAGAATGCCTAGGTGAGGAGGAGCTTTACCTCACTTATCCGTCTCTATTTCCATTGTACATGTTGGAGTCTCCCCAACCTCTACTCCTGAATTGGATCAGCATTTAGTTCAAGGGTCATCTGTTCCCCTACTTGCCCATCCATAATCATAGGTAAGGCAGCTTCCTCTTGAAGCGTTGAGTGAGCAATGGAAGATTTTCCCTTTGTTCTAGACCCCCTACAAGCTGCTCCACACTTATTAATCATGGGTTAACTTCTTGCTGGCCCAATTCATCTAATACCTCAAACCTATTAAAAGAATCCTCATCCTATCACTCCATTAAGGACATCTTATGACCTCTATTTTAGCTTTATGTCTTAACCTATACAAAACCCTCAGGATCCTTGCTAACACCAGATCCATATTTCTTCCCTTTGTCAGCACCATTGGTGCTACTCAGAGGAGGTGGGGGTGGGGGTTGCTGCTCTTCCATTTTAGCCTTTGGGCACCTTCTCACCAGGTGTCCATACTCATGACAAAGGCAACATCTGAAAGGAAGGGTCTCATAGTCCAATTACTGCACCCAGGAGTATGAGCCTACACACATCTCTACTGCATTTGGTGAAGGTCTACTCAAGTCAATTTCCATGCAAATTTGACCAAAATCCATGACTTTCTTACCTAAGGTTTGTGTAGAGGACCCCACTAGCTTTCCTAGCATTGAAGCTATCATTTGAAGTACATCCTCCCAGTAGCATTCTATAGGCATTCTGGGTAAACGTACCCATAATGGGACCCTATTTGGTAGTTCCTCAATAGGATTAAATCCAGCATACCATGATTTCATAAAAAGCCTGACCTGATTATAAAAATAAGGTCCACCTTCAAAAACCCTATTTCTATCAACCAAGCAGAGAAATGTAACCATGAATAAATTGTTTGCTATCAGTGTAACCTCCATCTCACCCTCTGGCTCCCACACTCTTTGAGCCCAACTCTCCAGGAAAGGAAGGGAGACTCTCGGTCCCAAAAACTTTTAGTATAGTGAATGCTTGGAGTAGTACTCCACATCTTTAGTGATCATATCAAAAGGGATTACTAGCTTAGGTCTCTCCTTACAGTGCTCAAAGCATCCATTAATCTTTGTTATCCTTGATCCCCTCGTCAAGCTCATGTCAAAAGCTCCTGGAGTCTGGCTAAAAACTGCATTTTCAAATATCTTAGCTTCTTGTTCTTATGTATTCATGCCCACCACTTCTCTAAAACTCCTATCCATCATGGCCTTAGATGGCCCACTCTAAGCCATAGTCATGCCCTTCCTAAAGCAGTCCTCTGCTACTGTGACCACCTCCCTCTACCCTCCTTTGCCAGACAGCCTTCCCTCTCCTTCATAGCCCCCAAAATCACTAATATAAGCTAGGGCATGATTGGCCTAGCTTGGCAACGAGTTGTAGACCTCACCCATTTGCATACCCTCATCCTTAATTTTTATTTTTTCATGTTACATATTATCAAATGATTAATTTAGATGATATAGCACATTAATGTTTGTAATATATGCTATTAAGAATAAGTAGGGTAAATAAGTGAAAATTTATAATTACACAATCAAATGAAAGGAACACTAAAATTAGAGAAATTAGATTTATGTTTTGAAAATAAGTGTAAAATTGTAAAAAAAAAGCGGGGGTGGGGGGGGGGTGGTGGGGGTTAAAAAGAGTAAATTAGTAAAATTGGAGGTATGTTTAAAAAATGAGTAAAAAGTGAAAATATCCAAAAGAGGGGAAATTAAATGGTAAGCTTGGTAAATTAGAGTAAAATTAGGCCAAGCGTATGAAATTATGGAGATTAGTGACAAGTAAGAAAAATTATGAAAATTAAAAAAAAATTACAAAATTTTGTGCAACCTAGGGAAATTTAAAATTATCCAATGTTAGTCAAATTAGGCCAAACTTGATGAAATTATTTGAAACTTATGAAATAGGGAAATTAGTGATAAATAGTGAAAATCATAGAAACCAGGGGAATTATGAAAAATTATGGAAATTAAAGTAAAATTAGAAAAAAAAAGTAGATGAAATTAGGTAAATTTGTGATTTAAAAAAAAAAAAATTTCATTATAATTTTCTATTGAAACTATTGAAGTAGAGAAAAAATATATAAAAACTTTATTATTATTATTATTTAATTCTATAAATTAAGATCTAAAATTCAAACACCACAATTATAATTTACAATTCAATATGTAGACATTATGGAAATGAAAAACTATGACAAGGGAAAATGTAATGAAGAGGAAGAGGTCAAAATTAGTTACACTAGTGTATGGATAAATAGTAGTATGTCAAAACTTTTATATAAATTGCATGCAGATAAAGGGGAGAAAAAGTTTAAAAGTTATGGGGAAGAGTTCAAAGATAATTCATAACTTCCTAATGAGGTGTTGTAAGTTATAAATATGATTTCCTTGTTTGATGAGATTATGGTTGATGATGCCAATAAATGACCCTCATATTTTTTCTTAATTTTCACTAAAATACTTCCCTATGTTTATATTCCCACTCCGTTGCCCTACACTAATTTAATATATGCATGTACAATATGAATAATATAGGTGCACATTATTTTGGTTAAAACTAGTTATCTTTATTAAAAATAATATGATTTATGAATTGAATTTTTATGGTACTACGAATAATGAATGGAGAATGCATAATGTCTAGGATAGTAAAAACCATAAGAGAATAGGAATCCATCAAGTTCATTGTCAGCCCATATAAAATGATTATGTATACCTGTAGGAACTAGATGTGCACCTATAACAATGAGGAAAGTTACATTTACCAAATGGGTGAGCTACCCAAGTGAAAGCTACACAAATAGACTAGGTGATTTATGCATAATAACTTGTAAATTTATCCATAGAAACTAGGTGAGCTATCCCTAGAAAATTGGAAATTTATCCATAGAAATTGTGTGAGCTATTGATTCGTGCATAGCCTATACATAAATAAACACACTCCTTGTTTAATCTTCTACATAGATCACACACCTCTCATGCACTAATTTTCTTAAAGTTTATTAAAAAAGTTACATATAAGTCTTGTACTTGCTCATAGACTTTTTATGTAGTGCCCACCTCAAATCGTAACCTACACACCTCATTATTCATTCCATAGCTTGCAGTCCTACACACTTCATGGGAATATAATCACAAATTCACCTGCCTTTTCAAGCTACACCTCAACACAACCACATGTCATCTTTCCCTAAATACATGATTAAAAATGTGTCCCAACTAGCCATTAGCTACCAACATAGGATCTAGATTGGAGGTCATTGAAGACACCCTGCACATTAACTATTCAAACCATTTCCAACTACCACATATGATAAGATATTAGTGTACCTATTGACATCCTCCTTAGTATTTGTACAATAATTATTAAAAATATTATAATCATACATGTTAAATGTGTAACATACACATCTATCCTAAGTAGTCAAGGGTGATGTAATACATAGTTATAACATAGTTAGCTTGATATATGTATCTATTTTGTATACATGCACTATATACATTATACTTTATATTTCTTATTATTTGATTTATGAATAGAAGTTGGATTTATTTCAAGTAATACTTCCACTCCATTGAATTTGTGTTTTATTATTTTGTCTGAATATATCTTCATCCATTCACTTTAAATAGGCAAACTCGGTTGTCCCCCACACACCTAGTCCTACACCCCATGGTGTGAATCATTGGTATCAAAACTTCACTCTATTATTGTTTATGCTTATAACCACACAATAAAAATGAGAGAGATAAGGCTTAATGTTCAATTATATTTCATAGATTTTATAAGAATGCCATAGTAAAAGTAAGATGATTGATGCCCAGAACCAACCTGATGTATTAACAAAAGCTTAAAGGCTCATTTTCAACACACTAGAGGTAAAACACACTAAATGTTTTAGTTATTTTTGTGAGTCAATAACATATCTCAACTATAACCTTCCCATTCATCTTAATAGTACAATCCATAATGGTTTCAATAATAAACCCCCTTCAAAGTACAAGCCAATCTTGGCATCCTTCTATTTGAAGGTAAGATTGATGATAAATAATTAGATTGATGGATTTGCAAACTCAAGGTGTATTTATCACTCAAATAACTCACTGATGTTGATTATATCACCTTCATTATAATAAAGATGTCCATTTTAATTGTTCACTAGTGGGAGACCTTCAATGTGTAGTGTGTGCAAGAGTGCATTTTAATCAAATCATGGAAGATTTTTTTTATGAACTAAAGGAATAATACTTCCCTCTCTAATAATTTTAATATGAATACATCATGTTACAACAACTACCCCAATGTAAGGATCAGTTAATGGAAAACTACACTAGCACATTCCATGATTACTCTACACACATGTAAGAGAAATTGAAAAAATAACATAGTGTGCTAATGTGCATCAATGAACTCTCACCTTATATCCATTGAATGTTTGAGTTATTGAATTTCAACACTTTTGGAAAATTATATAAAAACACCATCAAGATCCTTGTCAAATAAGGGGTGAAGTAGTGTTCTACCTCTTCATTTAATGTAGTTTTCAATTGTTAGCCTTCACACAACTCTCCTCTATAAGTATGTGATTTTTTTTTGGGAGACCATATTTGTATGACCATGAAGCTACATATCAATCCAAACCATAATTTTGGACTAAAAATGCACAAGATCATTTCTACCACTCATTTGAGTTAGCACCCACAACCAAAGTCACATTGGTTTCTGCCTTGAAATGTCACATTCTTGTCTCACATGCATAGATGTTCATGTTGTTCATGGTCTAGCCTGACACACCTATGTAGTAGACATCAAAACACACTATAGTAGTGAAAAATACTCACATAATGCCACAACAATAATAGTTTGATAAGTTACTTGAGTATCATAGTAAAGTCTTTATAGAACCTAAAGGCCTTCTAACACACTACAAAGTAAATCACCACATCAATTGGGTTCCTATATATCATCTTCTTGGTAAACTCTATATCATAGGATAAGTTTGAGATAATAAAAAAATATAACGCCATATACAATAAATCCTTAATCAAGGTAAGAACATGCCTAACACTTTACCTTTTGGTAGTTTGATAGTCCTTTCACCTAAGAAGGAAGCGTCTTGGTGACTTTAAATAGACTATAACACACTCAAAAAGATAATGGTGAAAAACTGGTACCCATTGCCACACATTAAATAGTTTCTAGATTAACTCTTAGGTACTTACTAATTCACCAAAATTGACTTGAATTCATGGTACCATCATGTTCTATTCCATCCTAAAGGCATCTAAAATATAGTGATAGAGACATGAGAAGGATTATACAAATGGTTGGTCATGTTTTTCATCCTAACCAATGCACCAATCAATTTCATGATTTTGATGGATGATCCAATTAGGTCCTTCCTAAAATCCTTCATCATCATCTACTTGGATTGCATCCTCATCTTTATAAAGACTTAAGAAGAGCATATGGAGCACATCTTAGAAATGTGTACAAGCCAACTTAGAAATGTGTACATTTGGTGCTACATAGATTTAGTACCTAGGATACATAACCAATAACACATGCATCCATGTAGATTTAGATAAGATCCAATATTATCGTAATTTATGAAATCTCATAGAATTTATAATTTTAATTGTACTTGATAACTTCTACTATAGGTTCATCCTTAGTTTTTTACACATCTCTTGAGCTCTTAGTAAGATAACACATGAAAAAGCCAATTTCAATTGGAATCATGTGTAACAACATGATTTTTAAGCAGTCAATAAACACCTATACACAAAACATATTCTTTTAATGCTTGACATTACACATTTATTTGAAATTCACATTAATGCATTTGAATACAAACTCAATGTAGTGTTCATGCAACATGGATATATGATCATATACCATTTAGAGACATTAAATGACATATTGTAAAGGTAATCCACCTATGAGAAATAATTTTATGTTATTATTTAAGAAATTAAGTAATGACACCACTACATTTTAGGGAAGGATACAATTGTTCATTTAGATTACAAGACACTTCAGTTACTACAAATGTAGAATAAGTTGGAGAATACATGACACATAAAATGGATGACTTACCTAAAATAATTCCATCTTGTGATCAAGAAAAATAAAGGTAAAGATAATAAGGTTGTACATTTCCTTATCCCACTACCATTTCATGTTCTCATCATGGTGTTGGACATGTGTATCCACAACTTTGTAGACTAGGTACTCTTCTACTTAATTGATTAGGACTTTAAAATATCTTACACCAACCTAGTGTAAGGTAAACACGTTCATGAGCTCTACTTGTCTAAGCATATTATTTATAATATTATACACCTATGTGTTCCTAATAGTGAACTTCAACAATGAAATATTTTGGATGTACACTACACTAAGACCTTAGGACATTTTAGTGTGAAAAAGGCTCTAGCTATGTTATAGTCACACTTCTATTAGTTACACATATGAATAGATGTGTAATACCATACATTACTTGTTATATTACAAATCTCATAAATAGGAAGCTAAGACTTTACACACCTTTATTAGTTTCATCTATACCATCAGAATCTATCAACATGGATTTCATGACTAGGTTACTTGCGATGAGACACTAGCATGACATTGTGTTCATTATAGTGGATAAGTTTTTTAAGATGGCTATTATGGATGTATACAATAAATACATTGAGGCATCTATCACTTCATCATATTTATTCAACCATGTTTAGGTTCATTTGGGGATTCTAATATCCATAATCTATAATTGAGATCCATGCTGTGTAAGTTAATTTTGGTAAGCATTATTGGATTTAATGGGTAAGTCACTAGATCAGTCAACAAATTTTAATCAATATACATATGGGAAAATCAAAGTGGTCAACTACAAAATTGTTCATCTTCTAAAAATATACAATTATGCATATTCTCTCACTTAGGGTGACAATCTCTTATACATTGAACATGCCTATAATAAAGAATTTTGCATCTCTATAGGTCATAATATATTCTAGACATGCCTTGAGTTTTAACCTTTAGCACCTCTAGACATATCGTACCAAACACCAACTGGCACTAATTCTAACATAATAATGGGAAGTGGAAAAATCTAAGAAGTTTTTGTGACACATCTAACCTTTTAATCAATAGTTTTAAAATATCCTCTCTTGCACTCAAGTAAAGCACAAGGAGCACCATTATGCACATCGTATACCTCATGCATTTCAATTTGGTGACAAATTTTAGTTTCACCTTCAAACAAATAATACTATAAAGGTCCACACTAGAAGATCAAATGTCTATGTTATTGTCCTTACACCATTTTATGCATAGATAGTGAGAAAACCTTTATTCTGTATCTACTTCAATACTTAGGCATACACACAGTCTTTAATGTGGAACTTATAAAAAATTACACTATGGCACTTCTTAAGCCAATAATGATAAAAAAAAATACTTCTAATTTAAATCTTTAATATTTACACCCTGTAGAGAAGAACCAAATTATATACACATAATATTTTCAAACTTTATTAATTATTGATGCTTTCTATCTTGCAAGAACGTGTCGAGTCTTAACCTATCTAAGTACAAGCCTTAAAGGGTGTACTAGGAAATGGGTGGGTAGACCATTAGTGTTTTTTAGGATTTTTGTCTATAATTTCCACTTATTATCTACACATATGTCTCCTAAAATAATTTCCCCAAGATTTTCCTCTAAATTTTCACCCTCCTCTAGTTATTTACCACCTTCATTAGCCCTTACCTAACCTAAAACCCCATTTTGATGGTTTACATTACATAGTCAGCCCCATAAAATTTTTACTCTTATTGATAAAACTTATTAGGGTTTAGGTTATCCCCTAGCTGACCTAGTCCATGACCTAATTTATTTTTATCAATAATGATACTAGATTGACTGGGTAAACTTTCTTGGCTTAAACTTTTGAAAATGATTATGGTTAGATCCACCTAAATAAAAACATTTATTTCTCCATTTCTAAGAGAAGATAATAAATAAGATATATTGTGCATGTACTTATCTACCATTCTACTTGAGGAGAAAGCTTAGGGTTTCATACTTTCTTTAGAGATATAGATCTTGTCTTATGGAGAAGTCTTTTGGATTCATTGATAGGTTATGTATCCTAGAGATTATTTATCCTTATCATCTTTATCACAAAAACCTCTTGCAAAACACATTGGCCAAGGGAGAGATTGAGGCTCGATGGGTTCATCTTCAAAGGTAAATATTCCTAAATTTGTTCCTCCTTCATAAGAGTAAATAGATATGCATTTATACTTCTTTTCCATGAATTAGGATTCCATATACATTGATGTGAGTATATGAATTCTATGAATGTTTAATTTTAATGTTTATTATCCCCACTTTGTGACACAAGATTTGGTCAGCACTAGATTAGACTTTAATTTACTTGTTATTAGTTTAGTGAATATGAAAACATAGGACCTAGTTAGGGTTATTATGTATTTTTTCTTAAATGGAGGCTTTGGAACCCTCCCTAGTGATATAATTTTGGTAAGAGATCACTTGATTAGGTTTAGTAGATCCATCTTGGTCATGACCCTAATTATCTAATGTATCCTCAATTGGAAGTGTAAATAGAATTTATCTTCTCTAAGCTAGGATTGATTTATAGATCTACTACATTTCCCATTTCATACATTCTAGTTAACCCAATGTGAATATAAACCTTGAAGGGTTTTTTTCATGTCTTCATTTATATCATCTTATTTTTTTACATATTTATAGTACTTTATCAAACCAGTCAGTATAGTTCTAACTTTATGTGGGCAAGCTTAACATAGTCACATCAAAATGACTCTATTATGTTTTTGTAGGTCTTCATTAGATATAGGTTACTAGATAAAATAGGTCAACATAGTACTCTTATTCAATCCTAGATAAGCACACAAGGTCCAATAGGTCAACTTTGTCATCTTATTCTCTTTCCCAACATTTAGATCAACAAAATAGGTAAAAAAAGTTGACTTAATCATCTTATTTTTCTTTAGCACACAAGGTTTTATAGAACTAGGTCAAACCAATTGACTTACTCTACAAAATTTGAAATCAAAATTCAAGGCACTTCAACATAAAATTTGCAATCCTAATCATCATCAATCCCACCAAAGTTTTTTTTATTTCCTTTGTCATTATAGTAATTTATTTAGTTTTATTTTGTACAAGTTATCAATCTTCAAAAAAGTAACCTTATAGCCAACTAAGTTGATTTGGTCAACTTAGTTCTATAGCATGTCTTCTATCTATAAGACATAGTCGACCCATTCAACTCTATTCTTAAATATTTTGCTTCTATAAAATGGTAGCAACCCATTCAAATCTATTCTATAATATTTTTATATAGTGTCACCTAAACTAACTTTATACTATTGTAAATCAAGGAATTAACAACTGTTTACCAGTAATTAATTTACACTTTCATTTTTAGTTATTTTCATACCTATAGTAACTTTAGATCTGGAAAGAGCAAAATTTGCTAGTGTAGACTCAGAAGGGGCCTTTGGTGGTATTATAAATTTTTGGATTGATAAATATATAAATGGTGAGGTATTGGTTGCAAATAAGCATCATTTATCTATTCTTTTTTCTTATAAAAATCAAGAGGATTCATGGATTTTTCTAACATTTATGCTCCAAATTCAATGGTAGCTCATAAAAATTGTGGTACAAGTTGGCCTCTTTTAGAAAAACATATGCTAATATCAAGTGGATGATATTTCAAGATTTCAACACCCCTATTTATGTTGGGGGAAAAAAGGAGTTCAATATCACTTGAATAACATGAAGGATCTAGCCGAATTCATTAGTCTCAATAATATGTTTGACATTGAGCTCAGAGGTTCCCCTTATACTTGGTTAAACAAAAGGTTGGTAATATGTCTCATTCAAATTCACTTAGATCATGTTTTGATTGATGCTAATTGGTTTTTTGATTAGGAATTCTACTTATCCTTACTTCTAAGAATAAGCTCAGATCATAACTCATTGGTTCTCAATGTCCTTACAAGATTCAAAACTCAATAGTCCTATTTCACATTTGAGCACATGTGGTTCTCTCACCTAGAATTGATAAATAGATTAAAGGATTGGTGGAGTATGGAGCTACCAAGATTTTCTATGTATAAACTAGTGCAGAAGCTAAAAAAGGTTATGAAAGAAATTTGCATTTGGAATAGTAAAGTATTTGGTAATATCTTTTGGTAGAAAAAATAAATCAAATTGAATCTTCAAAGGTAATATCTTTTGGTAGAAAAAATAAATCAAATTGAATCTTCAAAGGATTGAAATTTCTATTAACTCTTAGGGATTAGAGGCTCCAACTCTCCAATAGGAGAAAAATATTCTAGATAAGTATTTTTCCATCCTTAATCAAGAGGAAACATTTTGGAGACAAAAATCTTGAGCTACTTGGTTGAAGGAGGGAGACTACAATACTAAATTATTTCACATGGTCATGATCAAGAACAAAAGTCATAATAAGATCAACAAATTTTTTGATGAAGATGATCCCTTGTATTTAGATCTAGTTAGTAAAAAGAATAAAGTTAGTTATTTCAAATAAATTTTTGGGGAGAACTCTAAAATTGATGGAAACATGGCCAAGGATTTTCTTCAACACATACCTTCCCTTATTTCCCAAGAAGATAATAAACCTTGCTCAAGTACATTACAAAAAAATAATTTTAGGAAGTGGTGTTCTTTATGAATAAGGACAAAGCACTCTATCTAGATGGCTTTCTGAAAGCCTTCTTTCAAAATTTATGGGGTATCATCAAACATGACTTATTGGCATGGTGAAATATTTCTTTTTATTAGGGAAGTTGATTAGAGAGATTAATAATACATTCATATCCCTCATTCTTTAAAAAAATGGGGCTTTTAGGTTTAAAGACTTCAAGCCCATCAACATGTGTAACTCGGTTTACAAGATCTTTACTAAATTGTTGGATATGAGAATGTAACTTTTAATGGATAAAATTATTTCTATTAATAGAGGTGGGTATGCCTTAGGGAGACAAATTCAAGATGTAATTTTGGTTTTGCATGAGACTATCCACTCCATGAAAGCAAGCAAAAAAGTGGGCATGCATTTTAAAATAGATATGGCTAAAGTAGGTGATAGAGTGGATTGGGCTTCTCTAGATTTGGTGTTGGAAAAATTTGGTTTTCATAAACATATCATGATGTTGATTCATAGTTACATTTATTTTGCAATGTTCTCTATTATCATAAATGGATTTCCTACTAGTTTTTTTGGGAGTGAAAGAGGCATAAGATAGGGTGATCCTTTATCTCCTTTCTTATTTCTTATTATGGTTGAATCCTTGATAAGGAACCTCTTGGTTGCACTCAGAAATGAGGTTTTGAAAAGTTTCAAATTGGTATCCAATATTCAACCTTCCCTTTATTAGAAATTTGTGTATGATATGATCATTTTAGCCATAGCCTTGGTGAAGGAAGCCAAGGAACTAAAATTAATTCTTATTAGATATGTTGAGGTTTATAAGCAATTGGTTAACTTCAGCAAGAGTTCTTTATTTTTCCTGAATGCTTCAGAGCCACGACAATTCAAGATTGCTAAAATTCTTAACTACCAAATCAAAGAAATTCCCTTATATTATCTTAACATGCTTTTACTTAAAGTTAAAATGAAAGATGAGTTTTGGAACCCTCTCATAGAGAGGTATCAAAAGAACTTGATGGATGGAAAGGTTCCCTTATCTCCTAGGACAAAAAAGTAGTCTTACTCAATAGTGTACTGTAAAGTCTTCCTATATATATAGTTTCCCTATTTAAGATGCCAAAAAAATTCAAGAGAAAATTGATATAATTCAAAGGTGATTTTTATGGATGGGGGTTGAAGATAAGTGCAAATTCCACCTTGTGGATTGGAAGAAGGTTTGTCTTCCAAAATCTTGTGGACGATTGGGCATTAAAAATCTTTCCATCATGAATAAAATGTTGGTTACTAAGTTGTGTTGGATATTTTTAATGGATTATAATCAATGGATTAATATATTATGTGCCAAATATCTAAAAAATAGTGCCCTACTAGAATTCATGTATGAGTAAAACTTTATCAAATGTTCTATCATATGTAAATTCTCATCCACTAATAGAGATAACATTCTAAAAGGCCATACTTGGAAATTAGGTAATGGCATGAGTATCAAATTTTGGAAAGACCCTTAGATCCTAAAACATCCCCCTGGAGGCTCTTGAACCTTGGTACCGAATAGCTCCCCATTTTCCTATTATTTTTGGTAATTAGGTGGTGGATTATTTCCATGTAGTTAATGGTAGAAAGTGTTGGAAACACCTGAGTATTGATAATGTTGATGTTAACACAACCACCATTATCTCGGATCTAAATCTCCTACTCAAAGGTATTCATATACCCAATTTGAAAAGGGAGGATGAATTAGTCTAGGAGGATTCATTGGATGTTATTTATTAGGTTAATTTGGGTTATTTACTTTTTCAACCCAATTTTATGGAAGTTAACCCAATGGTGAAAGTATGAAGTAAATTTCTAATTCCAAAGATTAACATTTTCCAGTGGTTGAGTATTCAAAATAGGATCCTCACTATGGATAATATTTGTAAAAGAGGGATTACCTTGGTGAAAATATGTGCCCTTTGTAAGGGAACTATTGATTCTATCTTTCATATTTTCTTAGAATGTGCCTTTTCATTCAAAATTTGGGGCCTGCTATTTAGGAAATTCCTAGTTATTTAGACTCACCCTTTTTCTTTGTTGAATGCATGGCTTGTCTAGAAGAGCCCTTATGTTCACCAAGAACTTAAAGCTTTATGGAAAATTTTATTCCCTCATCTAATATGGGGTATATGGAAAGAACATAATAATAGAATCTTTAGGGATAAGAGGAATACATGTCTCAAAGTTGCAAATTTTATATTTTCACTTATTTTTAAGAATTTCAATAACATTAGTTGGTGGAATAAACAACCTTTCTCCCCATCTAAGGAAGTCATTACTAAGTAATGGTTTATCTCCCTCGATGATATAGTTATGGTGGATCCCAAGATTATACTCAGGAAAAATGTGAGATGGTTGGTTCCCCCTCCTAGTTAGATCAATATTAACTTTGATGGGGTTTCCAAAGGTAATCCTAGAGTTTCTAGGGGTGGAGGTGTGTTTCAAGATAATCATGGGGTTTTTATAGTTGTATATGAAGGATGTATGGGTGTTTAATTAAATCATTTTATAGAAGCCTTAGTAACACTATGGGGTGTCTAGACAGATCTTGATTTGGGATTTCAATATGTTATCATTGAGGGGGATTCCCTTAACATAATAAATTGAATTAACAATAATAATGTTTTTAGATGGTCCATTTCTCACATTATTGAGGAGATTCATCACTTGGAAGATATTTTCAAAATTATTACTTTTTAGCACACCTATTGTGAAGGCAATATTCTTAGAGATTATTTTACCAATAAAGGGGTTGATACTAGATAATTTAAAGTATAACATGCTATGGAAATCCTACCTAATAATATTGATGAAATTTTACATAAGGATAGAAGTAATGTTAATCATGTAGGGAATGCTTAAAATCATTAGGCAAAGTATGGTGCACATAATTTATAATATTATGTTTTGAAGGATGGCATAGGGTGCATTTTTGATATTAATCAATATAAGTACATCATAACCAAGTTTATCTTTGATATTTTGAGACACATTGGTATTTATTTATAAGTCATTCTAAAGTAGGGGAAAACCTATATTTTTATCTTGAAGGTCTTTATGTGTTGTAATCTACATTTGGAGGAGATTTGAATAGGTTATAACCTCGATTGGTTGAAAACATTAGGAACAAGCTAGAGGTTTGGGATATCCTCCATACTATGGTAATTACTAATTTCATTGAACAATTTTGTGGTATTGATAGGCATCTATCCAAAAAATTTAATAGAGTGGTCTTAATTAGGAATATTTGGGTGGAAATTAGTGAGGATCTCATCGCTATAGTCACATGCCTTAAAATTGAAGAATGTAAATTCAAAAAGATTACTAAGGATCTTGAGCATGAGAAGGAGAAATTCCTGGTGAGAAATGAGTGTCTCACACTATTTCAAGGGTGTCTCAAAAGAGAAGACCTTCCTTCTCTATTTAATGAGGTTGCAGAGCATTTGATAAGGTATGTGAATCTTAATGGTTGCTACAAGGTTATACATTTATAGCATTTTCTATTTTTAAATTAACTTAGACACAATATTCTCATCAATATTATATTTTACATCCTTCATTCGATGGAATGGTCAATTTTGGAGGTAAAGAAGGGTAATAAAATTAAGTATCCACTTCAACAATCAGTTATATTCCTTATCTACAAGTATTTTTAGGCTCTTCATCCATCACCTTAGGGTATAGTTGATGAGCATGAACCACAACAAGATCCTCTGGCCTGGCATCCATCTTATTAGGATCATATAGAGGGTCAAAATTCCCAACATCCTCCCACAATCAAGCATTCTTATATATTTCTTCATACAAAACACTATGCCCAAACCCAAATAGTAGTCTAAGGTGTCTCTTTCTAAAGTACATGTGGAGAATGCTTTTTATTAGGATACTATTTCTATGGTAGACCTTGATGAGCTTTGTGTTAACCAAGAGAATCATAACCCTATTCTTGTTACATCTTCTCTTGAGAAAGAGAGGAATTCAAGCAAGGGTTTTGTAAGTAGAGATGGGGAGGATAAGCATGAAGACAAGGGGAGGAGATCCTCCCTCTAGTAGTCATAATATTCTAGATCCTAAAAACATAGCCAAGTATGTTAAAAAATTAGATCAAACTAGAATGTTTGGAAGATGAATTCAATCTTCACAAAGCATTTCTTAAATGGTTTATGAAGGACCATACTCAACTGAAGCAAGATGTCAACAAGTTCATTCAAATGGATGGTCTCTTTTGTACCAAAGAAAATTAGGTTGATATTTTCTCCCTTATTGAATCCCTCAATGATAGTGTTAATATCCTAGAGAGAGAGAAAAAAGACCTCAAAGATAAGTTGAACATCCTTTTTAATTTTAGCAAAGTTACTATTAATAATGCTATCCATTTCATGGAAGGCATGTCCATGTGTTTCAGCAACAAGTTTGACACTTAAAAAAGAATCAAACCTAATAATAAACTCAAAATCATCATCATTGGAATTGAGAGGAGAAAATCAACATAATAATTTATAGGAACCTAAAAAGCATAACTGAATATTAGAGCAAGGCTTGTGAAAATTAGAAAATATTCAATAGCTAATTATTTCATGTTTGGTTTGGGCTATGTGAGTGTTGTTGTTTTGTTGTGTCTTTGATGTATTTTTATTATTTTTATTGTTTTGGGATCCTTTTGGTGTTTTTTAATATGGGATTTTTTTATGGCTTGTGTTTGTCCACAGGTGTGATACTATTGTATGAGTAAGGTGACTTTAAAACCCACTTTTACCTTTAATAAAAACTCATATAGTCTAAATAGATGGATTTTCAAATTACCATTTAGTTACATTATTTTGGTCTTTTGCACACACTACCAAATCATAAAATATTAAAAATGCATTTAATCACTTGTCTTCGCAAGGCCTACTTACTTGAATTTCATCACCAAAGGGGAAACCAACTTGGTTTCTTGGCCAAGTATAAATCCATAGTTATGATATATATTGTGAAAGTACCCAACACCCTTATCACTATGGGATTGTGAAGTGAGGGGGTAGGCCCTAATACTAAGCCAGTACCATTACCAATATAGATCCCTTTTAGCCCAAACATCTTGAAACCATCCATATATTTCTTTCTAATTCCCTATTTTCATCCAACTTTCCTATCACACTTATATCAATACTTTATAATAATCTAATAAAACTTAAGATGACCACTTAGTTAGCACTTATTTTCTAGTTTATTGATTGATCTCTAACCATTATGTGTTGTATTTCAAAAACTTGCATTAACCAGTACTAGTGAAAGACTTTGTGATGTGTGCCCCAATTAGATCAGTCACATTGATCCAATTGTTTATGTGTTTACTTTCACTTCTTGCATCACTTATGTTTTAAAAAAAATCCCCTATTTTAGCACACTATCATTCTATGTATGACTGTGTATCCTTTTCATCCTTTTTTATCTCATAGTCTAAAACATAGAGTCAACCTATATGACTCTATATCCTTATATATTAGTTAGGTTACATAACTAAGTCAACCTATTTAACCATGTGTCTTTATCAGCTTATTTCATACACTATCTAAAATAAAAATTCAACATGTACAACTCTATAATATTTTATACCTACTAGATTAGAGTACATAGTTGACCTATATGACTATGTATCCTTTCTTCCTTTTTTCATTTGCTTCATTTTCATCTTCCTTAGTCTTTCTCCCTCATCATGAACTTCATATTTGAAGACAAAATTGAGTTTAACTCAACAAATGTGATGATATTTACCAACCCCAATAGGTTTTTCCATAATCAGCTTATGGATCTTACCCTAAATGAAAGTAATGTGCATCTATCCACTCGCACTACAAACTATGGTACCTATCCTTATTAATCTTTAGTTCATAACCATCTTTTCTCCTTAGAAAATCATCCTGAATTATAATATACTATGAAAATTCTCTTTTTCATTAATGAGTTTACTAAACATTGAGGAAAATATCCTTCTCCTATTTATTATCTTATGATAAGTGGTCAAACCGAGGAGACCCATTCACCTTCCCCCACATACTCACACAGATTTGGGGGCAATAGCTTATTTATTTCTCAACCTCTTCCTTCTCTTTTAATCCATTATCGTACTATGGCATCTTCATTTCTAATTTCCTTCACCTCTATGCCAAGTATATCTACTAACATTTCAAGTTATACATCTAGTGGGCCTCTTCTAAGATCCACTCTTATCAATTCTTCCACTAGTGCATTGTTTACTACCCATGGTAATCATGCTTCTAGTGTTGCTTCTTCTCATCCCTCTACTAGTACATCTTTCACCACATAATACAATCATGTTATTAGTTCCTCACTAATAATTCCTCTCAAGCTACTAATAAAATGCATGCTACCACTCATAGTCATGCCTAAGCCACTACTACCAATGCCAATGCTTCACATAATGAAAATAACACCAATCAAACCCATCGCCTTATATTTCAAACTCTTAATCAAATTAATGATTTCAAAGTTACTAATTCCAACTAAATGATGAAAATTCAAAATCATCTTATCCATCTCTAAAATCACCCTCAATAGGTTCTAAAGGAAATTCATAACCAAAATGCCTCCCCACCTCCTATTTGAGATTCACATGGTCATCTTATCCCTCAACCTCATCTTGTTAACAAAACAATCAAGTACCTTCAAAATTAACCCTTTACACCTAAAATTAATAGAATTTATATAGGTAGTATCACCACTAACATTAGTTATAATGGGTCAACTGATCCTACTCTACACTTAAAAACATTTGGAAATCTATACATAGATTAGGTTAACTTAAATACTTTTGCTGATACCAAGATATTAGCAAAAATTCTCTCTAGAGATGATTTATATTGGTATAACCAACTCAAATCACATTCCATCACTAGTTTGGAAGATTTAGTAAATGCTCTAGTCCAAGAGTTTCAAACTAGTGACTTACCTGAAAATACCTTGGCCCATTTTATTAATTATAAACAACTTGAGAAGGAAAATACACATATTTTGATCAAATGGTGGAAGACCTTATCTAATAGGTGTGAACAAAATATTTAAGATTATAACCTCTTTCATATGTTCACCAACACTCTTTATCCTAAATTATAATATTGGGTCCATTCTCTCTCTCTACACACTTTAGAAGAGGCCATTGACTAAGCCAAATGCCAAAATTTCCCCATGCATCAATTTTAGACATCCCAACCTTATATGGGTACTCACATGTTAATTAAAAATAAAACTAATCATCCTACTAATAATGATTTCATCGATTCTTATGATACCACTCAAGCTATTATTCCCAGCTAGGTTCCTGAACAATCTTCCCTTCCTAACCACATCCCTAATCCTCATTTATATTTGATAAGTAACACCCATGTTCATAAACCTTTATCCTTAGTAGATTTACAATAATCTAAAAAGGCCTCTTCCATGAGAACTTAATCCCACTCATCCTATTATGATCTAAATAAATTTTGTTGGTTTCATGATAGTTGGGTTCATTCTCATGAAACTTATAGATAATTGCATAATTTAACTATAGATTTTATCCTTAGTCCTAATTTTAAACATTATTATATCATTCATAAATTTCAAGAATCCTATGACATTGACATCAAATCTCATGAAACATAAACTAAAACTCAAGCTTTGAACCAAGCTAATGCTCATTTAGCCATCTAAAAATATCCGCTTTTGAGTCACCAAGACAAGAGTGATAAGCCTACTCTTTCTACCAATAATGTTGATAGTATTATAAAACCAACTCTTGAAGATAATGCGGTTAATATGAATAATATGTGAAAGTTAGTTTCCTTCATTGATTCTCATCCAATCCACACTCCTCAATCATCTCACAATTTCCATGTTATCCAAGACTCTAACCCAAATCACTTAAAATAGTTAGGGCAAGAAGACCTTATATCTTTCGATGAACCAATTCTAACACCTCCATTGGATAAAACTTCTTAGACTATTTCTACCACTCCTCCAACTTCTTTACCCATCACTAAGGATACTCAAACTTCTATTAACACTTCTTCCAATTTATCTCAAACCAAACTGGCATCAACTACCCCATATTCTCAATACAATAAATAAACTTATCCTCCAATTAAACCTCCCACATCCTATCAACATAAATTCAAATGCACTTTGGCTTCTCCTTTTGAGGACCTCATTCAACACTATACACCTCTTTATAATAGTCCCCTTATGGGTTATGATGAATGGGATCCTATCATGGAAATTACTAATCTCCAATCTCAAATCCCATTTATCAAACTTATGTATACTTATTTGCATCATTGTAATCATCTTATGCAACTCTTATTAGATATGAGCATCCCTCATCCTCCCCTAGCAAGACATGAAGACACCTTATCTAGATTAGAAGATAGAATTTTACAATGGTGTGAAGATATGTCCATACATATTTATGAAATAATGGATACTTCCCATTCCCTCAAATTCCCCATTGATTATATGATCCTTGATGAGATTCTGCTTCATGTGGATGATCCTCCCATTTTTATTAGTGTCTAAATTAGTGATATCCAAGTCAAGCATGCCTTTATTAATGAGGGTTTAGGTACTTGAATTTCCTTTCTATATTTTATTAAAACCATTGGATATTTCAAATGTAATATTAAGTTCATATGAATTAATTATCAAGGCTATGACCAAAGGAAAATACCTCCATTATTTTATGTGTGGCTCCTTATCACTATTCCACCTATCACTATTTGAGTGATGATAATGATATTCAATTTTTATGTATCCTATAACATTTTTCTTTGTAGGCCATTGATTCATCACATGAGAGCAACTGCCTCTTTTGCTTCTCAATATGTCAAATTTCCTCATAATGGAGCAGTTTATAGGATTCAAGTTGACATTAACCCTTGGAATTTTGAAAAAATCTAAGACCATGATATATTCAAGATTCCAACACTTAAACCCTTGGTTAGCATTCCATTTCATGAATATCAATGGTTTAAATTTCATATCAACTCCACTTGAGTTTACAATGGTCACCCCAAACTCATCGATAATATACCACCTAACCTCTTAAGTTTAAATGATAATGAACCTAATGAGATCAATCTCAAGATTAAATTCTCAGATCTCTCACCTCATCTCATTTCTCAACTTTCACCATCTCTAATGCCACATTCCCATCAACCACCTAGTGATGATATACATGTTGTCTTAGCTAAGACTCAACACTCCATTCATCACACCACAAGGTCATCCCTACCTATGTCATTGATATTCATACACCTAAATATGATGATGATTATACCTTGAATGGACCATTTTTAAAAGGTATTATTTAGGCTTGAGATGATAAATTTATTCATTATCATTCTTCTTTACTTCAATCTTTCTGTATATCTTATCACATTCTATCCTATATAACTCCTAATTTCATAATTTTTCCTCTTATTCATAAGATAGGGATGGTGTGCACACCTCCGATTTATAAAAACACTCATAGTATTATGATTATGGATCATGTTATGAGTGGTCCCTATCACTTTACTAGATATAAAGATCCCTCTAGAAAACTTGTCCTTGAGATGCTTATCATTGTCTGTTGAGACCAACATACCCCCATTTTTCTACTATTGTTAAAAAGGGACCCTTGTGAATCTTTCAAAACATCTATGTTCTAGATTGAATGTGAAAGGATTATTCTCTCTTAAAATTTAAAGATAATTCAATTTCAAGAAAAACATGAGCTTCAGTGTATCTAATTGTGATTATGTTTCATGGACTAATGTTGTTAATGATTTTCTTTGAGGTGATTAGTTACAGGTTCCATGGATAAAGATAGGGTTCTTAAGCAGTAAACCCTAGGGGTTTGAGTTCAAATGTTGGTAGGAAAAGTCTAGCAAGAAATTTTATTTCCTTTCAGTTAAAAAACCCTAAGTCTAACTTTATATTTAGCTTTGATTATGTTTTTCAACATGACCAAATTTTAATATAAAATCAAGACTTGGACCTTTGTCCATTTTAAAACTTGAGAGTCCTTTTGGATTAACTAAGTCTTATTAAGGTTTAATTTTTTTTTTGTAAGCATGAACAACTTTTAAAGGTCTAAACCTTAGAATAAACCTTTATACATATTGGGCCTTAACTTAAAGCTCATGCACTTTTGTAGATATGATGCTTCTCACTTAATCAAAAATTTTGATCCAACAGTGTGAACCAAAGCCAACACCAAAATGGAAACCAATCACTGTCAAGCACTTGGATTATGATCTGATAGTCCTCACTGCCTCAAAAAACTTTAATATGATGGTGTGCATCAACCCTGAAGCCTCAATAATTCCCAAAATCCTAATGCAAGGCACTTAGTCAATGGATCAAATAAATTCCATGATCTTAATTTTGACAAGTTCACTCCCATCATTTTATGTCTATGAGGATGTATTTGATGTTACCAAACTTATCAAATTTAACCTCGAAAGCCTGATGTGTGGCACTCAATCATTGGATCTAAGAAATTCCATTGTCTTAAATTTGACAAGTTTACTCCCATCATTTGACATCTATGAGGATGTATTTGACATTACCAAACTTGTCAAATTTAACCTAAATAACTTTTCAAAGCCTAAGCAAGGGGACATTTATAAAGACCCTTTCAAGGAATTCCTAGAATTTTTACATAGGAAAACTTAGAATAAAAGGTCTTAACCTAAGTTATTTTGTGTTTCTTAACATAAAAGGACTTTGGGAAAATCATTTTAAGTCTAAGTTTATATAGTCATAGAACTGATTAAAAGGTGTGCATCTTGTAGGATATAATGATGATCATTATCTCATTAGATTTGATCTAATGGTGTGTCAAGCCTAAAGACATTTTAAAGTCTTCATGAGCTCAATACATGGCTAATATAAGACCTAAAGACATGCATTTAATTATCTAAGCCCACTAAAGATCTAACGGTGATATCTTGATCACTAGATTTGATCCAATGATGCATCAAGCTTAAAGGATTTTCAAAGGCCCCATGAGCTTGACATGTGACATAACCAATGAACCTAAGGATCAAATGACCAATTGAATGTAAGGACCTAGATTTGTATTTTTAGAGCAAAATAAAGAAGGTTTTTGAATGCCAAGGGTTAGTCTCCAACTAACATTTATAAAATTTGGTGTGAAAGGCATGGAGCCACACCATATAGGTTCCATGTAAGCATGGATGATCAAAATCAAAGATATCCTAATCTCAAAAATGTAGATGGCATGAGAATAAGGTCCCATAAAATCTTAGGAATGTATAAGATTAAGAGCTAGATATTTCCACCATTAAAGCTCAAAAATCTTAAGCCCTCTATAAAGAAGACTCAAGTCAGCTCAATTGATCATAAAGCAATCAAAATAGTGCAACTAAATCTTAAATCAAGTGCCCTAGTGAACCCTTAGTGACCTTGCAAGTATAATTTAGTGTCACAAATGGCAGCAGGCAAGAAATAGATGAAAATGTAAGTAGAGATTTATCTGACTTTAGATAGTGATGAAAAGATCTTTAAGGACACAAAGTTGGACCTAACAGCCTTAAATGTGCATGGAATCAAGAACTAATCTGAGTTATTCTTCCTTGTGGAGGAATTGTAACCAATTTCCCAAGAGGAAAAGAAGAATACCACTATGAACCATAGATATAATGACCTAGTCTCAATTTAGTTGGTAGGCCTTCACCATGCTATAGCCAAACCAAAGGTAATGCATTATATCAACCTCCTTGCTCCCATTTTCATTGATTTCAGAATAGATGGGGAATGGATCATTTAATAGGGAAACACTGATAAGGTTACATGCATCAATCCTATGGCCTTCAAAACTTATTATAGGCTCCCCTTGCCTCATGTTGATCTCCCATCCTTGAGAGAGTGGATAAACACTCAAAACCTGGATTCAATCCTCACACCTTGGTTAATCCAAGGCTCCCATATTTTTAGGTCCCCTGATGGTGGGATTCCTATTTTCCAATTCAAAGAGGGTGTTAGTATATCTATTACCTTATTGAATAGAGCTTTCAGTGCCCCTTCCACTACTTATGTGAGCAAGGTCTGCGTATCTTATGTTCACTACATGTTGAAATGGAATTTAACCCCTTCAATTAGAGACATAATAAGATTTTTCTTGGCCAAAAAATTCACAACCATCAAGATAAGGAACTCTAATAAATTATTTATGATGTCCTACCTTTTGGATTCACTTTTGGCCTTTGTATATTTCCTTGGCATCCAAACTTGGTTACCTGATGGCAAGACCACTATCTCTCACCACTACTCTAAATTGCATATATTTAAATACAAGAATGACATGTAATTTACTTGTGATGGTTTTTTCCAAACTATCTATGAAGTAATCACCAATGTCCCTATGCCAAGACTCCACTCTCTAATCAAAAGACAAGTGGAACCCATGGGGGATGTATGGTTCTATTCAGATTGCACTATAATAAGGATAGAAGTAATCATGATTTAGCCATACAAATTGCCCATTCAAGTCCCTAATAAGCTTACAGAGAAATATATTGCTTATAAAATCATCCAAGGAGTGGATGGGATATGAAAGAAAAATAAGGAGGCTCAAGTCCACCCCTTTCCATTAGACATTAATAGGATTGTGATCAAAGATTGGAAGCAACTCAAAATTATGGTGATCCATAATAATTATTTTAATTTCCAACAAAAATGAACCTAAGATGTGGGACCCAAATGATAAAGTGGCCAACCAAATTTGAGATAAAAATGTCCTAAAGACTAAGTAAAAACATCAACCAGGTGTGGGATATGGTATTTACATAAAGGTAAAGAGCTTTGAAGGGGTCATGTTGAAGATTAAGGGCTATAACATCAAATTAGAGCATAGGTTGGTTAGATGCAATAAGCCCTCAGGAGAGATATGGAAAATACATCCATTTCATTATCACTTATTTCTAGGACCATTTAGGACTACTCACTAGGAGCCACTTGTTGGAGGATAATCTTCTAACCCTCAACAAGTAGAATTGACAAAGCCACCATAGGTTGGGAAATCTAAGGATATAAAAAAGAAAGGGTAAAGTTGTAATTGAGGATCTAAGGATAGAGCATAGACCTATAAAATGTCTTTAACCCTAGGCATCCCCACAAATACCTCCTTTCTTAATATAAATCATTATCATGATTACCCTAGAGGCAGGAGAAATAATGGAGAGTGCTCTTATTGACATTAAAGTTACCTATGGTTCTGATAGGGAGGAGGATCCCTCTGATATAAAAATCAAGGATTTGATCCCACTAGATGGAGGAAAGAGACAAGTAGAATTTTCCTTGGTGCCCTTGGGACCTAGAAAGAAGCCTAGGTTAACTTTCACTCACCCTACCAATGAAGTTAACCTCTTTAGTGATGAGGATCCTATTTATGGACTAGTCATTTATAACTAGTTTATTTATGGGAAATTATATAAAATCCCATCTCTTTCTACATTATTATATTTAATTTGAGTTGGAATAAATGCTCAAGATGATATCAATCCATGGATCCAAGACATTGTTAATAGACAAGCAAAGAGATGGATCCAAATCCTTCATAATAAGGAGAGCCAAGGGATTGACACCCTAGGGTCCTTTGGGAGTTCAAATTTATAAGTTATTGAGTAGCTACAATCAAAGGAGTCTAACCCAAAGGTCCACTTCAATCCAAACACATCAAGTCTTGAGAGAGTAGTGACAAAGAAGGCTACTAGTGGCACCAAAGAGTTCACCTTTCAAAATGTGGAACCATTTATAGGCTTAACTCCCATTCAAGGGCAAGTAGAAAGAGAACATCCTATCTTTCAAGAGGATGTAGCTAGTTTGGTAATTACAAAATCAACAATGACCTTGGTTAGAATCCAAGGAATGAAGTAGATGATCCTCAACTTGGAGAAGGAGAAGCAAGATTTAGAGGCTCAGGTCCTACTTTCAATTCCTGAGGACATATTACAAATGATGAATAAATATTTGATAGATACATTTTAGAATTTAAAGAGCATCAAGCTTAGTTTAAGTGATTTAAACCATCAAGTTGAGATGGCAAAAGCCTTAATAACCTAATGGTAGGATTCTCAAGCCTAGATGACAGAACTCATCAAGGTACATAGGATAAAATAGGCCCTAGAATTTAAGATCATCAAGCTTAAACATTTAGATATCCTCATGGTAGTTTTGCTAGATAAGTAAGAAGATTTGATCACCTGGTGCATTAATGTTGACAACTTCATCAAGGAAGATAAGGACATGGTAACTAGAATGGAGAAACTTTTGGGGAGCCTATTAGACAATCCTTCTCAAACCACTATAATTAGTGATGAAGAATTCAAGCAAAGAGTTTATGTCCACATCCAAGGCATTAAGAATAATCAAGGCCATTATGCCAAGGATAATTAAAATATCCTTAACATCATTATTACTATAAGGAATAAGATTGTAGAAGCACAATGTATTAAGGAACTCGTAACTAATGTTGATAGTGAATTTGACAAGTTAGCAAATCAAGAAGAGGATTGTTGAATGAATCCTGTAGTGGATTTTGACTTAATCAAAGAATAATACACCAAGGTAAAAGACTTCCTTAGATAGGGATAATTGAAGTTCCCACCAATGTAATTTTTAAAAGAATATTCTTTTTGTAAAATATATACTAGTTTGTTAGCATATACTTATTCTTGTCAAGTTGGCATGCCAGCCTTTCACATTGTGTTTTTGTATTAAGGACAGTTGTCCTTGTCCTGCATGTGGATATTTTCAGAAATTTAACTGGTAAACCACCTATGTTTCTTATAAATAGGTAGGGGATTACCATTTTTTAAAGAGAGTGCTTTTGAGAAATTGTATACCAAGAGAATTTAATATAACTAAGGAATTATGAAAAGATTGTCTTGATAGTTTATTAAATTTCAATGTTCTCTCTCAATTGCAAGTTTTTATTTTAATTTTGAAGAATTCTTCATAATTTGAGTCACATTCTCTGTCATAGGGCTGTTGATTTGTGCTAATTCTAGATTAACTATAAATATCTCAAATATACTTCATTTTATTTTACTCTACATTTAGATGTGCTTAGGTTATTCAGACCATAGTAGCAAACATTTAAATTAAACTTGGTTCTTATTTATGATTTTTATATTTCCTCTAAATTATTGCTTGATTTAAGATGTAATCTAAGTTCATGTTATTTTATAACATAAATTGGTTCATTTGTGCTCAAAGTAGTTAGAATTTTGTCATAATATTTGAGATGAGAATTTGAAATCATGTTTCCTTTCTACCTTACCCTTCCCTTTTATTATTTATATCAAGACTCACTTTAGCTTAAAGATCATTATTAATATTCACTTAGATTAATCTAAAAATCATCAAATTCACAAAGATCCAAAGATTTAGACCCTAGTGTCTCCCAACCACTAAACTAAACAAATATTGTGGATAGTTCCCATACTCTACTTCTATTCCACCATAGACATCACTGAATTGTCACAAACTATAACTCATGCCTTGGATTTTTTAAATCCTAAAATGAGAAGTGTTCATCAACACTAAAGAGCACCAATGGTACATTTAGAAGCATCAACAGGAGGAAGCTTTGTTGGTGCTAGGAGGGCCACAAATATTTAAAGATCTTTGTTATTTTTGATGTATTTGATCAAAGATCACTCTATATTTTACATGATTGTGTTTAATTTAGCATAAATTGTGTAAATATTGGTGACCTTCACATATTTACACCAATCTTTGGGTCTACTCAGAAAAAGAGTTATATTCTTTGAATATATATACTTAATCTTAGTAAATATAGTTTTTGGTGCTAAGAATTCATTATTATTTGAAATTAAGATGGCTTTTTCTAGTTAAAATTGACAATTATTTGTCAATAAGAAGTCTATTTGGGTCATAAGTTGCAAAGAACGGTCATTTTTTCATAATTTAGCACATCTTTGAGCTTGATTAGTCAAATATTGATGTCCTTTGTCCTCTTATGAGTAAATCCTTGCAAAATAATCTTACTATACAAGTTGATTGTTGATTCTCTGTGAAGATATAAATTTATTAATCATATTTTAAATAGTATCTTTAATCTTCAAGCTAGAATTACTAAGGATCAGGACCAGATCACATTTAGAGACTAGAGAACCCTTACTCGAGCTAGGAATTCACAAAAAAACTAGGAAAGATAGAGGAAGGCATAGGCATTCTAAGTATCTACCATATTCACCCTTCCAAGAGATTCTTATGTTCAATATTCATCCAAATATGGTGTGTCTTATAATTTACCTCATCAATACAATAGGTTTGGTTCATGACTTACCACATAATCCTAAAATGTTTTTACCAATATTTAGTCCAACTAGTATTACAACTGTGGAGGAACATGTTAAATGTTATTCATGAATATGTATCATGTACATTATTTTAATTTACATTCAAAGATGCTACATATGAATGGTTCCTTAATTGCTTGACAATTGTATTATCTCATGGAATAACTTTGACACTATCTTTATTGATCAATTTGGAAAGATCATAATCCCTTATGTTATCTATCATCAATTCACAACCATTAAGAGAGATATAAATGAACCTATTAGGAACTTTAATGCTAGGTTCCAAAAGATTTTTAGTTAGACCATGGATCCATATAAAACTAATGAACCTTTGTCTCTAAAGGTTTACAAAGATTTTGTTGACCCCAGGACTTCTATATTTTTTAAAAGAGCTATCCTAGTTATCAACACATTGGCTCAAGCTTATTATCAAGCAGTGGTTATTAATGACCAAATTTATCCCCAAGGATAGATGGCTTATTCTATCCCAAATGTTAATCCTCAAATGCCTATATTAAAGCTTTTCCCAAATAATAACCAAAATACTCCAACATTAAACTAGTTCCCTAGTTTGAATATATTACCTACCAACCATGTTTCCCCTAATTAGAACTTAGGTTTCTTGAAGCATCAAGATACTAATGGGTCTCATATCTTTGACTAGAAGGCTTTAGTGCCTATCAATGGCATTAAAAATAACCATGGTCAAAATTTTGAGACTCCAAAGAATGAGAATGAATCTATACTAAAGTTGGTCTAAAATCTTAACACAAACTTCATGCAATTACAAAAATAAGTTGGTAATGCTAATGACAAATCTAGAAGGAACCTCACTTTCCAAAAGTTTAACATGCCTAGAAATAGATTTCAGAATGATAGTTTCTACAATAATAAAGCTAATGATCCTTCCTCTAACAAAAGGACTATGGATATCAATCTTAATGATATTGCCTTACTAGAAGTGCATGCTACCTCTGAGCATGGTGAGATTAACTACATTGAATTTTTCAAATCATTTGAAGCTTTCTAAGAAGAACCTGACCATTTGAAGTGGTTTCAAACAAATATACTACTATAGGTATTTTTGAATCTAAACCATCTAAGTGCATATGGTTGAAACTTTTAAATTCCCTTTTTAAGAATATAATGATCCTAAGAATATCCCTGAATATATTCAAGCATTCCAGTAGTTCTTAAAGACATATCCTTTGAGAAATAGGGAGCAAAAATAGTCATTAAATACTTCAACTCCACCTAACAACTATGGGACCCATCTAGATACTATATCAAAGAATAATCTTGAACCTCTCAAAGGAAGCTTTTCCAAATGTACGGTTGATCCTTCAAGTAAAATTGGTTACAATATTGTGGAAGATATGAAAAATATTAAAACCAACATCACTCTGCATGAGCTAACTCAGATCATAGAGCAAAGAGACTGACTCTTAGAATCCTTGTCCAAGAAACTTGGGAAGCCCCCTAAAAGTGATAGTGATAATATAATTATGCAAGTAACCAAAGTAGAGTCCCCACCCTTCTTACTTATAGTTATGATATTTGGGAAGAATATCCATAATTATCTTTTAGATTTTGGTGCCTAAACCAACATCATGCCTGCTGGGATATGTGAACAACTTGGGTTAACACCAATCAAGTTTGATAGGGTGGTTACTCAATTGGATAAATCTAGATTCAAGGTTATTAGGGAACTATTAAATGTGTATATGTAACTAGTTAGTGAATCAAGGGTTCAACAATTCATTGGCATATAAGTGGTAGATATTAGTAATGCTTATGGATTTCTCTTGAGTATAGATTGGACTAAGGCCTTAAATGGTCACATGTCTACTGATTTCTCACACTTGTGGCTACCTTGGAAAGGTGTGTTGAATACAATAAGAGTATAAAGGTAACCTAGAATGAAACACATGATAATAGAATATAATGTTGTTAATGAAAGGGTAAACTTCCTAGATTTTGATCTAGGATTTTTCACTTTAGAAACTACAAAGGAAACTAGTTCCAAGAGATCTCCTTTAATTCTTGGCCTATGGAAGTTATATGTTGATGGTGCCAAATGCAAATAAGGATTATGGGCTAGCATTGTATTGATAGACCCTAAAAAAAACCATGCATCTTATAGATTACAATTCCCCTATACCAATAATTTGGCTAAGTATGAGGCTGTCATCCTAGGATTACATTTTGCCATCAAGCACAAGGTCAAGGAACTCCTTGTTTATGGATATTTTTAACTTGTAGTTAATCAAGTAAGGAGAAAGTACTAGTGCAAGTTATATTACCTTAAGAGGTATAAATTCAGAGTTTAGGACTTGGTAGAATCTTTTGATGCCTTCAATATCTTATCTACCCCCAGGGAAGAAAACAAAGTTGATAATGAGTTTTTCTTTCCTACAGCTAACCTCATGCCTAATCATGATTCATAGAACCTCAGTATTGAGCTTGTACCATGTCCCTCAGTCCTTAAAAACATAAATAATTTCCAAGTTTTCAATGATGATTGACAAATTATGGATTTCTTGACTACTTTTGGAGCTTTTAAAACTCACATTATTGAAGAAGCTGATGAAACTTTTCTTGAGAAGGAAATTAATGGTAAAATCATCCAAATAAGTGATAATAAGATACCTAAAGGGATGATCTCATTGGAAAGACTATTTGATCTTGACAAGATTTTTGAAGCACCTAAGAAACCCAAAGTAAGCAGTAAGGACTATCATGCAATGAACCTTGGACCACATGATCAAACCCAAATGATGAATATAGGGAAGGCTTGCATTGAAATGGAAAACCAAAAAGCTAGACAGATACTTAAAAATACAAAAATGTAATTGCTTGGTCCTATGAAGATCTAAAAATATTTGACCCAAGGGTTATTACTCATAATATACCTCTCTGGGAGGGTTACAAACCTTTTAGATAGAATCAAAGACTATTTAACCCTATTTTAGAATCCATGATCTATAAGGAGGTCAAGAAACTATTGGTTGCAAAGATTGTGTTTCTTATTGGGCATTCCACTTGGGTTACAAACTTGGTCCTAGTCAAAAGAAGAATGGGGATATATGATTATTCATAGATTTTAGAAATCTGAATAGAGCATCTAAAAATGGAAATTACCCCTTGCCTTCTATGGACTAAGTTATCTAAGTTGTTTTAGGATCTTCCATGATGTCATTTTTGGATGGATTTTTTGGATATAACTAGGTGCTTATTACTCTAGAAGACATGATGAAAATAACTTTTACTACTAAATGGGGAACATATACTTATAAGAGAATGCATTTTGGTTTAATTAATGCAAGGGAAACTTTTTAGAGAACCATGGAGCATGTTTTTCAATGTCTATTATGAAAATGCATCATCATACATATGGGTGATCTCACAGTATTCTCTAAGAATACAGAAGAACATTTCATGCATTTGAGACAAGTATTTGATAGATGTAGGAAGAATGGTGTATCTCTTAACCCCAAGAAAAGCATATTATATGTCACTAAATTAAAATTTTTGGGGCATGTCATTACCAAAAATGGGATCTCCATATATTTTGATAGAGTGGAGGCCATTTCTAAAATTGGGTTTCCCAATAGCCAAAAAAAACTAAAGTCATTCTTTGGTAATATTAACTTTGTGAGGAATTTTATTTTAGGCTTTGCTGAGATTGTCAAACATTTTAATGGTATGCTTAAGAAAGATGCTAAAATTTCTTAGAATGAAGAATCCAAAAAAGCATTTGTTGGCATTAAAAGAGTAATCAATCAAACCCTAGTATTGATAAGTCTTGACTTTTTAAAGGATTTTTCATTATATACATTTGCTTTTGACCACACCATGGTTGTTGTCTTAACTCAAAAGGTTGATGGGAATGACCACCCTATAGCATTCATGAGCACTAACTTTAAAAATGTAGATTTGAAATATTCCATCATTGATAAGCAAGCCTATGCCTTGGTAAAGGTAGTAAAAAATTTTAGACATTACCTCCTTAGAAACAAGGTGCATGCCATTTTACCTGACCTAGCCACAAAGCTTATGTTGAGTCAGAATGAGCTTGGGGAAAAAGAGACAAGTGGATGTAAATCCTACAAATGTATGATATATAGATGAAAATTTCCAAATTAGTGAAATGTCAAGGCTTAATTTAGATGATTACCAATATTGACCCCAAGCTCCATGTCATGCAAGTGGATCAACAAAACCTCAAACCCAATGAATGGTATGACTATCTAATGCATCTTCTTATTAGAGGTAGTTGTCCCCCAAGACTCACTAGATAGTAGAAGAGAGATTTAAGTCTCAAATCATCCCATTACCTCATCAAAGATAGAGTCCTTTATATAAAAACTTTTAAGGGATCTACTTAAGATGTGTGTCAAAAAAAGAGGCCTCTCAAATCATGTCTTCTTTCCATGAAAAGTTGGGTAGTGGACATCATTTAGGGAGAACCATAGCCCACAAGATTCTTAAGGCTAGGTATTATTGGCCCACCCTTTTCAAAGATGCACACAAACATGTGAGGGAGTGTCATTCATGCCAGATCTTCAACATAAAAGAGCCAAAGGCAGCCATGCCTTTACAACCTATGATGGTGAATAATCCTTTTGCATAATGGGGATTAGACTTTGTATTAGTTATCAACCCCAATTCCTCTAAAGTTCATAAATATGTCCTAACAACTAAAGACTATTACACTAGGTGGACTAAGGCAGTAACCACTAAGCAATGTAGAATAGAAGAGGTGATTAATTTCTTAGAGGAAAATATTTGCATTAGATTTGGAACCCTAGTTTGCTTAGTTTGTGATAATGGATCTACTTTAATATCTATTAAGATGATGGAATGGGATTATGACCAAGGAATTACACTTAAGTTTTACTCTAATCAATATCCTCAGGGAAATGGTGTTTCTGAATCCACAAACAAAAACTTGATTAAGGCCATCAAAAAATGTGTTGAAGATAAACCTAGAACATGGCATAAAATCCTTAAGTTTGCATTATGGGCAAATAAATTTAGGATCAAACAAGCCCTCAAGGCTTCACCTTTTTTGTTAGTATATGGTCAAAAGCCTATCTTTCTCATCACCTTGAAATTACCTACATTCACATTCATGTAGAAATACATGGAGGATAGCTAGGAACTTGCTAATTCTAGGTTATTGGATATCATTCAAATGGAAGATGCCAATGAAAAGGCATTTGTAGACTTCAATAGGCACCAATCAACCATGAAAATATGGTTTCATAAAATTTCCAAAGTGAAGGCATTTACATAGGGAGACCTAGTCCTCTTTTGGGATAAGGTATTAGATCCTAAAGACAAACATGGCAAGTTCACTCCCAATTGCAAAAATCTTAGGCAACAACACTTTTAGGTTGAAGGATCTTCAAGGAGTACAGTTTACTTTTCCCACCAATGGGAAATAACTCAAGCATTACTTTTTTGTTTCCCTACTAGGGGTCTTCATGGAATAAATATGTAAGATTGTTAAGGTTATAGTAGGTAAGCTAGTTAGTTTCCTTCCTAGCTGGGCTTGTATATATTTTTTTGCTTGTGCTTATCTATTTTTGTTATTTGTTTGTTTATGTTTCATCTTTTTTTCTTGGTGGTGTTCCTTGGTTACAATAAATTCTCATATATTAATTTTGTTTGGAATTTCTCAAAAAGTGTGAGTATGAATCTTACAAAAGTGAACATGAGGTGGTGATAAATCATCATGATGCAACCAAAGGCACTATCATAGATACGTATAAGAGCTAAAAGTCCCACAAAGATATAAACCTTATTCTAAATCAAATCTTGGTTTTAAGAAGAATCATATGTGTATAATGTGAATTTAATTTGTTAATTCACATTCATGCTTACACTTAAAACACGTCCTTATCTGGGATTAAAGTTTCAACTAAAGGAAAGTATCTTAAGGCCAGGACATTCAACCAGATCCTTAAACCTGGCTATCCTATCTCCAAAACTTTTTAAAAAAAAAGATAATTATAAATCAAAATATGCAAAGTCAGAGGTGATTCAAGCAATCTCCATTGGGGCTATGGATGCATGGCTAGTAGTGGAGCAAAGCCATAAGTTGAGCCAAAAGTATCTATTTTAGGGATATAGACACCTAGTTGATAGTAGAGCAAAGCCCAAGCCTCCCCTAAATTGAGAGTAATTCTTCCTAAGTGAATATTTAAATATGCTCAAAGTCAAATGCAATGTCCAAAAGGACATGAACCTAGAAATTATTTATTGAAGTCTCATGACAAATGTTAAATGGAATCAAAGCACACACTACATGTTTTTGTTTTAATATCTAGGTTCAAATTTTACACATAAGAAGCATGTTTCAACTGAAGTTTGATTCAGGAGATGGTATATGTCAAAATGGGATAATTGTTTTTTGTACAAGTCTAAACCATAGCCCTACATTCTAACATATTTCTATGTTCCCCCTATGAGTCACCATTTTTTGAGACTAACATACCCCCATTTTTATACTTTTATTGAAAGGGAACCCTTGTGAATGTTTCAAAACATCTATGTTCTGTATTGAATTTGAAAGGGTTATTCTTTCTTGAAATTTAAAGGCAATTCCATTTCAATAAAAACATGAGATTTGGTGTATCTGGTTGTGATTATGTTTCATGGACTAATTTTGCTAATGATTGTCTTTGAGGTAATTATTTATAGGTTCCATGGATAAATCTAGGGTTCCTAAGCAGTAAACCCTAGGGGTTTGAATTCAAATGCTAGTGAGAAAAGCCTAGAGGGAAATTTTATTTCCTTTCAGTTACAAAACCCTAAGTCTAACTTTATATTAAGATTTGATTATGTTTTTCAACATGACCAAATGTTAATATAAAATCAATACTTGGAGCTTTTTCCTTTGTAAAACTTGAGAGACCTTTTGGATTAACTAAGTCTTCTTAAGGTTTAAATGTATTTGTGTTTGTAAGCATGAACAACTTTTAAAGGTCTAAACCTTAGGCTAAACCTTTATACATATTGGGCCTTAAATTAAAGCTCATGCACTATTGTAGATCTGATGCTTCTCATTCAATCAAATATTTTGATCCAACAATGTGAACCAAAGCTGACACCAAAATGGAAACCAATCATTGTCAAACACTCAAATTATGATCTAGTGGTCTTCACTACCTCAAAAGATTTAGTATAATGATGTACATCGACCTTGAAGCCTTAAGAATTCCCAAAATATTAACATGTGGCACTTAGTCATTAGATTAAAGTAATTCCATTATCTAAAATTTGAAATTTTTTCTCCCATCATTTGACATCTACGAGGACGTATTTGACATTCCCAAACCCTTCAAATTTAACCTCAAAAGTTTGATGTGTGACACTTAGTTATTGGATCAAAGTAATCACATTATCTTAAATTTTACAAGTTTTCTCCCATAATTTGAAATATACAAGGATGTATTTGATGTTACCAAACCTATCAAATTTAACCTAGACAACTTTTCAAAGCCTACGTAAAGGGGACATTTCTAAAGACCTTTTCAAGGAATTCCTAGCATTTTTACGTAGGAAAAATTGGCATAAAATGTCTAAACCTAAGTTATTTAATGTTTCTTAACATAAAATAACTTTAGGAACATCATTTTAAGTCTAATATTATATAGTCATGAAACTGATTAAAAGGTGTGCATCTTATAGGATCTAACGATGATCGCTCACTCACTGGATTTGATCCAACAATGCATTGAGCCCAAAGAATTTTCAATGTATTTGTGAGCTCGATGTGTGGCCATTGTAAGTCCTAAATGTATGCAATCAATGATCTAGGCCCAATAAAGATCTAATGGTGATCACTTACTCACTAGATTTGATCCAATGGTGCATCAAGCTCAAGGACTTTTTAAAGGCCTTGTGAGTTTGACATGTGGCATAACCAATGAAATTAAGGATAAAAGGACCAATGAAATGTAAGGAACTAGATTCATATTTTCAAATAAAAATAATGAAGGTTTTTGAAGGCCAACAACTAGTCTCCAATTAGCATTTATGAAATTTGTCATGAAAGGCACAGAGCCATACCACATAGGCTCCATGTAAGCATGGAAGATAAAAATAAAAGGTATCCTAAGATCAAAAATGTAGAGGATATGCTAATAAGGTCCCATCAAATCTAAGTCACGTATAAGATTAAGATCTAGATATTTCCATCAGTAAAGCTCAAAAACCCTATGCCCTCTATAAAGAAGACCTAAGTCAACTCAATTGATCACAAAGCAATCAAAATAGTTCAACTAAATCTTGAATAAAGTGCCCTAGTGAAACCCTTAGTGACCTTTCAAGTATAATTCAATATCATCAATGTCAATAGGTAGGTAATATATGAAAATGTAAGTAGAGCTTTATCTAACTTTAGATAGTGAAGGAGAGATCTTCAAGAACATAGAGTTGGACCTGATAGCCTTGAATGTGCATGGAATTAGGAACTAGTTCAAGTTATTATTCCTAATGGAGGAATTACAACCAATTTCCCAAAAGGAAAAGAGGAATGATGCTATGAACTAGAGATACAATGTCCTAGTCTCAATTTAGTTGGCAAGCCTTCACCATGCTATAGCCAAACTAAAGGTAATGCATTGTCTCGACCTCCTTGCTCCCATTTTCATTGATTATAAAATAGATGGGGAATGGATAATTCAATAGGGAAGCAATAATTAGGTTTAATGCATCACCCCTATGGCTTTCAAAACTTATTACAAGCTCTCCTTGCCTCATGTTGATCTCCCAACCTTAAGAGAGTAGACAAACACCCAAAACTTGGATTCAATCCTCACACCTTGGTTAATCCAAGGCTCCCATATTTTTAGGTCCCCTAATGGTGGGATTCCTATTTTATAATTCAAGGAGGGCACTAAAATAGCTATGACCTTTCTAAATATATCTTTTGGTTCCCCTTCCACTACTTATATGAGTAAGGTCTAGGTATCTTATGTTCACTACATATTGGAATGGAATTTAACCCCTTCCATTGGAGACCTAATAAACCTTTTCTTGGCCAAAAAATGCATAGACATCAAGAGAAGGACCCCCAATAAATTATTTATGATGTCCTACCTTTTGTATTCACTTTTGGCCTTTGTAGATTTCCCTAGCATCCAAAATTAGTCCTCTAATGGTAGGACCACTATCTCTCACCATTACTCTAAATTACATATATTCAAATATAGGAACCACATGAAATTTATATATGATGGAATTTCCTAAAATATCTATGAGTAAATTGAAGATGTCCCTATGCCAAGACTCCACCCTCTAATCAAAAGACAAGTGGAACCTATGGGGGATGAATGGTTCTATTTAGATTGCACTGTAATAAGGATAGAAGAAATCATGATTCAACCATACAGATTACCCATTCATGTCCCTAATAAGATTTTAAATTAATATATTACTTATAAAATCATCCAAGGAGTGGATGGGATATGCAAGAAAAATAAGGAGGCTCAGGTCCACCACTTTCCACTAGACATTGGTAGGATTGTGATAAAAAATTGGAAGCAGCTGAAAATTATGGTGATCCATAGGAATTGTTTTGATTTCCAAATATATGACCTTAAGATGTGGGACCCCAATGATAAAGTGGAAAACCAAATCCAAGATAAAAATGTCCCAAAGACTGAGTACAAACATCAACTAGGTGTGTGAGATGGTATTTACACAAAGGCAAAGAACTTTGAAGAGGTCTTGTCTGGGTTCAAGGGCTACAACATCAAATTAGGGCATAGGTTGGTTAGAAAAAATAAGCCCTCAAGAGAGATATGGAAACTACATCCTTTGCATTATCACTTATTGCCAAGACCATTTGGGACTACTCATTAGGAGCCACCTATTGAAGGATAATCTTTTGAGCCTTAACAAGTACAATTGATAATGCCACCCTAGGTTGGGAAACTTGAGGATATAAAAGGAAATGGTAAATTTGTAATTGAGGATCCAAAGATAGATCATAGACCTAATGAAGGTCCTCAACCCCAGGCATCCCCATAGAGGCCTCCTTTCCTAGTAGAAATCATTAGCATGATTGCCTTGGAGGTAGGAGAAATAGTGGGGAGTGGCCTTGTTGACATTATAGCTACCTATGGTTCTGATAGGGAGGAAGATCCCTCTGATACAAAAAGAAAAGATTAGATCCCACTAGATGGAGGAAAGAGAAAATTAGAATTGGCCTTAGTTCCCCTAGCACCTAGAAAGAAGCTTACGTTAACCTTCACTCACCCTACCAATGAAGTTAACATCTTCCGTGATGAGAATCCTATTTATGGACCAACCATTACTAACTAGTTTATTTATGGGAAATTATATAAAATCCCATCTCTTTCTTCATCATTGGATTTATCTCAAGTTGTCATAGATGCTCAAGACAATATCAAGCCATGGATCTAAGACATTGTGAATAGACAATCAAAGAGAAGGATCCAAATCCTTCACTATAAGGAGAGCTAAGGGATTGACACCCTAGGGGCCTCTGGGAGTTCACATTTAGAATTTATTGAGTAGATAAAGTTAAAGGAGTCTAACCCAAAGGTCCACTTCAATCTAAACACATCAGGTCTTGAGAGAGTAGTGACAAATAAGGATACTATTGACATTAAGGAGTTTACCTTTCAAAAGGTGGAACCATTTTTGGGTTTAAATCCCATTCAAGGGCATGCAATGAGAGAAAATCCTATCTTTTAGGAGGATGTAGCTAGATTGGTAATGACACAATCAACAATGACCTTGGCTGAAATCTAATGAATGAAGTAGAGGATCCTCAACTTAGAGAAGGAAAAGCAAGATTTAGAGGCTCAGGTCCTACTTTCAATTCCTAAGGGCATATTATAAATGATGAATAAATATTTGATGGATACATTTGATAATTTAAATAACATCAAGCTTAGATTAAGTAATTTAAACCATCAAGCTAAGATGGAATAAGCCTTAATCACCCAATGGTAGGATTCTCAAGCCCAGATGATAAAACTCATCAAGGTGCATAGTACAAAGCAAGCCCTATACTTCAAGATCATCAAGCTTAGAAATTTAGATATCCTCATGGTAGTTTTGATGGATAAGTGAGAAAATTTGACCAGCTCATGTAGTAATGTTGACAACTTCATTGAGGAATATAAGGACTTGGTGACCAGAATGGAGAAACTTTTAGGGAGCCTGTTGGACAACCCTTCTCAAACCGTTGCTATGGACATTATTCGTGATGAATAATTCAAGTAGAGAGTTGGTGTCCACATCTAATTTATTAAGGACAATCAGAGCCATTCTACCAAGGATAATCAAAAGATCCCTGACATTATTATTATTGTAGGGAAGTAAATCGTAGAATCATAATGTATCAAGGAACTCATGGCTAAGGTTGATAGTGAATTTGACAAGTTAGTAAATCAAGAAGTGGATTTTATAATGAATCTTGTAGTGGATTTTGAGTTAATAAAAGAGAAATACACCAAGGTGAAATACTTCCTCAAACATGGCTAATTGAATGTCCCACCAATATAATTTGTAAAAGAATATTGTTTTTGTAAAATATATGCTAGTTTGTTAGAATATACTTATTCTTGTCAAGTTGGCATGAAAGCCTTTTTCATTATGTCTTTGTATTAAGGACATCTATCCTTATCCTACATGTGGATATTTTGATAAAGTTAACCATTAAACCACCTATGTTCCTTATAAATAGGTTGGGGATTACCATTTTGTAAAGAGAGATATTTAGATAAATTATATACCAAGAGCATTTAATATAACTAAGTAATTCTAAAAATATTGTCTTGATAGTTTGTTAAATGTAAATTTTGTCTCTCAATTACATGTTGTCATCTTGGGTTTGAATAATTCTTCATAATTTGAGTCACATTCTCTATAGGGCTATTGATTTGTGTTAATGCTATATTAACTATAATGATCTCAATTATACTTCATTTTATTTTGCTCTACATTTCGATGTGGTTAGGCTATTTAGAACACAATAGAAAACATTTAAAGTAAACTTGGTTCTTATGATTTCTATATTTCCTCTAATTTATTTCCTAATTTGTGATTTAATATAAGTTCATGTTGTTTTATAACATAAATTGGTTCATGTGTGCTCAAAGTAATTAGAATTTTGTTATAATATTTGAGATGAGAATTTACAATCATGTTTCCTTTATAGCTTACACTTCCTTTTTCTTATTTTTTATCAAGACTCATTTTAGCTTAAAGATCATTATTAATATTCATTTAGATTAATCTAAAAATCATCAAATTCACAAAGATCCAAAGATTCAGACCCTGGTGGCTCCAAACCACTAAACAAAATATATATTGTGGATAGTTCCCATACTTTGCTTCTATTCCACCATAGACATCATTGAATTGTCACAAACTAAAACTCATGCCTTGGATTTTTCATTTCCTAAAATGAGAAATGTTCACCAACACTAAAGAGAACCTATGGTACATTTAGAAAAATCAACACTATCCTTTAGACTTATATGCATTCTCACCCTCACTTAGTTGATCCTAGTTCGGATCCTATTCCCACTCCCTCCCTAGTTGAGTCTCTTTCTATTTCTGATCCTATTGCTCCTTTAGTCAATACTCACCTAGTCTCTCCACCAGCCCCACCTTCCCTTGGTGATGTTTTTTTCCCTTTACCATAGCTTGTTCCTTTGCCTACAAAATGGGTCAATCAACCATATTTTGATATTCATAAATCTATTAGCCATTAGAATAGAGACTATTCATTACACCATCCTTGGCTTCCATTTTCACTACCTCTATTAGTACACTCATAAAGTCTTCTAATATGAATATTTGTTGATTCTATGACACAACTAATCATTCCTTCATACATTATCATAAGCTATGATAATATATAGACACATTACATCCAACTACTCCTCATCCCATAGACAAGGCTATACCTCTCCTAAAAGTATTGCCTAAATATCTTCCCAAATATGGAGAGGTATATTGTTTATAGAACTAATGTCATACTCATCACACTGATTATTGTCTCATCCTTTGGTAGCATCTCAAGGATCACCTCATGATAATTATTTATCCTATTACGCTTCCTCCCATAGGTTGACCTCATAAGAAGGCTCTCTCTTATCCCCTATGGATCCTCCGCCTGTGGTCCTTTTTCCACCTATAGTTTATCAACCTATGAGTCCATCACCCATGGATCCTCCTTCACCCATGGCTCATTCTCCACCTTTGACCACTTCATATCCCATAAATTATATTCTCATTCCTTCTCCTCAGCATCCCCTTATGATAGTCCTCATCATCATGATCCTTCAGGCATTCCTACCTTTTCCATTGAGGAGATTTGATGTGAAGTATTTTCTCAACTTTCCTTGAAGATTGATGAGACTTTGATTGCAGTCTGAGTTTATCTTCATAGAGACTTATTAGATGTGATGGATAATGTGTGTGGACAAATATACCACTATTTATGAACGTAAAATGAAGTTATTTCATTTATTTCTTCATTTTGGATTATATGTGTACTCCAAATTTACATTTATCTATATTATGTCATTTGACATTATGTCAAATTATTATTTTTCTTACATGATGACTTTTGTTTCACACTACATGTTATTTATGATGCCATTTTATTCCGTATGTTATCTTATGGATTCTTTTTCATTATTACATAATTTTTCTCTATGTGTTCTAATTTTATGGATATCTTGTTCTTTTATTTTAGGATTTTTCTCTATCTTGTCTCTATAAACATGAGTAATTATTATTGTGACTTGGTTATACAAACCTTACTCCCCTTAGTCATTTATTATTTACCATGTGATCAGTTAGAAAATAATTGATCTCATTATAATCTCCTTTTACTAGTCCACTTTGGATCTCCCTTTATTCCCCTAATTTTCTTTTACAAACTAAGCATACACATGGTTGAGACTTGAGATAACATGTTGGTTCATAATTAAGCCTATGTGTTTTAATCAGTCATGTCTTTGGATACTTATCTTCCTTTAGCTAAAGATTAAAGATCATTTATTTGTATCACTTTATCTATCATGATTGGTCACTCCAAGTCCATATGGAGGAGGAATCTTAAAATCCATAAAAACTCAAAACCCAAATCATATAACAAAAGGCAATGATCTAAAAGGCAATATTCAAAATTTTCAAAATTCAAATCACAATAAAAAACATGATTCTAATCACATATCCTTTTTATAATCAAAGATCATACTCCATATTTTTCCTTATAATAGATTCAAGGTCCATTAGGATGCGGTAGGCCAATAGATTGGAAAAGGAGATTAAAAAAATATTTTAGTTCTACCTAATTTTTCGTACAATTACCCAATCTTTGTAGTAGACTGAAAGCTTTGTAAGGGGTCCTAAGGAACTGGGAACACATTGTGTGAAGTTAGGTTCATTTTAATATTCTTGTTCAAAATAACCAACATGAGTTGATCTTAGTACCACACTTATTTCCTACACAACTTTGTGCCTATAATGATCATGTATCCTTTATATATTGATGATCACTAATCACTTAGTGTCTTTTTATGTCATTAGTGTGCCTCATGTTTCCTAAGGTATTTTCATAAGATGCATAATTTATGGTTCTTACATTCCCTCTTTCATTACCTACAATCCTAATATTTGTCCTTGAGATATATTGTTATATTCATTGATCATCCCCCTAGGGATCTTACTTGTGAGTTGTAGTGTAAGACCTTGGATAGGACCAGACCTTCCTCACAAATTACCACATTTTCACATTATCATTCCAAAGATCCCCTTTCAACATATATTATTCCCATTGTTTTCACATCATTGGTGTTCTCTTTGTGATTTGTAGTGTAAGACCATGGATAGGACCTGGCCTTCCTCACAAAACTTTCCAATACCCAAGTCACAATGAAATTACATGTGTCAAATTTGAGATAAGTCATGATTGATTATGAGTTACATGCAAATGACATGCTTCCCATATTTATTTAATATGTTTTATGCTTAATTAATATTTTACTTTAATCTTCTTATTTTCTAATTGTATGTAAAAATACAACCATTTTCTTAAATTTTTCATACTTCCCAACTTGAATTAATGTGATTAATTTACGTCCATTTTGACAATTTTGTTTCTCTTTTATACTTGCAAACGTGATTTCTTATGATTGATTGACTTAATTGTTTTATTTTTATACCATTTTTCTTTCACATTCTTTCCATTTTATTACATTATTTTCATACTTCCCAGTGTGATATAGTGTGATTTTAATTGTTTTAATTTGGTGCCAATCTTTTTACTAGTTTAAAAACATTTTGTCTTCTTGTTTACCAATTTTTTTTTATTATACTTAGTCATATTTTGTTATTACACATTTACCATTGTGATATAGTGTGTAGTGAATTTGTTTTTGAATAATTATACTTTTCCAAGTCCTTTTTGTCTATTTATTTTTAACCATTCATGTGTACTACATAATGCTATAAAATAAAAAAACTCCACATATATTTCCCATAACATATACAATAAAAGAAAAATACATGTGCTAGAAATAAATATATCCATGCACAAACAACCAAAACCAAAATATAACTCAATGAGACCAAAATCCAATTATTAAAATAATATATCTCTATATATCATGTGTTTTATAAAATGGTACAAAATATAAAAATAGATAGCTCTATCTCTATGATTGGGATCCATCATGACTATCTCATGGCCTAGACATGCTATCCATAGATGCCTTGGAATGTCCCCTCTACATAGTACACTATAATGAGGTTTTCCAAGATCTAAACACTAATACATGTCCATATAGGTTGGCCACCTAGCCTGTACCTATCCTAGATGGATTGTGATAGCCATATGTGTCACTCTCTCCTAAGCTAAGGCCTACCAGGCATGTGCCTCTCCTACTCTCACCCCTAATAGTGATTGCAATGCATCTCCACATGTCTATCTCTACCTCCTAACCTCTATCACTAGTCTAAACTATCTTAAATGAGCTGGGGCAGAAGGTACCATAAAATCATCCAATGTGGTGGGGGTCATATGGTGATAGCACCCTATTTAAAATGTCATGGTACACTACCATGACTAAGGATCCCCATATGACCTCCTCTATCACAATATATAAAAAACCAAAACACATATAGATATCAAATCACATATTTATCTCAAAATCTATCTACCTACAATCATATACAACTAGTATTATATGTCCAAAAATAAAAATTATAACATTACTTACTAATCATGGTGTCACCAACCACTATCTCCCCATCTACTCATCCACTAAGCACCTCATCCATGGGTCACCTACCTATAAAATTAAATCCTAGAGTCCCCACCTATATATGTCATGGGCCTTTCCTCATAGGTGTCTCTATTGACCAACTTTGCCCTATGCCAACTATTATATCATCATGTGTGAACACCCTCATCCATGCTTGATCCAACTGATGGCATCTCCATCAATGACATGTATGAGGTGGTCATTGCTCCTAATTTTATTCCTGATTGGGTACCTATTACACCACTATATCCACATCCATGCCCTTTCTTCCTTTGATTATCAGATATCATGTTTGACTAGTCTATGGTCTCACATGTTATGGACTAATCATCAATCTATCAACTCATGTTCCTCCTCCTCTTCATCTTAGCTCTCTTGCATGTTGTGCCCAAAAATTAGGAACTAATAGAGGAGTTTCCAGGTGCATGAGTCCAAACTAACTTAGAAAATATGCCACTAGTTATGGCTCTACCCACCAAGTATAGTGGCCTATAATACATACTTGAGCCAGCCCTAACACCAAAATTTCCCAATTAGGCCAAATAGTAGCAATATGTGTATAAGGATTCCACACAATCTCTCCTCATGTGTTTTTCTATAGCACTAGCACATTTGGCATGACTCATGATAGCTGGTCCTATCTTCATCTAATCATATGAGGTAACCTATCATTAACCACATAGGGTAACCTAGCTAGGTGATACATCAAGAACCTCTCATATATCCATGTGCAAGCAACACCACTAGTCCCATGGTCTATGGATAACATCCCATACATATCATGCTTGAGCTGGACCTAGATGACAAACCTAAAATAATATATTTCCCCTTGATCCAAAATAGACTAGCACAAGGCTATTACATATAATGGTACCTTCCCATCTGACTTATGACATAAAACTCATGTTGTCACAAGTTAGATCATAGACTTCTATATGTCTAGAATATATGTAATATACAGATCAAATAAGCACACCTTCAACCCTGGGTAGATCCTATCTGATCATGTGACCCACCTATCTAGTGTTTATCTCTCTTCTAAATCATTTGATGTCCTTGTGATCACCATGTCCCTCCTATAGGTAGTCCAAACAATGCATGGAAATCCTCTAGTATGATACCTAAATCTATGGTATCTCCATCCACCTCCCATCAAAACATGTTGGTGAACCATTCCCATAATTTGAGGAATGTGAAAATGAGATCAAAATTGAATGGGATGCATCTCATCTCCATGATACCTCTTAGACCCAATACAACTAATCTCACTCTATCCACATCTGTCAAGCACTCTAGTAAATTTTGTAGCCATGATACATCAATTAATCACCAATATCTCTAGTGACTTTGTAAAATATTAAACAACAAATGTTGTATTATATCTCCATGTCATTTACAATCAAATTAAATTCTAAAAAAGTTAACAAAACTTAGTTGGTTTGATTTAGTTTCTTTATTTTCTACTGAATTTCGCCATTACAAACTAAATTAACCCTATCCTTTGTTAGGGATAGTAGATCAAACCTACTAAAATTATACTAGATCAGCCTCTATACTACTAAGTTAGCCACCCTTTGGCATACCAGTACTAATTTGTCCCCATTCATACCTTGCAGTACTAAGTTGACCACTTCAAAAATAACTAAATCAACCCACTAATACTAAGTCATCCCCCTTCCTTAACCAACTAAGTTGGCCAATTGATACTAAGTTGGCATGTTGTTTTTCTTGTCTTTTGTAAACCAAGTAAACCTAGTTGACTATGTTCATCCATAGTGATGACTTTTTGACCAATTTATATAAATGCCTTGAGCATTTATTAGTCTAACTCCTTCCTACTTGATACCCTGTTTGACCCCTAGTGTCTCTAAAAATTTCTTAGGGTTCACTCTAGTGTCTATATTTTTCCTAACAGAAAATTTTATTTAATTCACTCAATTTCAAATAAAAATATTCAAAATTTTGAAATTTTTAGTTGCTTACCTATGTTGTACTCATTGTAACCACTATGTATCCTTTGTATCTTAGTTGTCATCTCCTCACCATCCTTGCTCTCTAAGATTTCACTTTTTGCCATATCTCTATTTTACCAGAATAGTAAAAATAACAAATGAATTATTTTTCACACTATTTATATTTACTATTCAAAATTATTTACCCTTCAAACATTTATTTTTAGATTTCTTATTTTTCCAGACCATAAAATGTTCTAGAATTCTGATGTTATAGAAAATATTTTCAAATATTATATGTCCATGTTGTAAAAATTTTAATTTTTTGCTCTTTTTTGCTAATTTATATAGGTTCACCTAATGTTCCTCACATTAGACAACTTCACATTTCTTGGATCTCTTTCTTTATGTACATCACTAAGGTAAGTAAAGGTATGTGTTTTTCAATTATGTCCTTTCATTTATCTTATTTGTTCCTTACTACACTTTATTAAACTTGAGCATTGTGTGTTGCTATGTTCTTTTCCTAAAGCACCATCCTATGGTGTACCTACATGACACATGATGAGATTTGAATGGGGAATATGTATACACATAATACTTTCAAATTTTATGAATTAATAATGATTTATATCTTATAGGAACCCATCAAGTCTCAATCTCTCTAAGTTCATGCCTTAAGGGGTGCACTAGGAAAGGGGTGGGTAGACCATTGGTTCTTTGCAATATTTTTGTCCCTTATTAACACTTATTATATACACACTTATATCTTAAAACCATTCTACTAAGCTTTTACTCCTATTTTCCACCCTCCTCTAGTCATTTAGCACCTTCATCATCCCTTCACTAATGTAAAACCCCTTTTTGATGGTTTACATTACATAGTTGGCCCTATCGACCTTGTACTCTTATTGATAAAACTTATTAGGGTCTAGGTCAGCCCCTGCCTGACCTAGTTTGTGAGCTAATTTATTTTTACCAATAATAATACTAGGTCAATGGGGTTGACCTTGTTGGCCTAAACTTTTGAAAAGGATTAAGGTTAAATCCACCTATATAAACACATTCATTTTACCATTTCTATGAGAGGAAAAGAATAAGTAAGATATATTGTGCATCTTATTATCCACCATTCTACTTGAGGAGAAAGCTTAGGGTTTCATAATTTCTTTGGAGATATGAATCTTGTCTTGTGGAGAAGTCTTTTGGATGCATTGATAGGTTGTGTAGCCTAGAGCTGATTTATCCTTGTCATCCTTACATACCACAACAACCTATTGCAAATCACCTTGGCCAAGGGAGAGATTGAGGGTTGATGGGTACATCTTTGAAGGTAAGTATTCCTAACTTTGTTCCTCCTTTATAAAAGTAGATAGATATATATTTAAAATTATCTTCCACACATTAGGATTTTGTATACATTGATTTGAGTATATGTCTTCTATGCATGTTTATTTTTAATTTTTATTACCCCCACTTTGTGCCACAAGCTTTGGTGAGCACTAAATTAGATTTTGATTTACTTGTTATTAGGTTAGTAAATATGAAAATATAAGACCTAGTTAGGGTTATTACATAGTTTTGCTTGATTGGAGGCTTTGGAACCTTCCCTAGTGATATTATTGTGGTAAGATATCCCTAAGTTTAGTGGATCCATCTTGCTCATGACCTAGATTATCTAATATATAACCAATCAGAAGTGTAAGTAGGATTTTTATTCTTTGAGATAGGATGATTTATATATCTACTAAATTTTTCAATACATACCTAGATCATCGAAGTGGTAAAAAAATGCACCTACCATGGGAAACATCAATTTTTTCAAGTGGTAAATTTTAGACTATATGCTCATCAATCTAACTAGTACACTTCTAAGTAATTTTGAGTGGAATTTATTTAGTTGGACACTGATGTAATAGAGAGAATTTCTCTTCAATAAATTTCAAATGATCCATGTGTATCCTCTACATAAACAAACACACTTTTCATTTTTATTGTGTAGAGATCACACCTCTCATATAATCATGTGCATTCCTTTTCTCAAATATTTCCAACAACCTTAAGTATAAGTCTCACATTTAAATCATAGCCTATACACCTCACTACACACTCTACACTCCACATATTATAGTCCTACACACTTCATGAGCATTTAATCACAGACTCACATGTATCTTTAGGCACCATCTTAGCACAACCATGTGTCATCTTGGCCCAGCCACATGATTCAAAATGTGGAGCAAATAGTCATTATCCACCAATGAAGGATCATAAGTTCATAGGTCCTTAAAGATAGCCTAAATATTGACTATTTAGACTATTACCAACTAACATATATGACAAGAGATTGGCATGCATACTAGCATCCTCATTGGTATTTTTACAAAATTTATTAATATTATTGTAATCATAAATGTTAAATATCCAACATACACATTTGGCCTTAGTAGTCAAGGTTGATGGAATACATAGTTGTAACATAGTTAGCTCTCTCCATGTATTTAATCTATATACATGCACTATAGACATTATATTCTATATTCCCTATTCTTTGATTTATGAATAGAAGTTTCATTTCATAAAAGTAATACTTTCACTCCATTTAACTTGAGTTTGATTGTTATATCTAAATACATCTCTATGCATTCACTCTACATAACCAAACTCATTTATCCCCCACATACTTGGTCTTGGTCCCCATGGTGTGGATCAGTTATCCCTAACAACTAAGAAATTTATCCATTAAAAATGGACAAGCTAATTTTAACAATGACTTTATCATTTTAATCCACCCATAGTATCTAGGCATCACCAATAACAATAGATATGCATACATGTTTAAGGAATTGATGGTTAGATAATGGTTTTGATCAATCAACTCCCAAAGTTTGAGGATTGTGATAATTTTTCATTTTGATAAAAATTATAATTAAAATTTATTGTTTTTTAGTCATTAATCCTCTCTTCATTGGACAATCAATCTTAAGTAGTTGTCAAAAAATGAATATTTTATTTTCCCATACTTCCTATTTTATGCTACTATATTATGTGTTACTTTAAATTTTGTTTCAACATCTTAATATCCTTGGATATATTATGAAATATTTATGCTATTTTAGCATAGTTGTTTAGATTATTGTAACTTATTTAATTTTGGAGATAACTATATATTTATATTTTGGAGATTACTATATATGATTCAATTATTATATTTTTTGCATTTTTTTATTAGTTTCATTCTTATAAGTGACAAACATTTTGATTTTTTTTGTGTATTTTAATTCCATGTGGGAAGCTTCCAAACGTATATTTTCATTTTAATTTTTAAAATTTACTTTCTAGTATTTAATTTTAATTATTACAATATACTTGTTATCAACCAAATTTTCATCCTTTAGAAGATAGTTCAAGCCTTCCAAATTTGGAATAACATGGAGACAATCCTAGGGTTTAGGTGGCCTAATCTTGGATTGAATCTCTACGTTAAAGGGATAGCTCCCCTTGATGAATAACTTAGGCTCATTAACTACTCTACCAACTTACTAGGAAAAGAGAGACAAACCTACTCTAATAGAGGTGATGCACCAAATATACTTGACCACTACCAACCAAATGAAAATGCACTTTAAACATGAGACTAACCTAAAATAAACACTACTCCAAATCTACCTCTCTAAATTAGTATTTCACATGAAGGTTGTGAAGAATGATTGGGCTGAGAGGAATAGTCAAGAGGTCATGAAATGATATTTGTGAAAATACAATTCACTCAACCTTCACACTTCACTTAGACACTTCATAAGACCTGGAAAAAGATTTCAAATTGAATATGAATGTTAGACAAGGACAACATGCTGAGGAAGAAAAGCTAATCACTTGATAAGATCACACTAGTCATGTATACACATTGAAACCAATCAAAGGAAGAGGCAAAACATAAGTTTCTAATTAATCAAATACTTGAAAATAGGTAAGGATTTACCATACCTAGGTGGAAGATACATACATATCCTACCAAGGCTAAATTTATAGAGAAATGTGAGAGAAGAAGAGAGAAGGGCATAGGAAAGAGAAGTGACAAGTGTTTAAAAATGGAGTTAAAATCAAGGAGTTATAAATTTTTACATCAGGTCTCAAAGGACATGTGTGCTCTTTTGAATATGTTCTCCTTCTCTAAGTGTCATGGGAGTTTGTAACTTTGCTTGACACCTTGCTTTATTCTTCAAAACTACCCTTTGTTTTAGCTTATGAGATGAAAAATGGATTAATTTATGGTCAATTCATGTTTATTTTATATGTTTCTCTACTCTTTGACACCTTTCATCTACTTAGGATCTATCCAAACTGACATCTTAGTGGCAATCATCAACTCACTCCTTAGGTGTCTTGAAACCTCTTTATCTCACTAGGATTATTACCCAAATAGCTCAAAACTTGAATTATTGTTTACCAAGGAAATATTTCTCCATGAATGTAATATTCACATCATATTATACCTATAAAAACTCATTTGGAATCATAAATCTCTCTCCAAGACTCTATTTTTCACTAAAAGGTCTTATTTGGCCTCATTCCTTGTAGCCTTGAAAATGTGTAAACCTATTTGTGTATAATAATTTAAAAATAATATTTGGGAAATGAGAATATATTTTATGTCCCAATATCCACTTACTTATCCATGCCAAGTTTTAGGATGTAACTTTGAGTGGAAGTGTCCTTTTTCTACTAATTTCTTCTCCTAATTAGGTCTGCATTAAGCTTCCATGCCTAGAAGGATGAATTTATGCCCCAAAGCTATCCCACATGTGTGAAACTACCAAAAATAATTATATTCACTTTCCCCACACTATATTCAACATCTAATCTAGATTTAGGGTCCTAAGACCTTGTGGAGTTGTGAAAACCATGAGATGGTCCAGGAAACTAGCCCTTTCTTAAGCCTATTTCTAAATGCATTAAAGAATCACTTGTTTGATCACTTTAAATGTATATTATATGTATTTTTTAAATTTATGAGGTATAAGACACCTCAATCCACTTCTTCAAATGATTTTTATCAATATATGATGTTAAATATCCTATTTTGAGCCCAAAAACTCACAAAAGTATAATATTTAATGCATTTATAGAGGTGAAAGTATAGAAAAATTTCATGATAAGGGTCTGTAAAGAGTGAATAATATTTTATATTTGGTTTCAAGGTCATTATAACTCATTTAAAACATTTAGGAAGTAAAATTTGCCAAACTAGTCATTACTAGCCTTGTTGGCAGCCTGTGAGTTCCTTATCATCTTAACAATGATTCATAAAGTACATGCCCTTAACTAGAAAAACAATGAAAAAAATTCAAAGTGTACAAAATAACACCTCCAAGTATATTTTTTTCCCATTGAATACCTCCATAAATTTTTGAGCATAAGAAAGTGCCTGTTGGGTTGGCAGACCGAGTTTACTTGAGGTCAGGAGAGAGATGAGTCTTGAAAATGCCACTTGGAAGCTTGATTTTGATTCAAAATACTTCATGTAGTTATATATAACCCATATTAACTTGTTAAAATTATCTTATTTTCAATTTATGTCCATTATAGCTCTTGCATCCTTCATTAGCCCATACTAGGGTTTATAGACCAACATGCACTCTTGACCCTAGTGTCTATGTTTGAGATTTTTCTTCTCTATTAAAGGGGTCATAACATAATATAATGATTTATTAAAGTAATATATAGATTTATATATCATTTATACTTAAATTCACCCTCAACAAATCATCCTCTTCACAATTTAACACACATACAAGCCTAATTGTGTGGTTTTGGATTGTTGTGACTGTAGGGTTCAAAGTACATTTTTCTTTATCATTATCCTATGATATTCCTTTGGATTTATATTTTAATTATAATTATTATTTTTACCTTAAATATCCCCTTAAATCTTGATTCCACTTTATAAATTACATCTTCTCATTCAATGCTTAAAAACTGATTGAATCTCAAGTATGCTTGTCGATAGTATTTTAAGCCTGTGTAGAGTCTTGATTGAGTTTTGAATTTATCTAGGGGAATAAATCCTAAATTTTATTAATTATAAATTTTATAAACTCATAAATTTTTAATATACACTTATAATCACCAAAAATAAGTTCTAATTTAAAACATTGCATCTTATTTTTATGTACTTGCATAGGCCTGTAGGTTTTAGGCTGAGTGACTACAAATTGAAGATAGGTTTCTCTAACATTGCCATTTCATGCTCATAAATATATTATTAGGACTAATTAATTAAAATTAAACTTTTTAAATTAATATCTCTATACAACCTCCAACCCATTTTTCTATATTTCAATTGTCTCTTGTTCAAGTTTGGAACTTGAAACCATGGCTACTTAAGCAAACTTGTAGGTAACCATCTAGGGTCTTGACTACATATGGAGTTTTATACCTCCATAACATAATTTAAGATTTAAAAATAAATTAATTAAAGTATTAATAAATTATTTTATTCTTTTGGATCCTTTTTAATCTATTCAATACCTTGCACATGCTTAGTTTGACCATACATGTATGCCTTTTCCATGTTTTACCTACAATAGGCTAGTTTAGGCTCTTTGTTTTATTAATAAATTTAATCATTTCATGAGATAATCATGAAGTTTAAAATATAACTAAAATATTTCTCATTAATTCTCTATATTTCAAATGTGCACTTACCCCTTTTTTCAAGTTTGAAAATAACTTGAACTCAAACAAACCTGTAGGTTACATTTAGAGTTTTAATTGCCTTTTAAAGGTATGCCTTCACTTCATGAAATTTGGAAGTTTGGATATCCTTTAAAAATATTGAGACATATTAAAACACCTTTATATTCTCTACCTACCAATTCACCTCCTATATTTAATGCTTTACACTCCTATCTTTCATATTCTTTTCAATTCTCTCACAAGGCTTTACACTACTCAAACTAGCATTCTGCCTATAGGTGTATATTGTGTATCTTATACTTGAGACTTAATATCACAATTTAAAAATTAGAATTGGACATTTTAAAATAATAGGGAACTACATTTACTTCATTATTAGGTCTTCAAGCTTAGAACTTGAAGCACCTTTCATTAATTTTCACAAAATGTAGATGAACAGATCTAGAGACCTGTAGGTCTACATTTTCCTACTCTAAGCCATGCATAAGGCTTATCCATGATAATACCAAACTTTAAAACATTATTCCTTTGATTTTTCACTTTTATTTGGAGGTCTAGACCCTCATACACTCCTAAATCATGCAATACCTGACATGTTTACTAATTTTGACCCCCAAGGTCAAAATGTCAACCCCTATAAGTAAAACCTTTCTTGTCATGTATTTTTAGACATGCTCATATATTTAACATGATTTATTAGGTCTTAAAATAGTCTTTTCAAAACCTTATTATCATTTTTTTGGAGAAATTAAGGTAATGCCTTATTTTGGTCTTGTAGTGGCCTAGTCATGTCATAGAGTGATGATAGTTGGTCAAGAGGTGGAATTTGTTATTAGGGTCCCTTAAAAGTCTTTTCATGCCTTAACCAACTTGAATAAACATTTTATGATGATTTGGAAAGTTTATAAATATTTTATGGACTTTAAGGTAATGTTTTATGAAGAAAAAGGTGATTTTTGATAACTTTGATGTATGCCAAAGTCCACTAAAGAAAATAATATATAAAAGAACTCTTTACAAGGTCATTGGAGTAGTTACATAACTAAAATATATGTCATTAAGTGAGAAGAGTTTAGAATCTTGATTTTCAATGCCTAGAATGGAGTCTAATGAACTTGTACGGACTTCAAGAACTCATTTTTAGAAGAAAATATTGATAAGGTGTATCTTGGTATTATATAGGTCAAATTAATGATTTCATTGTAGTTTTAGTCTCAAAATTTCAAATAACTCTCTCTCTCCTCCATTACTCCCTTCACAAGTTCATGAAGGCCATTTTCAAGTAAATGGTACAAGTTGTACAGGTGGATTTGGAGTCTAATATTTTGACCAGAGTTGGGGACTCCTATGTGATCTCAATTAATTTCATTGGTTATTTATTTTAGATCTCTAGCTTTATAAACAATCACTAAGGATCTAAGGTGATTTTTTGTGGTGCAAAACCACGATAAGGTCCATTTTTAGCCTCTTAGGTGAAAGAATGAATTAATTTAATCATGATAATAATTATGATGGATCCCTAGAGGTATGTAAATGTATTTCACACTTTAATACACCAAGTTGGCACATGTGGGAAGCCATTTGGTAAAGAAATCTACTCTCTTGCAAAGTTTGTAGAGTGACTACCATAGTTTATGTTTGTTCTAAAGATATCATCATTTAAAAGAATTAAATAAAGATATATCATAATTTTTACACTATTATCAATGAAAATACAACTCCATCAATGTGTCTATTATCTGATCCAACATCTCTTCTTTAAGTAACATGCATGATCTTGGTTTTACCAACTATGTTTTGAATCCTCTTACATAAAGTGGATTGAAGGGTGAGAATTTTGCATTTTTAATGTTGTGTGAAAGTTATGACCTCATGATAGAGTTAAGGTGCAGGTAGAGAGTGATATAAATGTTTTAAAGGTCATGATAGACCTTATAAAAGGCTCCTTGCATCAAAATGTAGACCTATAGGTCTTCTTAGGCCTATAGGTCCCTTTTGCATACAAAATGAAAATGAATCTTTGTTTGGGTTGATATTTTAAGGGATTTTGTGAGTTTAAAATCCATGAAAAAAATCCTAATACTTTTGAAAGGATATCAAGATGTTAGATACACTATTGAATAATCTAAACCTTCAAGTTGACAGTCAACATCCAATATACACCTACAGGCTTAGGTAGAGAATGGAAAAGAAGTGCATGACCATAAAAGGTGATAATAAAATTTAAAAGAGTTATGTTTGAATATAAAAGAGTCTTCAATGAGACTCAAGTAATTTAAAAATGACAATGAGTTGTTTTGATAAATCTAGGTTTCTAGGTTCAATGTTCAAAACTCTCACTCAATTATCACCTACAGTCATGACAAAAGACAATAAAGAAAATAGGCTTGAATATGCCATGAAAGGATAATAGAATTTGTAATATAGTGGGAAAAAACTTAAAATAAGGGTTAAATTTGATCAAAATTCCATGATCTAATTTTTTAGATCACAACTTTAAAGTTCAAAGCTCACTAAATAGCTACCTATAACCAGGCCTAAATAAATGCAAGAAAAAATTTGTATGCTTGTACAATATGACTATTTTGAAAGAGTTAAAAAGGTTTGAATAAATTTTAATAGGTTATTAGTATGATTTATAAGGTATTTATCTTTTTCATTAACTTTTATAAATATCCTAAAACTCAAAATGCTTTCAAACACCTAGTTACACCTACAGGATTGCCTAATAATTTAGTTGGTCTTCAAATTCAAGAAGAAGGTGATATGTTGAAAATTGATGTTAGAGTACAGGATAAAATAAAATTGAATGATTTCATGAGAATATATTTAAATATAAGAGGAGGTTCAAATTAAAATGACCAAAATACTCTTTAAACCCTGCATTCACCTACAACTCAATCATGGCATTCAATAAAGACCACACAAGCCTATGAGTATCAAAATGGTGAATATTTGGCCTATTGAGAATTAAAAAAGAACATCAGGATTATAAAGAGGTGATAATTTATATATAAAAACACCCCATTAATTTTATAATTTCCTTAAACAATGGAGAAAGACAAAATAAGACCTATAGGGTCAAATTAATTTTTGACTCTTAAACCCTCATGAACATGGTAGTTCAAGTTGCAAACCATTTTCAAGGATATTATTAATTAAATATAACTCATAGGCATTTTTTATACTATATTATACCTATTTTAGTTCACTTTAACCAATGGTGACTATCTCAATTGTTTTAGAGCCTAAGATCTTTCTTTAGGTCTCTCACATAGTTCACCATGCCCAATAAGTCCTATTATAAATCTCAGAATTCATTTAATGAGTTAAATGATGTTAATTGGTTACTAGAGGTTATTTTAGGGTCTCATAACTCAAATATATGGATTTTTTTCAATACTTAAGTCCCACACTTGTATGAATGATCTTTAAGAGTTGGGTCTACTTCAAACCATGCCTTAACCTTGTGAGAAGCTTGATAGACTCTCAAAGATTTTCTTAGATATATTATGAAATTGTGAATGGGACTACATGGTGTTTTCAGGTGGTGTAAAGGTCACCTCAATATAATATTTGGTATTATGAGAGAGAAAGAGTATCTATTCTTTATGAACAATCCTTAAGAATAAAGCATGCCTTAAACCCTCCTAAAACCCTTCTGGTAACCTGATGTGAGAAATAGGTTCTCAAATGATTTAAAATGGAATTAATGGAATTTTAAATGAATTTAATAACTCTAAAAACTCTCCTAATCACCTGATTAGACCATTGGCTAGCAAGTATGTATGTACAATTGTATGGGATAGGGCAGAAAGTAGGACTGTAAGCGTGTTTATGAAGGTGAAATGTATATATTGGTTTATAAACCAATTTTAGAGGTATATTGTTAATTTAAATAGATTATAAAACCTTATGCACACCTCTATATATCTCCAAAGGTGACATATCAATTTTACAAGTTGCCAAGTGAGTCAAAAAGGGATAAATGCATGTTTTTGCAAGCCGAATGACCTACCTACATGCCTATAAAACACTTAAAGAGACCTATCCTAAATTTATTGAGTTGTATTAGGATGTTTCATCCATAAAAAAAATCATTTAAATATTCAAAACCTAATAATTCCTTGGAAAAACACTCATACGTGTCTCTCATACCTGTCAAATGCCTAAACTAGGGGTTTTGACATTTTTATGGTTGACACATCCGTACAAGGTCTGAGGAGATAAAATTTGACATGGAGGATCCTTAGGAGGTCCTTAAACTAAATCAAATGTTTTTTTTGAGGTTTTACATGTGTGGTAATTAGGTAGAGCCAAAACTTAGTTTCTAGTTAAGGAGGCCTAATTGAGGCTTAATTAAGGAGAGAAAAAGATATAAATAGATAATTCCACTCAATATTAAGACCTAAATTTATCATGGAGCTATAAATACATAATTTATCCTCAAATATGTTCTCAATTTCTTAATAACCTCTATATATTATTATACACAAGGAAGTTTACATGTTTTTAAGGCGACAAAGAATGAGGCTAAATAATATCTTTTGATGTAAAATGAGATATTGGGGGTATTTTTATGAATAAAAATGACTTTTTGAAGTTTTTATATGATATTTATATGCCTTCCATGTATATATAATTCATTTTAGAAGATGAACTCAAGTTTTGATAGTTGTAAGTAATATTGGCCTAGTGAGATGGAGTTTTAAGACATCTAAGGAGATGGATGATGATTTTAATTGAGATGTCAGTTAGAGAGATTATAAAACTAATTAAAGGTGTCAATAGTAAATATATAATGTAAATCAACATGATTTTATGTTGAATAATTCCATTTGTCCTCTTACAAGCCAAGGAAAAGGGCAATTTTGAAGAGCAAATGTAAGGTGTCAAGCCAAGTTCTTCCACACCACTTGAAACAAAAGAGAATATTTAGGAGAGAAAAATTTTCCTTGAAGACTTGATGGGTTAGTTTCATAACTCTTTCTAGTTTTAAATATCTTTTGGACACTTGTTTCTTCCTCTCTCTTATACCCTTCTCTCTTCTTCTCTCACAATTCTCTATATATTTAGCTTTGATAGGATAAGTTGGTATCCTCCACCTAGGTACGATGAATCCCTACCCATTTTAAATCATTTTATCAATGAAAAACTTATGATTTTACCTCCTCCTTTGAATAGTTTTAATATGTTTATGTGATTAGTTGATCTTGTCAAGTGACTAGCTTTGCTTCCTTGACATGTTTGTCCTTTTCTTGTATTTATATTTAGATTGAAACTCATTTTATAGTTTTTTGACATGTCTAAGTGGAGTGTTAAAGGCTGAGTGAGTTATATTTTCATTAGCATCAAGCTATGACATATTGACTAGTCCTCCTAGCCCAAGAATTCTTCATAACCTTCATGAGAAATATTCATGTAGAGAGGTAGATTCTGAGTAGTGTTTATTTAATGTTATTCTCTTGTTTAAATTTCATTTGCAAATAGTTGGTAGTGATAAAATAATATTTGGTGCATAAACCCCATTAGAATATCTCTCTCTCCCTTTTCCTATCAAGTGGTAGATTAGTGTTTTATCCTAAGTTATTCATCAAGGGGAGTTAGCCCTTTAATCTAGAGATTCACCTCTCCAATACATCACCCACAAAATTAAGGTGTTTTCATGTTATTCCAAATTTATAAGGTTTGAACTAACTTCCAAAGGGTGAAAATTTTGTTGATAATAGGACCTCTTTACTCCATTCTATAGGTAACACCAAAACATAGTCTTCTAACATTTAACATGAATGCCATTAGAGAGCTGACATGGAGTGACCAGTCAAGATAAAGAGTTTTGAATGAGATAATGAAATGGTGGAAGAAATTCAACCATATATTATGTACATTAAACCCTACTAGAAATTTCAAAACTTCAAGTTTAGACCTATGGCGTATCTTTCTTGTAGGTTATTATTGATACTATGGAGGCTCACACATTCCAACCAAGTGAAAATAAGCATGATATGGTTTTGAATTCCTATACATACCCTATAAAACACTCATCATGTTATAACAAGCTTTAACTTGCATGAAAATGGTGAAAAACATAAGCCTATGGGATTTACTAACTATTTGACCACCTTAGATCTTTATCAATTATTCTAAGAGATAAGGAACTTAATAAAACAAACAATTCCACTAATTTATAGGATATCATGGTCCTTATCTCTGGTCAAGAGATTGGGCTCTAACTCCACCTATACATCATGTACCATCCACTTGAAATTTGCCCTTATGAGCTTGTGAACGAATTGATGGAATTATTGACTTCTTATTTGTAAATTTGAGACCTAAAACTTCCTTATTCAAATGATTATAACCTATAGAAGCTAAAAGGACAATCCTAAACTATTTTCACTTGAAAGTGAGTTCTTGAAGTCCATATAAGTGCCTTAAACTACCCCTTTGGAGTGGTTTCTAAAGTAACTAACCTATTCTAATTTCCATGACATATATAGAAGTTATGTAACTCCTTCCAAAACTATGGCAAGTTATTAGTATATATTAGTCACTTTGGAAGTATGGCATACATTGGAGTTAGTTAAAATCTCCTTTTTCCTTCATACAACTTAAATTAAAGTTCACAAAATAACCTTAAAATTTACAAATAATGTGAAATTTTTATAAAAGGTGATTAAGAAAATAATATGAGTTTGAAGGGCCCCTAATAACCCATGAAACCTCTTTGACTCACTCTTTTCTCACCATTACATGACTAGGATACAAGACCAAGAACAACCATTGCCTTAATTTCTCCAAATTTAATTAAGTAATGCTAATAAGACCTTATCAGAACTAATTGGAGACTATCAAGGCATCTAATCAGATATTAAAAAGTTTGATAAATCATGATAATCAAGTTTTTACCTATAAGTATTGACATTTTGACACTGGGGTCAAAATTGGTCAATAAATTGGTGATTCATAGGGGTAGCATGCTTGTTATTCTAATTAGACTAGTAGCCTTATCATTCCATTTGGAAATGGAGCCATTTACACTCAACCTTAGACCTAAAATAGACATTGAATGATTCAAAACAATATTATTTGGCATATAAACACACACAAAACAATAACAACACATAAGTAAAGGAAACAAGACACACACATGTACTAGTTAAGCACTTAGGGAACACAAAACACAACAAAGCAACTAACTATATACAACTGACCTGAAAACAACTTCTTCCTCTTGGGTCAAAGGGGAATATTTTGATATCTTTTTCTCCATGAGGTGAAAAATAGCATGAGGTAAGCTTCCTCTTGATCCTTGGTCTTGTTTTCTTTATCCTCCTCTTGAATGCCAATCCTTTAGCATGCTCTCAAGTGAAGAAACAACATCAAACCAGTCACCTATGAAAATGAACTCATCTTGTGTTTCAATAGCCTTATTTTGATGCTTATTAATGTTTGAAAATACCTCAATCCTGACCAATTCTTGTATTATAAGAGAAACATCACTTGTATCTTATAAAGGCTCTATGGAATGATGAACTTGATCTTGAATGGTTTCTTAAGGGTCCCCACATTGTTTATAAAATAAGAGAGTGGCCTCAACAACATTTTTAATCTATCCAATAGGAAGTATAGGCCATTAAAGATCCTTAAATCCATTTCATATGTCTAGGTACTATTTCCAAAGGTCCTCATCATTCTCTTGACCTCCCTCTTATAGAGATACAAGATGAAGTACATCTTTGGAGGGTTTTTCTATTGCTTTAGTAGCTTGATCATCTTCCATTCCTTCCTCAAACTCCCATTATTGATCATCCTTTAAAATTTAATTTCCTTTTTCTTCCCCATGTGGAGTACCAATACTGAGTTCTTCAGCATATGCACTTTAATAATCTTCATCACACTTCCCTTGAACCTCACTTGTAGCTACAACCTCTTCTTCTATCCTCCATAGAACATGATTCTCTGAAAGAAGGGATATGGTTGGAGGGTGATGGATTTGCTTGTGAGTTTTCTTGGGAACCAATGGAGTACTTTTGTAACTTGAATATTTAGGGATGAAAGACTCTTGAAATAACTCTGGAAGAAATTTCAAATTTAGTTGTACGATAAGTGATTCATTATTCTCAACAACCACTTCATCCTTCTCATAGTCTTCTTTAAATTCATTCTCAGCTATAACTTGATTTCCAACCTTCTTAACTAGGACCTCATTATTTTGTATATCTTCTTGAATATACTTACAAGATGAAAAATCTATAGGTTATCAAGGAAAGTAAAATGGTATTTGAATAGGATCAAGGTTTTCTTTGACTTCAATCTATTGATATTATCTTGCTTCCTCTTGTGTCTCCCAAGACTTAACTACTTGGTTCCAAGTTGGAACTTTGAAACTAGTAGGTTATTTTGGAAATTAAATTGGTTCTTTTGGATAATATATTTGAGGATGGTCAATAGATTTATTAGGATATGGAGTATAAGAAGTTTTTTAAGGAATGTAAGAGGTTTCTTTAGAGACTTGATCAAACTCACTTTTTTATCTTTCTTAAATATCTATCCTTTCCAATACTAAATTACAAAACTCATTCATCATTGGTGGATTATTATATTCAACTATAAACATCCCAATCACTTCACTATATTGATAATTTGAACTTTCTTTCTTACACATTCTAGTACCTTGCTCTCCATCTCATCCATTACATCTTGAAAATCTTGGAAATATAGTGGAAGAGGGGGAGGATGGTAGCATGGTTGAAAATAAGGTTGATCATATGCATCACCATAGCCATATGGGGATGATGTAATATGATCATAATATCAATATGGATTAAAAGGAGGATAATAGTTATGCTCTTAGTAGTAATTAGGGTAACAAGATTCGTAAGACTATTGAGGT